>OW386286.2:110468418-111068418 GCA_936432065.2 Rutpela maculata
GAATTTGAAGATATATTAGAAGAACCTAATAAAATATTAGGTTATTTTTTTATGCAAATAGACATTAATTATTAATAACTGATAATGTAATTACTCCGTGGTAGGCCTATAAGTATTTAAATATTTTGAATTTGTCCTCATTTTTTGTTTTCCACTTTTAAAGTATTGCCTTATTAACAGTAAAATAAAAATATGCAGGGGTAGAAATTAAATTACGTTTATTTACCTAACATAGATATATAAAACGAATTGTTTTAATAGTACAGTAACATCAGGTATAATAGTAAAAGGATCCCTTGATGCAATTTTTCTTTTGAAAATATACTTATTTTGAGATAGCAAGTGACCTTTGTGTTTCCGAGTATATGGATCAAATATGAGCAAAAAATAATTGCCATCAAATAACAACAAAGCATGAAGTTCTCTTTGACGTATTTATAAGTTTTTATTTAATTTTATTTCACTGTCACTATAATACTTATAGGCTTAATTTTGAAAAAGTTATTACAATGACCTTTACTACGTACCAGCTGTCCCAAGTTAACATCAATTGAAAGTTGCATTATATGAAATAAGATTTCAGATTCAGTTTGTCCCACTGTGCAAACAATTTCTTCAAAAATTAAAAAATATATGTTTACAGTGTACAGATAAACGTATAGGGACAAAAAAGTGTCTTCTTTACAAGAGCTTTCAAACAAAAAAAAAGAAAATAGAAATCGAACCATTAGGAGCTGAGATAAAAAAACATTCATTGTGGCTAATGGCAGCCATCTTTAATGGTCGCCATTTTGGTGTTGCACGGATTTTAAAGTGGCTCCCTATCTGGAAAGTTACCTTTTGGCATCAACTATGACCACAGAAAGTGGAACATCCCAATCAAAAAGTGCAGATTTTTGGCTTATATAGCCATGTACCCGACGTACTATAAAGCATAAAGTTCCCTTTTAAGTATGGCAAGCAAAAATTTAATATTTTCTTTTATTGATTATATGTTATATGCTTGCACTAATAAAAATAATAATTATTATTATAGTACAGTAGCTAGAGCTAAAAATATGCAAAACTTCGGAATAATGTCATATTGAATGGATTTCGTTCATTTTGGAAGTATAAGCTTCACAGAAAAGTTTCTATATTGTGCGGGGGCTTGCTAATTTATAGGGGGTAGATGCCACCCCCTCTCAGGGGGTGGCACTTAAAAAATATATATATTTATTGGAGCTGAAGTAGAATCAAATTTTAAGAAGAAAAGGTTCTATGCAATTTTTCACACAAATTTATAGTTTTTAAGTTATAACAACTTCAAAATTGCGATTTTAGCTTAAAAAAAACGGCTTTCGTCAGGTATCTCGAAAAGTATTACTTTATCGAAAAAATGTTACAGACCAATCACATAAAGTACAAACTGGGAATTAATTATATTTTTTGTTTATTGATGTAGGATTAATAATTTCGGAGATATTTAAGTTTACATTTGGCGTCCAAATGTTCATAAGATAATTATTTAGAGTGAGAGTTAAATATCTCAGAAACTGTGACACATACGTCAAGGATGCTAGTAAGTAGAATTGGTTATTGATTAAGCTTTCAACTGTTTTTTTATTTGTTTCTATAGCATAAAAAACAAAGAAGTTATGACCGAAGCAATGTGCGTCTACACATTTTTTTTTAAACAACGTCGCCATTTTGTTACTGTAATTAGCCAGTAATTAAAAAAAGGAATTTCAAACACTGTTTCTCATTAATATATAGCATGACGTAGATGTCAAATTTTTTAGTTTGTATACAGCACTTGCCTTAGAAAAAAATACAGTTTAAACTATAAAGGTATTTTCGATAAAAAGATATTTTATTTTCCTTTTCCAAATAGGTATCTCAATAAATATTAGTTTTATTGAAAAATGGGTAGAGACCAAAAATAAAGCTCATAAACTGCTAATGAATTTAGCTTGTTTATTTATTTACATAGATTTAATAGTTTCGGAGATATGAAAGTTTACAAATGGCGTCCGAAAGTTTATAAGTCGTAAAATGCAGTTTAAATGTTAAATATCTCAGAAATTGAGACACCTATGTCACGCATACTAAGAAATGAAATTAAAGACAATTAATTGCGCTTTCAAATTATTTTTTACTCGTTCCTGTAGCATAAGAAGTAAAGAAGTTATGATGTAAAAATGAGCGTATTTATATTCTTTTATATAAAAAGGTCGCCATTTTGTTACTCTAATTAGCCAGTAATTTAAAGAAATTATCTCAAATACAGTTTTTCGTTAGGATGTAGCATTACCTAGATGTTCAAATATTTTTGCTCATTTAATGCACTTGCTTTAGAAAAAAATGCATTTTAAACATTAAAGGTAATTTCGAAACACTTGGATACCAAATATAAACTTAAATATCTCCGAAATTATTAATCCTACATCAATAAACAAAAAAATATAATTATTTCCCAGTTTGTACTTTCTGTAATTGGTCTGTAACATTTTTTTTTAATAAAGTTATACTTTTCGAGATACTTGACGAAAGCCGTTTGGAAATACCTTTTTTTAAGCTAAAATCGCAATTTTGAAGTCGTTATAATTTAAAAACTATCAATTTATGTGAAAATTTGCATAGAACCTTTTCTTCTTAAAGTTTGATTCTATTTCAGCTCCAATAAATATATACAGTGTGTCTCACTTTTCATCGCTACACCAATATCTCGGCCATTTGTTGGTCGATTTAGATCAAATTTGGTATACTTCTTTTGCTTCAGATTGTAATTAAAAAGTTATTTAAAAATTTTTTTTTCGAAATTAAATACGCCTACTATGATCAAAAAAATTTGGCAAAAATTAGGAATTTATATCAAGAAAATCATATCTAAGATTTCAATAATAATCACCCTACTATTCGAGTTATTTATTGTCGGATATTTACATAACTTGGTAGTGGTGTAATAATGACGTTAATTAAGCATTAGGACACATTTTTTATCCAAAACACTATTATGAAATGAATATTTGAAAAATGGTGGCTATTTTTTAAAATACTTAGAACTCGGCATACCAATATCTTTGTTAACATGGAGTGCTTTGGAATGATTTGATAATTCTTATTATTTCAATTTTATCAGCAATAGTTAATTGTTGTGCAGCCATGTTTAAGTTTAATTTGACATTCGATGCAATTGTCAAATCTATTCCAAAGCACTCCATGTTAACAAAGATATTGGTATGCTGAGTTCTAAGTATTTTAAAAACCGCTGCCCAAGGAATCACTACTTCCACATTCGGATTTTCTATCCAAGTCACACAACGAAAAAATTTTGTATCTGGAAATAATTGTTTATGGAATTTTAATAATATAATATTTGAAATCCTCTACCCCAAAAACCCATAAAACGATACCCCACATCGGTAGTGGGGTGAGGGTGGTGACAGGGGGTGGGAGTGGGGAGGTGGATAAAGTAAAAAAATATTTTGAGGTTTCTGGTTCTTATACATACACTAAATCAATTTTTTTTTTCATTCCCTTTAATAATGGGGTGGGGGTGGTAATGGGGGTGGCTAATGCCAAAATTTTTTTTGAGACCTTAGCTTCTTTTGTCTATACTAAATATCAATTTCATGAACTCTTACCTACTTGATTTACCTATTTACTCCAAATTTACCCCAATTTACCCCCCAACCCTTCGACGGAACAAGATGAAAATATAATCTAGTTCTAGATCTCGTTAAAGTACATATGTGTACCAAATTTCAAGTCAATATCTCAAACGGTTCCAGAGTAAACGTGCGCACAAAAAAGTTACAGACCGACAGACCGACAGACAGATAGACAGAAATTTTTTTTCGCTCAAACTTGAAATCTCGACGTTTCATGACATTCTAAGCCTATTTGAACAATAAAAATTTTTAAAAATTTTTTTGTCGTTACTATACTTCCACTGGATGTGGAAGTAAAATAGCTACAATTTTTCAAATATTCATTTCATAATAGTGTTTTGGATAAAAAATGTGTCCTAATGCTTAATTAGCGTCTTTATTACACGACTGCCAAGTTATGTAAATATCCGACAATAAATAACTCGAATAGTAGGGTGATATTTATTGAAACCTTAGATATGATTTTTACTTCCACATCCAGTGGAAGTACAGTAACGACAAAAAAATTTAAAAAATTTTTTATTGTTCAAATAGGCTTAGAATGTCACGAAACGTCGAGATTTTAAGTTTGAGCGAAAAAAAATTTCTGTCTGTCGGTCTGTCTGTAACTTTTTTTGTGCGCACGTTTACTCTGAAACCGTTTGAGATATTGACTTGAAATTTGGTACACATATGTACTTTAACGAAATCTAGAACTAGATTATATTTTCATCTTGTTCCGTAAATTGGGGTAAATTTGGGGAAAATAGGTAAATCAAGCAGATAAGAGTCCATAAAATTGGTATTTAGTATATACAAGAGAAGCTAAGGTCCAAAAAAAAATTTTGGCATTAGCCACCCCCATTACCACCCCCCACCCCGCTACCGATGTGGGGTATCGTTTTATGGGTTTTTGGGGTAGAGAATTTCAAATATTATATTATTAAAGTTCCATAAACAATTATTTTCACATACAAAATTTTTTCGTTGTGAGTGACTTGGATAAAAAATCTGGATGTGGAAGTAGTGATTCCTTGGGCAGCGGTTCTTTTTAAAGGAATGAATATTTTTTAACGAAATTTGGTATACAAGGGTTTTAGGTCATGCCGAACAAGATTCTGTAAAAACAAAAACCCTATCTCAATCGCTAATATAAATTCCCAATTTTTGCCAATTTCTTTTGATCATAGTAGGCGTAATTAATTTCGAAAAAAAAAATTTTAAATAATTTTTTAATCACAATCTGAAGCAAAAGAAGTACACCAAATTTGATCTAAATCGATCAACAAATGCCCGAGATATTGGGGTGTAGTGGTGAAAAGTGAGACACACTGTATATATATATTTTTTAAGTGCCACCCCCTGAGAGGGGGTGGCATTCACTCTCTATAAATTAGCAAGCCCCCGCACAATATAGAAACTTTTCTGTCAAGCATTTACTATTATACCTCCAAAAATGAACTAAATCCGTTCAATATGACATTATTCCGAAGTTAAAACCTCTAGTAACTGTACTATTAGTGCAAGCATATAAAATACTTGTGCCCGACATTAATTAGTCTTGGCAGATCATGCTCTTAAAAAGGAATTTGTGTGATATTCTTTTCTTTTCTTTCTTTTCGGGTTCAAAAGTTACTAACAGTAATTGCAACAAAATATGCTTTTTCCTTTGAAAATTAAGCAAGATAGGGCAAAACAATATACGTAACTTTTCGGTAGAGCATAAAATTCTCTCGTATAATGATTATAATAAAAAACGGTACATTTGATAGTTAAATTATCGTTATTAAAGGTAATATAATATTTATATTTTATTTTATATAATTATATATAATTGTATAAAAATTTTGTTTAATAGTTTTCTCATTCTAATGTAATACTGCGTACAGTCATAATATGTTTTCTTAATGTATATGGGGAAGCTAGTTTAGGGTGACCTCTTCCTTTTGTGTGTAAACTCTTTTGTGCACCTTTTTTTCTTACATTCTTCTACCTACATTCAACTTAAATCTGGTGACAGTTGCTTTCTTGCACAGAGCAATAAAACAATTAAAGCGTCTCAAATGCCAAAAGAACTGTTGCCAATGGTATACAAAAGCTACACAACGCCTGTTTAAAACAAGATAGAGTTATATTACAGTATTTAGCCATAAATCGAACTAAAAAATTATTAGTCCTAAATTACTATGACGAAAATAAAATGTATAAATGAAGTATAAAGAATTATTTTAGAATTTGTTAAAATTAATTAATCAAAACATTAGAATACATTAAAACAAATTAACTGAGCAGTTGGAAATTTAAAATAAAATGAAAGTCATTGTTTATAAGAAATGCTCTAGTACAGAAAAAATAATTTTCAATTCCGTAAAAATACATGGCGAAAACTGCAGTCCTAGAGATAATGACGTATACTTCACGAAAAGAATTATTTGTAAATGGTACAAATTTTGTTCTTTATTTTTTGAATAGACACGTGATATTTTTAACATCAATATTTTATAAACAACTCGAAAAATAAAGCAATAAAAGATATAGTTTCACTCACTTTCGTTACAGATTTATGCATTATTACACTATATTTCTTAAATTATACAGACAGTAATTTTTATTGGTTTTTATTTTCTTGCTAGTTAACAAATTATCAGAAAGTTTTTTGTCTATTTTTATTCAATGCTTAGATTTAGTTCAGGACTTCTTATTGCACTTGTTACCACACCAAAATCAAAAACAAACTAAAATAATAAAATCGCGGCAGAAAGAATTCCTTAATCACCTTTTTTGATGCTGTCATAAAGTTGTTTAGGGCAAACGCTCTGCTCTTTTCCCACTAATATTTTCGTTAGTGTTTTCTAACTGTGATTAAAATATACCTTTTTTTATCTAAATATGTAGGTATATTATTTGCCTACATGTAATAAAACAAGAATAGCAGTAGGCTATGTTTTGATTCTAACATGTGTTAAATAAAATGGACATTTCGGACAGAACGCTTTGGTTATGCAGACAAAATTAATGTTTTGAATCTAGTTTTTGTCAATTTCCACGGTATACTTGATACGAGTATTTTCTCGATTTTTAAATTATTATTCACAAAAGAATTTTCATGTTTACGTATACGGTTGTTTTTGTTATTTTTTTCTATCTAAAAAAAAATATAAACACATTCGGCGATTGTTAATAACAAATTGTTTATTAAATAAACAAATAAATTCACAACAAAAAAAATATTTTTTCCACCTTTTGAATAATTGCAAATAATAAATTTAGGAATAAATTTTTTTCTTAATAACATGTTTAAATAATGAAAAAAGACAGAAGTGATTATAAACAATTAAAAACAATTTTTAAGAATTTTTTTAAATCTAATATTCTATAACAAATAAAATGGCAGAAAAATATTTTTCAAAAATACGTAATTTATCTATTTGTTTGTAAAATTTGTTTAAACAAATAGCAATAAAAATTTTAAGTTTACGTAATCTTATAGTATTTTTGAATATTAAAAAAGTAAGAGTAATTAAAATTAATAAAAAAAAATTTTTTCCTTTAAGTTTTTAAATAATAACATAACTTTTATGAATTTTAAAATTAATATCTAATAACAAAAAATATTTTTACTTGTTCCGGACGGTTTCAGAGCATCGTAACGCCTTAGTGTTCGCTGCGCGGAGCTCTATTTTCAACATTAAATTAATATTATTAATAATCTCGTTAATAATAGATGTAGAGTTTCGGGAGTCGGGACTTTTTTATTGGAAATTTCTTCCTCTTTAAGAATCTTTCTTTCTTTAAAATTTTTAATAGTTTTCGAGTTATTTGCAAAAAACGGAACTCGTTATTTTTTCAATTTTCATTAGTTTATAACTTTTGCAATTGTTTATGTGCGGGTTTGAAACTTTTGCACATTTTTCTAGACGTCATTCCGAATCTAATGCAATCAAGGTAGGTGCATGACGTCAGATGCACCATGCAGGGAGACCGACTACAAATATAAATTCAAATAACCATCATAAAAATATGTGTGTTTATTAATAAAAAAAACCGCTGCCTAAAAAATCACTACTTCCACATCTAGATTTTCCTGCCCAAACCTTTTACAGCAAAAAAATGTCGATACTATATTTGCAATCCACTGTGTAAAAATAATTGTTCATAGAACTTTGATAATATAATATTTGAAATGGTAGTGGAGGTAGTAGAGGGGGAAGCTGTTGGCAAAAAATTTAGAGGCTCTTGTACACATAAATCACAATTTTATTTTTTTATTCCCGTTAATAATGTGGTAGAGGTGGTGGCGAGTGCCAAAAAAGTATTCAGGCCTTTTGTTCCTTTATACACACTAAATCACAATTTTATCTTTTTATTCCCTTCCATAATCAAATTCAATAATTTGAGCAAAAAAATTTTTTGTACGATTACTATACTTCAACTCCACTACGTGGAATAGAATAGAATAAAACGATTCAAGTTAGCCCATCAAAATTGTGTTTTTTTAGAGACCAGGTAGGCTTAACAGGGAACCAAGACAGATCACGTCATACAGTTAGGTGCACCATACAGTAAAGGGAACCTGACTTAAAAAACCGCTGCCTAAAGAATCACTATTTCAACATCCAAGTCTCTTACAAAGAAAAAAAGGTTGATACTGTATTTGCAGTCCATTATGTGGAAATAACTGATCATAGAACTTTAATAATATAATATTTGCAATCGTCTACCACAAAAGCCCATGAAACAATATGCCATATCGACAGGGGGATGGTAGTGGAAGGTATAGCTGATGCAAAAAAAATTTAGGCCTTTGGTACTTATACACACACAAAATCACAATTTTATTTTTTTTCGTCCTTTAATAATGGGGTAGGGATGGTAATGGTGGTGATAGTGGAAGTGGCTGATGTCAAAAAAATTTTGAGTAGGTACTACTACTTCTCGTACATACACTAAATCCCAATTTTATAAACTCTCACTTGCTTGCTTTGCCTATTTATCCCCCCATCCCAAACTTCAACGGAATAAGATCAAAACATAATCTATTTCCAGATCTCTCTATAATACACAGGTGTCCCTTTTGAGTTAACATCATAAACGGTTCCAGAGTAATCGTGCGCACAAAAAAAAATTTCACACAGATTTTTTTTTGCTCAAACTTAAAATATCGACCTTTCGTGGCATTCTAAGGCTGTTTAAAACATTTCTTTTACCTTTATTATACGTTCACTCCACTATGTGGATGTGGAAGTAGTACCAGCTTATAGTGATTATGGACAATGCCTATCTATCCTTATAATATGTAAAACATCATTCTGCATAATAATAATTATTGTTTAATGACCGATATTTCTCCATGAAAATTTTAGTACTAAAATTATAATAATTAAATATAGTATTATTGAATACTGAATGCAAAAAAACACAATCCTAATTTAGGAACATTTATTTGAATTTCTGTATTACACTTCAAAAGACATTTTAAGATGTTTAAGATGCTAACAACTATTCTTCTTTCATAACACTGTACCATGTATTTTATAATTCTTAGTAGGCATATGAATTTTTGAATTTAGATAAATTGTTCGAATATGATACAATACTTGTGTGTAAATTCTTTTGTACACAATAAATGTTCATTTATTTATTTATTTTATTTACTTAAAACTGTACCGGCCGCCAAATCATAAAAAATGAGGTACAGAGACGCTTGTAATTTTTTTAATACTCTTCTCAGTCATTTAAAATGCAATTAAAAATCTGAAAAAGCACATCATCTGTAGGTTCCAGAAAACATTTTTCAAATCACAACGGATTTTTTAAAATTTATGTTGCTATTTAAATAAAAATGAAATGTTTCCTATTGTCACCGCATTTTGCGGTTTTCGGGTCTTGATATAATCTTATAGAAATATATTTCTAACCATCATCCATCAATTTATAAAAACAAATATGTTTACTCACGTAACGGGGTCATAAAATTATGAACAATCCAAAAAAAAATCCGCGAATTTACTAGCCGATGAGTTTATGCATTCGTCAATTAACAAATAGAGCTTTTGATATGAAATTGGAACTGGCAGAATTTTTATTTTCACATGAAAAATAGTTACAATGATGTTAAAAAATTGTTTATATTTCGGTGAGCACGTGGTCATACGCTACAAGCGACCTGTTTTATATTTATTGCCGTACGCCCCGCTGAGTTAAGCGGGTGCCTTTTCTCTGGTACCTTTCTACATTCAACTTAAATACATCTTACAATGTCTGACACATGATGCTTTCTTGAATACAGCCCAATAAAACAATCAAAGCGTCTCAAGTGTCAAAAGAATTATTGAAATTATTGGCCTGTTTGAAGCACGATGGAGTTATATGACAGTATAGTACCTAACGGTAGGAAGAATCATGCCAATATGCACCAAAAAATTATATTTTGTAAACTAGTGCCTAAAGATTTATAAAGGAAACTACGGAAATAGCAACAAGAAAATATGGGGACAAAATAAATTGAGAAATATAAATATATCATATTTTTGATGATGTATCTATTTTATTGATTCCAAAAAATATATGTTGTGATAATATGATATAGTAGTTAAAGATTGTACTAAAGACATGCAGTGAGTGTGTCAGAACAATGTGATGTGAAAAGAGAAAAATATATTAATTTTTTATTTTAAATGTTCCCATTATCAAATGTCTTTTTTAATTATCTATATCTATTGAGCATTTTTTCGAATTTAAATCGGCCCAGCCGTTCAAAAGATATAAATTATTTTCGAAATATTGGTATTTTTGATTACCCCTAATGGTGGAGTCACATTAAGCATCAAAATAGGTGAATAAGGAATTATCTGGCTGCAGCAGTCTTATTGTTTGAATTTGTTGCCAGTATATATAACAGCAAGTGTATGAGAAGTTTTACATTAAATCGGTCCATTGCTTGTAAAATTTTAACAATTTATTTTTAAACAGTGAAATTTTCTGCTATTTTCTTTATTATCTCCGGTCCTAGCAATCGTATCGCAATAATAAAAAGAGCCATTTGTTCGCAATAAAATTTTAAATAAGACTAGGCCTATGAAAAACTTTCTGATAATTTGTTAATTTATAAAAAGTAATAATCACCAAAAAATTGCCTTTTTTGGTTATTTAAGAAATATAACATAATAATGAATCAATTTTAACGAAAGTTGGTTTAACTATGCCCATTACTGAAGTAAACCCTCGTGCCACAATATTTATTCAAACGGTTAAAAACCAATAATAATTTCGAAATTTTCATCGCGTTTAAATGCATCGATTTGTAGGACAATTTATTTTTAAAAATGTAGGTTTTTAAATGTATTTTACAATGGTATTAAGAAAAAAAATCTTCATTTAAACTATTTTTTTGAAATTTGTTTATGATTTTCAAAATTATAGTTATAAACAAATTCAAATAATCCTGTGGATTTTTTATAAAACTAAAAACGCAAAAGAATTACGAAAATAGATGAAACATTTAACATTTTTCTAAAAAAAAAATTATCTACTTGCATTTGGGGCCAGGATACGTCAGTTTTTGTAACTAAGTCGCTTATAAATAAACAAATTAATATTTCTCCTTAAAATTGGGACCTGTTATTCTTCAATACCTGTATTTTTGTCTCATTTAGTTGAAAACAAACCAGAAGCACAATTTTTAAAAGATAATGTATAGAGGCCCGAAAGTCGGGCCTTTGGAAATTATGTTAGAGATCCGATAATTGCCAATTAGCTCTAAACGTTATATTACTGTTTTACAAATTAGACTTTAGTATTTTAGACGATAGCACGTTTTTACCAAGATGCCGACGTTTAGGGTTCAACTCCTAACCGCGAATATTGTTTTTTTTTTATTGTATCAGTGATATTAAAAGTTTTACAAAGCTGTGTCCACGGACATAAGAATATTCGTTCAGATTAGATTGGTTCCTCCTTTTCGCGACAAAAATTAAGAAAATTATAAAAAATAAATGTGGTTTATGTTTTCATAACCACTCTATTCAATATTATTTCAAAAATTGCAATTTTAGATTATTTTCAAATATCAGAGACAACGATGTAAGCTTTGAAAAACAACCACTCCAAATTTCAAAAAGAAATATTTTTTGGTTTATTTATAAGTGACTTTAACGCAAAAACTGACGTATCTCGACTCTCGACCTCAAATGCAAGCAGACCATTATTTTTTTTTAAAGAAATGCTATATATTTCATGTATTTTCATAATTCGTTTGCCGCTTTTAGTTTTATAAAAAAGATCACAGGGTTATTTGAATTTGTTTACAACTACAATTTTGAAAATTATAAACAAATTTCAAATAAACGGTTTAAATGAAGATATAATTTTTTTCTTAATACCATTGCAAAAAACATACAAACATCTACATTTTGAAAAAAAAACATTTTCTCCTACGAGTCGATGCCCTTAAGCAGTAAGCGATGGAAATTTCGAATTTATTATTGGCTTTTAGCCGTTTGAAAAAATATTTTGGGTTAAAATTTCGCAAGAGAGTTTAGTTCAATAAAGGACTTTCATTAAAATTGATTCATTATTACGTTGTTTTTTAAATAGCCAAAAAAGCACTTTTTGTGATTTTTATATATTTATTTTTAAATTAACAAATTATCAGAAACATTTTTTATACACCTAGTCCTATTCAAAACTCATTGCCAACAATTCCCTATTTTTATTTTTGTGACACGATTACTAGGATCAGAGATAATAAGGATAATAGCAGAAAATTTCACTGTTGAAAAATAAATTTTTAAAATTATACAAGAAACAAAACTGCCTATAGCACTTATACACAAAACAAATTAAAACAATAGAATAGCTACAGCCAAACAGTCCATTCAAAATTTATAAGCGATTTAATACTAAAGACTAATATTTTATGAAATTGTAAGCAGTCAAAAAAAAAATTTTTGAGAACTTGACTTCTCGTACATACCCTAAAACCCAATTTTATCGACTCTTGCTTGCTTTACCTATCTACCTCCTTGTACCCCCCAAAGCTACGGAATAAGATCAACACATAATCTATTTCCAGATCTCGTTGTAATACACAAGCATACCAAATTTGGAGTCAACATCATGAACGGTTCGAATTGTTTGCACAAAAACAAATTGCAGACGAAATTTTTTTCGATCAAGCTGAAAATATCGATGTTTCATGACATTCTAAGCCTATTAAAAAAAAAATATTTTTTTTACCGTTACTATCCACTAAACTACGTGGATGTGGAAGTAATACCAGCAGTCGTCATGAACAATGCCTATCTATCCTCACAATACGGTAAAACGTCATTCTGCGTAATTATTGTTTAATGTCCCGATATTTCTCCATGAAAATTTTAGCACCAAAATTAATAAAAATGAGGAATATTATTGAATCATGAATGCAAAAAACCACAAACCTAATTTAGGGACATGGAAACATTAATTTAGTACAACAAATGGACAAAGCCAATGTATTTTATACTCGATTTTATATTTTGTTCTTATTATAATTTTTCTCTTTTGATATAAATGCTACCTACTTCTTTTATCGCTCTATTTGAAATTATGTATTACAATTCAAAAAACATTTTAAGATGTTTAAGATGCTAACAACTATTTTGCTTTCATAGCACTGTACCACATAATTTATAATTATTAGAACGTATATACCAATTTTTGAATTTAGAAAAATTATTCGAATATGAAGAAAGAACTTTCATTCAACGATTGTGACTTCATAAAGAAAGTATTTAAGAGGAAATAACAATCGAAGGTTATCGAGCCACTGCAACGATGCCAAATATCGGGCTATATAACGAGCGATGGATATCAACTGTATAAGAGTCTTGGATATACAGGAACAGCGCCGCCTGACTCAATAATGCTGAACTAAAAGTGTATCTCGGAACATGAAAATATGACTTTTGAAGCCCTCAAAATTTTGTAGGGAGGAAACAAACATGATTTCTGACCATTTAGTGATGATATACACGGGGGTACGTTGATGAGCCCGACCCCGGGCTTCACAGGGTCAAATCGGGCTGCACTACAACCGCTCAGTGTATGAAACGGGCCTGTATATGACCGTGCATATCTCTATATATATATATATATATATATATATATATATAAATATATATATATATATATATATAAAAGAGTACCCTTACTGACTGACTCACTGATCTATCCACGCACAGCTCAAACCGCTGGATCTAGAAACTTCAAATTTTACATAGGAGTTCCTTGAATGGCGTAGGCATCCACTAAGAAGGGATTTTTCGAAATTCGACACCCAAGAGAGGAAAAAGGGGGTTGAAATTTTAGGCTTTTTCGGAAACGGTTATATCTAGATGCGTGAAATTTGCCAGAAATATTTTTTGTTGAAATCTATTAGATACGGGTAAGACGAAATTTCGATTTTCGCTTTTTGAAGGGGTCAAAACGGGGTTAGTAGATGGTTTAAACACATACGGTGCAAACGGCAAATTATTTTGACACTATAATTAAATCATTTTGACATGTCAGAAGATAAAATATTATTGTTATGTTTCATATATGGTGTTATCATTTCCAATGTCTCCAATGGTTGCAAGAATTGGGAAATCTGTGGATTTTTACTTTTTTTAACGAAATGGCTAAATAAAAGAAAATCTAAGTATTAATGGAGAAGTTGTCCCAATTGTAGGTGACGGAGCCTGTTTTATTCCGTTCCCTTTCATTCTTAATGTACAGCTCACAAGAAGGTTAGTAAACAAATAGTCAGCTTTGTGTTAGACAATTGGAACGAATTTTTAATTATGTCCCATAACATGAGCTGAGGTATCCGTATCTCTGAAATCGCGTAAGTCAGAGTGACGGGATCCTCAGGAAATAAGGAGACACATATTCGATGGTTTTCAAAAAGAGATCTCCCAAACGGGTGAACGGAAACGGAAACAGTTAGACCTAGAAGCATAAAATTTGTCAGAAATACTCTTTATTGTAAGACGAAATTTCGATTTTCACTTTTTGAAAACAGGGCTGGTAGATGGTCTAAAAGGTATCGCGTAATTCAGAAACGTGATATTCCAGCGACGGGCTCTTCTGATAAAATAAGGACACGTATTCGACGGTTTTCAATGGGTTTTCTCGAGCACTATATATGCGCAGTGAGTTTCCTTAAGTGCAATAAATGTGCAATGGGTTAGTATGTCAATGTTCCTAATTCCACGCGGATGAAGTTCCACCCGGATGAAGTCGCGGGCATCCTCTTTATATTTAACCTGACGGAGAAATATGTTTATTTTTTTAAATTATATGTGTTTTTACTTGCAATATTTTTTATGTATTAATACATTATATAATAATATATTATTCAACGAGCGCGTAATGATGCCAATTACTCAGAGGATGACGTTTAAGTCATCCCAGTGAGTAATAGCTATTACACACGTGTAGAATACTATGCTTTTTCAACGACTACTCAACAGGAGAAAAGATATAAAAAAAACGACTGTTAGTCTAATCGATAATCTTTAATTTGGTTTCTTAACATTCTTGGGGCAGGTGCCACCATAGTTTCTGAAATTTTTAATTTTACTTCCACATCCAGTGGAAGTATAAGTAGTAACGACAAAAAATTTTTTTTAAATTTTTATTGTTCAAATAGGCTTAGAATGTCATGAAACGTCGAGATTTCAAGTTTAAGCGAAAAAAAATGTCTGTCTGTCTGTCGGTCTGTCTGTCGGTCTGTCGGTCTGTCTGTCGGTCTGTAACTTTTTTTGTGCGCACGTTTACTCTGGAACCGTTTGAGATATTGACTTGAAATTTGGTACACATATGTACTTTAACGAGATCTAGAACTAGATTATATTTTCATCTTGTTCCGTCGAAGGGTTGGGGGTAAATTGGGGTAAATTTGGAGTAAATAGGTAAATCAAGCAGGTAAGAGTTCATAAAATTGATATTTGGTATAGACAAGAGAAGCTAAGGTCTCAAAAAAAAATTTGGTATTAGCCACCCCCATTACCACTCCCACCCCATTATTAAAGGGGGTGAAAAAAAATGTGATTTAGTGTATGTACAAGAACCAGAAACTTCAAAACATTTTTTTACTTTATCTACCCCCCACTCCCACCCCCTGTCACCACTCCCACCCCACTACCGATGTGGGGTATCGTTTTATGGATTTTTGGGGTAGAGGATTTCAAATATCATATTATTAAAGTTCCATAAACAATTATTTCCAGATACAAAATTTTTTCGTTGTGTGACTTGGATAGAAAATCCGGATGTGGAAGTAGTGATTCTTTGGGCAGCGGTTTTTAAAGTAGTATTTCGACTTGAAAACCTTTGACGCCATTTTTAAACCTACATATCTCCGAAAAAGGAAAAGTTACGGATATTTTAAAAACCGCAAATTGTTCCTCGGATTATGAACTTTTCCTTGGATATTTTTGAGCTAGGAGTGATATTTTTCGATTTGTTCGACAAACATCGTGTTAAACGTTCAGATCTTTTTTAATATATTAGTTGAAGGGCCATGCGAAGTCATTATGAAAAGAGGAAGAATTGCAATTGATGGACATCATGAATCTCGAAATCTAAAATTCAAGTCTACAGGAGTGTACGAAAAGTGGCACTTTTTGACTTTCGACGAAGTCAATAATCTACTTATTATGACAGATTGAATTAACTTACGGCACACGCAATATTTTGAACTTTAAATCGTCTTTTGTAATGGCTCCACAAAAACTGTTGAGTCATGGATATAATCTCTTGTGAATGAGTAATGAAGTATTACCTACGACCCTGAGTAATGAGGCCTATTACTTGCTAGAACCAATCACAAGTGTTCATATTCATTATTCAACAATTTATGTGGAACAATCACAAAAAACAATTTAAACTCCAGGGACGTCGCATCGCATATGCCATAATTCAATTCAATCTGCCATCTACATATTGATTTTTCTTTTTTTTTTAATATTAAAGGGGTCTACAGACGATCCAATTTGCTGGAGCCAACCTTGTCAGTATGCTTTAAAGCTTTTTACAATTAATTATTTTTTATTTATTTGCTTTTATCATGATTAGAGAATATTATTTAGGTATTATGCAAATCACAACTTACACACTTTTTGTTTATTATGAAAATACCTAGTTTCTGTATATTGTTGCCCTAATCTGGGCACGCTAATATACTAGTCAGGTAATTACTTTAAAACACTCATTATTGGAGAATCAATCAAAACAACTAAAGCTTGCCGTATCAACTCGAAAAGGTGAGTTGGAGACGATAAAGATGCGTTTGAGTAGTCGTTGAAAAAGAGTATAGTAGGTATTCTACTCGCTTGTAGTAGTTATTACTCACTCGGATGAATTACGACACTCGTCTTTGGCTCGTACCGAAAACGTCATCCTCGTGAATAATAGCTGTAATTACATACACAAAACATACACGCTCGTTAATACCGGGTGGCTCAGGTGATGGGAACACTCTTGTAACTCTTAAAATTTGGTGTAGTGATATGGTCTGAAGTTTTCAATTATATGATGTAAAGAACCACAATGACCGACTTCCGGTTTCGATGCAATTTACATGAAAATCAAATTTTTAAATGGGACGATCTGTATATTCTTGCATATTTGAATCCCTCTGGCCAAAATACATATGATCTGATCCTCCAATATTTTTTTATTTATGAAAATTATGGATTTTTTTAATTTTTAGTTTTAATCATAGAAGGCCGCGATTTTTCCAAAATTGTTAAAAATTGGTCTGCAAGCACTTTTAAAATATTATCTCGTCAGATACTAATATTAAACACGATTTATTCTTCAAGTTCAACAATATTTGTTTTTCAACGTAAACTATTTTTTTTTACCCCCTATGGGGGTGTTATTTAATTAGATCTTTAAATTACGAAGAAAATGATATGCACAACGTCTCCCTTCTCTTTGTACTAAATTTATAATTAAATAAATAATAATAAAAATATATATTTTTTTTTAATAAAAAAATATTTGAGGATTAGATCATATGTATTTTAGCCAGCAGGATCCAAATATGCCAGCAGGATCCAAAAATATATAGGTCGTCCCTAAATTCGATTTTCATGTCAATTGCATCGAAACCGGAAGTCGGCCATTTTGGTTCTTTACATCATACAATTGGAAACTTCATCCCATATCACTACATTAAATTTTAAAAAAATCTGTTCACTCTTTGAAGAGTTACAGTTCCTATCAGCTGAGCTACCCGGTATACTCGAATAATGTACTATTCTCTACGACTGTTAAAAAAGTTGTACTTTTTTCATTATTTTTTGTGTTTAAAACACATGTTTATGTTCGATTGTACGTAAACAGACTTGATTTATGACTTTGTTTAGCGGCCATAAAGTGCTACTGTATCGTACTAGTCCATAGGGGTAAAGTAAATTGGACTCATTTGTCAATAACAAATATTCGTTTAAAAAATGACAAGCAGTTAAGCAATTAATTCCGGGTCAAAAACTAAAATTCCTGAGCTACATGTCATATTTTGTCGTATTTGTCAGCCATTTTGGATTTTAGTGCTGTACATGAAAATTTTTAGAAATTCCAGAAGGCTCCTAGGCTAATATTTAGTAGTACCTTCTTACCAAATTTGGTGCTTTTATCCGCCAGGTAACGGTAATTTCAATAAGCCACCTCACTATTATCATGTGGTTTATTTACTTCGGCCCTAGGCCTTGGTAACTAAATTCCACATCGTGATAAAAAGTTGACTTTTGTGCTTAGATACATAAATAACTATTACGCACAAAAAATAATGATAAACAGTGCAGTTTTTTAACAGTTGTAGAAAATAGTAATTTATGCAACAAGTGCATAAAGTGGTACTTTTTTCACGAATGGGAAATTTGGCAATCCCATGAATGAAAAAAAGACACTAGCACGACTGTGGTCTTTGCATTCCACATTCTGCTAACTTCTATTTGGAGGTCCTTGTATTTGTTCAACTTCTCTGTTTCCTTGGTCAAGACGTTGATGTCATTTGGGATGAATGCACCGATCAGAAAACAGGATTTCTCTTTTTTATTATGTCCGACGCTATCTGGTCAATTTGCGAAAATTTCTCCCACAAGTCCCACATAATTGTAGCGTCGTTGGTATTGGTAACCTTTTCGGGGGTATAAGTTTCATATAAGTATAAGTTTCATACGATAATTTTTCTACGACTTTCCTCGATTTCCATATTTAAATAAATAAATTTCAGAATTAACTTAAACTTCAAAACAAATCTATAATTTGACTTTTTTAAGGCTCCGAAAATAATTGCAGAAATATTATCAAAACAAAATTAAGAATTTTAAAATATCTAAAATATCCACTACCACAGCTGCCAACATACCTATTTAACGGCGCCACTGTCTACATATAATTATTTATCCAAGTTTATAACCTACAATTGTTTGTTAATCTGACATAAATATATAGCCCGGGAGCTGGCGACACTAAATTTTGTAAGATTTTTTAAAGATTAGTTTTATTTTATTTGTGTCATATCGGAACTACAAAAACTTCAATTCGATTCCTGCAGGGGTACCAGCGGGACAGCGATTGACAGCGGCCTGCCAATTATGTTAAACAAAAAAAGTGAACGTTGGAAATTTTAAAAGCTGAAACTTTTTCTATTGTTTATTAATATTTCCATAAGATATAAAATGACCTCCTGCCTGTTCTTCCGTAGACCGGTCTACTCCTGCCATAGTCATATTTATGTGAAAAAAAAAATCAATTGATACAAATATTAAAAGCTGAAAATTTTTTTGTCATTTCTTCAATAATTAAGACAATTAAAAAACGTATCCTGTCAGCCATTTGATGGGACCTGGCTTCGGCAGGAAGTAGTAAGGTAGTATCGCATAAAACAGAATATAGTTTGTTTCAACACACAAGATTATTTTGTATTTATTTACGGATAAAAAATATGTAGCGTTAACTAATTTACAAACACGATTCTTTGTCGATATATCTAGAAACTGTTTCCACAAAAGTGGATAAGTCCTCAACGTCGGAATCTTCACTATCGCTGGAATCACTGTCACGTTAAAGATGCTCCATAGTGTTATTGTCATCCTGTTTATCAGTCACCACATCAGATTCTGTAAATACATTATGAACAATTTAAGAATTAGTGACATTGTTTTTTTTAAATAATTACTCAGTAGGAAAAGTGTTATTATTACCTGTGACGTCGGTTTCGGCAATTTTATCAATAATTACGTCACTGATAGCAGTTGGTAATTGGTCGCCCTTAAACCATAGGAATTTCATTGTCAACTTCTTTCCATCCGCAATCTGAAGGAGATAATAAGGTTGGGTGTTGGGAGTGTGCGTTGCACCACACACTGGAAACATAAATTGCCCTTAAAATTGGTTGTCGCAACTCCACCTTGCACAAGGGTAATATTGAGCCATCAAAGCTTGTCGACTGCAGTTTGAGCTGTTCCCGGGTGTCGCTACATTTATAAGCTTTCATAAACATTGCTATTCGTGCTTCATTCACGTTACTTATTTTTTTATATTTTTTTATAGCCGTACATTTCACAAATGAATTTCTCCACAGTATCAAAAATTTCATTTGTTTCAATAGCTGGATATTCATGCATTTTAGAGAATGTATCAATAAATTGTGTGTGTAAACAAAACGCGGCTTCGTTATTCATCTCGATCAGTAGGCAGAGCGAAAATAAATGATCTTAAGGAGCCTGATTCAAACGGGAGTCATGGGCGCAGCCAGGTGGTGCCATGCCCCCCCCCCAAGCCGTCTTCCATGAGCAAAAAAAAAGAAGCAGTACAAAGCAGTATCTAAATCATCCCTTGAAATAAATATTTTCCTCATCCTCTGGGGAGGCCGGTTCTATTGCCACCCCCCCCCCCCCCAGACGAATTTTCTGGCTGCGCCACTGACGGGAGTAATGTTTATTTAGGTCGGAAACCTGATAGGAACTGTACCCAAAAGAACAGAAAAGAACAGAAAAAGGAAAGTGAGAAAAATAAAGAAAATTCATTATTTTAACACATGTAGTTATATGATTGAAAAAATAATGTAATATGTATAATCAATAGACCAATTGTTTATACTTACTGTGTAACACCAGATGTTGAAGGCTCTGATAATGATTGTTCACTGCTCGTGGAAACTGAATCATTACCAGATTTTTATATTTTGCCTTCAATGCCGTGAAATTACTAAAACAATTTGAA
This sequence comes from Rutpela maculata, assembly GCA_936432065.2. Classification (NCBI taxonomy): domain Eukaryota; kingdom Metazoa; phylum Arthropoda; class Insecta; order Coleoptera; family Cerambycidae; genus Rutpela; species Rutpela maculata. The sequence goes on from OW386286.2 coordinate 110,489,313, forward strand.
TGATAACACAGGCCCACAAAAAAAAAAAAGTTGTCTGCGCCGGGGTACTGACCATACCTATCCGTTGTATTTTGTGCCGCTGAACACGAATCTGATCTTAGTTTTTCCCCTATACGTCAGGTTTTTTTTTTAACAGCAAATAAATATATAAATATCACGATTCAACACGACTTTTTTTGCTGTTAAAAAAAAACCGGACGTGTAGGGGAAAAACTAAGGTCAGATTCGTGTTCAGCGGCTCAAAATACAAGGGATAGGTGTGGTCAGTACCCCCGCGCAGACCACTTTTTTTGGTTGCCACTGTGCCACACTCAGTGTGGCGCAATACCACAAAAAAAAGTCATCTGCGCGGGGGTACTGACCACATCTATCCCTTGTATTTAAAGCCGCTGAACACGAATCTGACCTTAGTTTTTCACCAGCACGTCAGGTTTTTCTTTTAATAGCAAATAAATATATAAATATTAGACTTTTTTGCTTTAAAAAAAAACCTGACGTATAGGAGAAAAACTAAGGTCAGATTCGTGTTCAGCGGGTCAAAATACAAGGGATAGGTATGGTCATTACCGCGGCGCAGACAACTTTTTTTTTTGTGGGCCTGTGTAACCTTCAGTGTCACATAAAGCCGATGGCAATTTCACATTTTTCCCTTGCAAATTATTTTGTTGACGAATTTCTAAACTTTCCGTACACTTATTCAAACGTTCTTGTGTAAAGAAGATTTTTTTTCTTTTTTTTTAATTACAAAAAACACAAACTGGCTTGAGTGTAGCCATCATAGAAATTCGTGAATACGTCGTATTCGTAGGTTTTGCGTCTGCGAACTGAACATCACGCATCAGTAAGAAATGCCGGGCCCCGTTAATATCTACAAAAGGGACACCCTTTTCAAGGTGCTCAATTGAAAAGAACGCACTAAGAACTTTTGGAAACTTATTATAGAAACTACGAATGAATATATTAGATATTCGCGCAAGACAATTTTACTCCTGCCGAAGACAGGTCCCATCAAGAGGCTGGCAGGATACGTTTTCTAATTGTCTTAATTATTGAAGAAATGACAAAAAAATTTTTAGCTTTTAATATTTGTATCAATTGATTTTTTTTCACATAAATATGACTATGGCAGGAGTAGACCGGTCTACGGGAAAAGTGGCAGGAGGTCGGTTTATATCTTATTAAAATATTATTAACAAATTGAAAAAGTTTCAGCTTTTAATATTTTTAACATTTACATTTGTTTTTCAACATGATTGACATATCGCTGCCAGTCGTTGTCCCACCAACGGAATGGCAGGAGTTCATTTTGTTGATAAATTTCATTAATATTATAAAATAAAAAATAAACCAAGGTTTAAAAAACGTGACAATGAAAAATGTCGCCAGCTCCCGGTCTAATACAATCACCACAATGATTAACTGATTTCATAATCTATAGACAACAATTTTAATTTAACTTAAAATTTATTTTTGTTAATCTTACTTATAAGGTGCTCCCCCTACTGCCCTAGGTGCTTTAGCTGTAGCAATTATTCTTCTAATCAAGGAAGTCATTTTAAAAACTTATACACACACAACTAAAAGAGTAATACTCTAATAATATGACAGAGATCGTTTCTATGTTGCCACAACTAATCGGTTGATTGTATCGTTTAAAGGTCTTTTATGATAATAATTTGGTTTTTATAAATAATGATAAGGTTTTGTTACTATACTCTATTTATATACAGATAGAAAATTTAAAATTACATTAGTATATTATTTTGTCTTTAGTTCACAATCAAACGCCAAAATTTAAATAAAAACGTTTATATTTGTTAAAGAAAAGTTATTGTTTATTTAGGTATTTTGTTTACATATTTCTTATTGTAATACATGGAAAATAGTAGCGTGTGTGAGTCGGAAAAAAAACCGAAAATCGTAAATATTTTGAGCCGGAACAAGATTACCTCCCCTCCCCGTTTTCGGGGATGCTGAACACGATGGCGGTGTCAGAATTTCTCTTTGGGGTTGCGCAACCCCTCAAAACGGCCAAAAACCACCCCCGAGAGGGGTAAAACGCGCTTCACTCGATTTCCCTGCAGAAAATAACCTTCCCCCCGTTTTCGAGGATGCTGAGCACGATGGTGGTGCTGGATATCGCCTTCGACCCCAACCAACCCCTCCACCGGCCAATACTCGCCCCCGAAAGGGGTGAATTTTTTTTTTCGTAATATCAGGCAAATTGCATTTCTATCCGTTTTCGAGGATGCTGAGCACGATGGTGGTGCTGGATATCGCGTTCGACCCTAACCAATCCCTCCACCGGCCAATACTCACCCCTAGAGGGGTAAAACGCGCTTCACTCGATTTCCCTGGAGAAAAAAACCTTCCCCCCGTTTTCGAGGATGCTGAGCACGATGGTGGTGTTGGATATCGCGTTCGACCCCGACCAACCCCTCCACCGGCCAATACTCGCCCCCGAAAGTGGTGAATTTTTTTTTTTTGTAATATCAGCGGGAAACACATTTATTTCCGTTTTCGAGGATGTTAAGAATAGGAAAAATCGTACTTCTCTTCTTGGTTGCAATGCTCTTTCATTCTGGTCCAACTGAAAAATATCATCAAATACCGCAAGTAGGTCTAGAAGTACGATTTTTTCTATTCTTAACATCCTCGAAAACGGAAATAAATGTGTTTCCCGCTGATATTACAAAAAAAAATTCACACCTTTCGGGGGCGAGTATTGGCAGGTGGAGGGGTTGGTCGGGGTCGAACGCGATATCCAGCACCACCATCGTGCTCAGCATCCTCGAAAACGGGGGGAAGGTTTTTTCTCCAGGGAAATCGAGTGAAGCGCGTTTTACCCCTCTAGGGGGTGAGTATTGGCCGGTGGAGGGGTTGGTCGGGGTCGAACGCGATATCCAGCACCACCATCGTGCTCAGCATCCTCGAAAACGGGGGGAAGGTTTTTTTCTCCAGAGAAATCGAGTGAAGCGCGTTTTACCCCCTAGGGGGTGAGTATTGGCCGGTGGAGGGGTTGGTCGGGGTCGAACGCGATATCCAGCACCACCATCGTGCTCAGCATCCTCGAAAACGGATAGAAATGCAATTTGCCTGATATTACGAAAAAAAAAATTCACCCCTTTCGGGGGCGAGTATTGGCCGGTGGAGGGGTTGGTTGGGGTCGAAGGCGATATCCAGCACCACCATCGTGCTCAGCATCCTCGAAAACGGGAGGAAGGTTATTTTCTACAGGGAAATCGAGTGAAGCGCGTTTTACCCTATAGCGACTATAGCGACTCACTCACTGGAAATCGAGAAGTTCCAAAAGCGAGAAGTTTCCATGGAGTCGCTAAGAAACAAAAAGGAAAACTCGATCCATAATGGAGAAGTTTCCATGGAGTCGCTAAGAAAAATAAAAACATTGGATATAAAAATATAATATCAATATACTTTAAAATACCAAAATCATATAAAAATATGAACATGTATTAAAAACAAATATAAGTATATTTACTTCGATTTTAATTTTATTTATAGCGATAACGCTATAATCAACTGAAGTTGTACATTACAAGTACTGTCATCTGTCGGTGAGTGAGTTAAAGTACATTCCCTTTTTTATGTAAGAGAGTAATCAATCAATCAATCAATCACAATCGATTAGTTATGCAAAGACAACCTTCAGACGAGGATTTTCCTCAAACCCATTATGTCACCTCTGTCAAATTACCCCCATTCTGGAAATCAAAACCAGAAATTTGGTTTACCCAGATCGAATCACAGTTTTCTGTTGCAAAAATTGTCAATGACAAGAAAAAGTATGATCAGGTTATAGCTAATTTGCCATTAGATGTGATAGATAATATATACGATATAATATCTAATCCCCCGGAAACGGATCTCTATATAAATTTAAAGAAAGTTTTAATTTCACGTTTATCATCGAGTGAGGAAAAACGTCTGAATGATCTGTTATCAGGTTCCCAAATGGGCGATCTGAAACCTTCAGATTTCTATAGATCCATGCTGAATATGGTTGGAGGATTCAGCATGGTTTGTCAAGATTTATTGATAAAGCTATGGAAAAGACGTTTGCCTCAAACAGTATATATTGCCATTACAGCTTCAGGGAAAACAGACACAAAAGAGATTCTAGATATTGCGGATCGGATCTGGGAGTCCTGTCAAAATTCAATGGTTGCATCGTATTCCAAAAATCCTCTTGACTCTGAGTCAACCCCGTTATCAGATTTAACTACCACTATCAAAAATTTTTCAATCACTTTCCATGATTCGATTAATCAAGTATTACAAAAACAAGAAAATTTTAATTCTCGATTAAACTCTTTAGAATCCAGACTTTCCAATCAATCCTTCGAGCCTCAACCTTCTACTTCTTGCTGCAACAATTGCAAAAGTAGAAGCAATTCACAAACTCGTACCACTAATCGCAATCGTTCACCCAGCCGTAATAATGTTTCCCATAAATTTGATCGTACAGACAATACTATTTGTTACTACCATCAACTTTATGGTGCCAATGCCTATCGTTGTGGAGGTGAATGGTGCAAATTCAGTAAGAATTGTAAAAAATCTGATAATTCTCGAAGATGACTGAAGTTTGATAATTTTATGACGTCTGATTTTGACATTTCTAACAGCAAACGTCGTCGACTTTTTATTTACGATAGATCTAACAACCTGAACTTCCTAATCGACACTGGTGCCGATTTATCTGTGGTGCCACGCAATGCTTTCACAGATTTAAAAAAGAATTTTGATACGATATTAACCGCGGCTAACGGTTCAACCATTTTTACATACGGTAAGAAATTGTTAAAAGTCAATCTAAACTTATGTAGATTATTTCCTTTCGTTTTCAATATAGCAGACATTGACATACCGATAGTCGGAGCAGATTTCTTGTCTCATTTTGGTTTAGTTGTTGATCTTAAAGGAGCTCGAATAATTGATAACAAGACTAATTTGTCAGTTAATTGTTTTATTAAAAATAGTCCTTTAGACAATTATAGATTAGATTCACTTAAATTATTTCCTTTGACAGATAAATATAACAAATTACTTTTACAATTTCCTAATCTAATTAGTTCACCAGATTACAATTTACCTATTAAACATTCTATTGTACATCATATAGTTACTGAAGGTCATTTACCTTTTTCACGACCTCGTAGATTAGACAATCTTAAATTTAAAATAGCTCAAGCAGAATTTAATAACATGGTAGAATTAGGTATCTGCAAACCATCATCTTCTCAAGTTTCCTCTCCACTCCATCTAGTGGCGAAAAAAGAGAAGAATAACTGGAGACCTTGTGGAGATTATCGACAACTAAATACGATTACCATTCCAGACAGATATCCATTACCTCATATCCACGACTTTAGCTCTCAGTTGCACGGCTGCACTATTTTCTCCAAGGTTGATTTAGTGCGAGCGTACCATCAGATACCTGTCGCTGAAAATGACGTTTATAAGACAGCTATAACAACTCCATTCGGACTGTTTGAATTTTCCCGCATGCCTTTTGGTCTACGCAATGCCGGTCAAACTTTCCAACGTTTTATGAATGAAGTACTTGTCAATTTACCTTTCGTTTTCATCTATTTGGATGATATATTAATCGCAAGTCAATCAGATGTACAACATTTGGAACATTTAGAAAAGGTTTTCAAGAGATTAGACACATACGGAATTAACATTAAACCATCTAAATGTATCTTAGGAGTTGACAATTTAACCTTTTTAGGTCATCACATCTCTTCATCAGGTATTTTACCATCAACTGAGAGAGTCGAAGTCATTAATAATTTCCCTTTACCGACAACTCTCAAACAACTACAACGTTTCATAGGTATGGTGAATTTTTATCATCGTTTCATACCTCATTTTGCTGAAATATTACTTCCCCTATATTCTCTTTGTAACAGTTTATCTCATGATAAAATTACAAAGATTAATAGTTGGCCTGATCAATGTTTAGACGGATTTTCGAAAGCCAAAGACGCAATAAGTAATGCAGTAGTTTTAGCTCATCCTTGCAATAATGACGATACTATCTTATCTCTCTCAGTCGATTGTTCTAACCTTGCCATGGGTGCAGTTTTAGAGCAAAAAGATAATAAGGGATTTCTTGCTCCTTTAGCATTCTTTTCCCGTAAATTAACCACAGCACAAACCAATTATTCGGTTTTTGACAAAGAACTTTTAGCATTATATACTGCAATTAAACATTTTAAGTTTATACTTGAAGGTCGAAAGTTTAATTGTTTTACAGATCACAAACCTTTAATCAACGCTTTATTCACAAAAGCATGAAGATCTCCTCGTCAAATACGTCATTTAGAATACACAGCTCAATTTTCTTGTAAAATACAACATGTTAAAGGAAAACATAATGTAATAGCTGACAGCTTGTCACGTATTTACGACATTCTTCCTTAAAACAAGATATTTTACCACTTCAACTTAAAAATTCTCCCTTTCTTAATGTTAACTTTGACCTAAAGTGAAGCTCAGGAGAAAGATTCAAATCTCAGCTATTTATTGTCAGATAAATCATCACTAACTAAAACCAATTTCATTTTAAAAAAGATACAAATTCCAGATTCAAATGATTTTATTTGGTGTGATGTTTCTCGTGCAAAAGTCAGACCTTTTGTCCCACTTGTTTACAGACGAACGATATTTGATATTTTTCACAACTTATCTCATCCTGGTATTAAAGCCACTAGACTGTTGATTTCAAATAACTATTTTTGGCCGAAAATGAACACAGATTGCAATTTATGGTCAAAATCGTGCATTAACTGTCAAGCTGTCAAAGTCAGTCGACATACGCGAAGTGCTCTCGGGAACTTCACCATCCCGAAAATCAGATTCGACCACATCCACATAGATTTGGTAGGACCATTACCTCCATCCAAAGGTAACTCTTACATTCTTACGGTGATTGAACGATTCACTAGGTGGCCGGAAGCGTACCCTCTTCGCGACATCACAGCAGAAACAGTTGCGCGTACTTTATTTCAAAACTTTGTTTGTCGATTCGGTGTTCCCTTGTCAGTAACGACTGATCAAGGAGTACAATTCGAGTCAAGATTATTTAATGAATTTGCAAAGTTTTTAGGTTTTCATAGAATACGTACAACTCCATATCACCCAGAAGGCAACTCTTTAATTGAAAGATTTCATCGCTCACTTAAAACTTCCTTGTTAGCTAGAGCCAATACATCACATTGGACAGATGAATTACCCATCATTTTATTAGCATTTAGGACAACTCCCAAGGAAGATCTGCAATGTTCACCTGCTGAACTCATATATGGTCAAACCCTTCGTTTACCTGGCGAATTTTTCGCTGAATAGTATAATTCCCCAGATATTCCTTATTTCATTGACAAATTACGCATTTATTTTAATAATTTAAAATTTGTTCCTCCAACTTCGCATGGCAATTACAAAACTTTTGTTAGTTCAGATCTTGCCTCTTGCGATTTTATTTTCGTTCGCATTGAACGTTTAAAACGTTCATTTACTCCTTTATATGAAGGACCGTTTAAAGTTTTATCTCGTTCAGATAAGTTATTTACCTTTAAGAAAGGAGCCAAAGTCATAACTGTCAATATTGATAGGGTTAAACCGGCTTTTGTATTAGTTGACAGATGTGACACTTTGCCTACCCCGATTAAAAAAGTACGTTTTGCAATCGACATGTTGATTGATTGACTATTTTCTTTTTTAACGAGGGGGTGTATATAGCGACTATAGCGACTCACTCACTGGAAATCGAGAAGTTCCAAAAGCGAGAAGTTTCCATGGAGTCGCTAAGAAACAAAAAGGAAAACTCGATCCATAATGGAGAAGTTTCCATGGAGTCGCTAAGAAAAATAAAAACATTGGATATAAAAATATAATATCAATATACTTTAAAATACCAAAATCATATAAAAATATGAACATGTATTAAAAACAAATATAAGTATATTTACTTCGATTTTAATTTTATTTATAGCGATAACGCTATATACCCCTCTCGGGGGTTGTTTTTGGCCGTTTTGAGGGGTTGCGCAATCCCAAAGAGAAATTCTGACACCGCCGTCGTGTTCAGCATTCTCGAAAACGGGGGGGGGAGGTAATCTTGTTCCGGCTCAAAATATTTACATGTTCGTCCGACTCACACACGCCACTAAAATATTATTCTCTGAAGTTTGTGGAAAAAAAATCCCTCACTTATATTACTAATTACGAGTTAGGAAAGCTTGTCCCAATTTCGATGAACCCTGTTCGTAAGTTTCAAAGTCCATAGACGTAACACTGTATAAATATTAAGTATTAAGGACAAAGATTTTTACCTCCAATTTTTGAAATCTAAAGTAAGTGGTATCTTATATGCAGTAGCGGCTGGTGAAATTTCAATATTTTTTTCTAGTCTGTGGCGCATACGAAATACGGGAAATAATATCCAGAGAAGCACTTCTCTAATGACCCCTAAAAAATTTTGAAAAGCAGTTTGCGAAAAAATTTTCTTAAATTCGGTAGCCTCCCCTGGGTCTAGGGACTCCTGTTCATTTATTTTTTTTGTCATATACATTTAACTTTTCATAAAAATACAACAATGCGTTTTGGAGTTTATGAAAATATTTTCATTATTAACTGAAATACAATGAACTGAAATTTTTTAATTTACAATTTAACAAATTACAATATTTCAATTCGTTGTATCTCAGTTAATAATGAAAATATTTTCATAAACTCCAAAACGTATTGTTGTATTCTTATGAAAAGTCAAATGTATATGACAAAAAAATAAAAAATAAACAGGCGTCCCTAGACCCAGGGGAGGCTACCGAATTTTAAAAAAAATTTCGCAAACTGCTTTTTCAAAATTTTTTAGGGGTCATTAGAGAAGTGCTTCTCTAGATGTTATTTCCCATATTTCGTATGGGTCCCATGCGCCACAGACGAGAAAAAAAATATTGAAATTTCACCAACCGCCACTGCTTATATGCTTTACGTTACTATGGTAATTTTTTATCGTTTTTTTTTTCTTTATTGAAGCAATGAAAACTTTTATTGTAGACACATAAAATGTTCACAACAATGAACATACGTTCATATTATTTGAAAATATTCTGAATATAAATAAAAACTAGATGTTAACATTTATATTCTTCGCAGTTTGTTCTTTAGGTATACTTGCTACCTATTTCTGTAATTTTTTAGTCATCTCTCGATGATTTTTGTAATCTTGCAGTATGCAGTATACTTGTGTTTGTAGAATCTTATCAAAGGTTACTACAGACAAACATACATACAAATGCACATTTTGAAAGTTGTACAGAATTCGATGACCACACAGTATGGAAATTGATAATTTTTTTCTCTACGAGAAATATATTTAAGGTTTTAGAGATGTAGCGATCAAATACAATATCTCTTCATTTTCGTATTAACGAACAGTATAATAATTAAATATAATAAAATAAAAACAAATGGTACGCCACTGTTGAAAGGATGAGAGATAAATAACCCCTTTACCTCTCGTGTCCCTTGCCAACTAGTGTTCAGAACAAACAATCACATTGTTGTAGGATAAGGAAAGGCAGAACTAGAAGTTGGGTCCAAAGGAGGAGGGTCGATTTGGGCGGTTTTTGCCCCAAATTATTTTTGGATGAAAAAATCAGAAAACATTTTTTTAATGTCTACTAGCAATAATAAGTCGATTTTACCCTAAACGGACGATCCCCCGCCTCTTCAATCCTGAATATGCCATCACTTGCTAACAGCGTTCTTGGGGAGATATATCGCTTTCAAATTTTTATTTGCTTGATAAAATACCAACTAACTCCCTTTTAACTGTATCCATTCTCATTTATCATTTTTTCCCTTTTTACACCCTTCTCCCCCTCCCCCCCAGAGGGTGGTTTTACTATTTATTCGTTTGCGGGAAATATAAATACAAAATATGCAAGCTTACTCACCAGACTTGACCAGAGTATCCTGGGGTTTCTGGAGTCGCTGATTCCGAACCTGAAGTCCGTTAACCTGTATCACATCAAGTTTAAGGTCATTTGAAGGTCAAATTAAAAAAAGATGAGAAAGAAATCCAGAAAAATAGATAAATACATGTTTGGCGTCTCTGAATTCGATCTGAGGCTTTCTTGAATCGCTCGCTGTCAATTAGAGGTCATTTCAAGGTCAAATCAATATTATGCTAGAGTGAAGCTGAAAAAAATGTGTAATGAATTTGAATCACTTTATGTATATGTTTTTGAGGTATCTGAATCAGGGGATCAGCTAGATGTAGTTTCAAGGTGAACTTAACATCTCAAGGTATCTGATAAATGAGAGCGGATACAGTTAAAAGGAAGTTAGTGTGGTAGTGTGGTATTTTATCAAGCAAATATAAGTTTGAAAGCGATATATCTCCCCAAGAACGCTGTTAGCAAGTGATGGCATATTCAGAATTGAAGGGGGGGGCTAGGGGGGGGATCGTCCGTTTAGGGTAAAATTGACCTATTATTGTTAGTAGACATTAAAAAACATATTTTCTGATTTTTTCATCCAAAAAATATATGAGGCAAAAATCGCTCAAATCGGCCCTCCTCTATGTTTTTTTGTTGAAATTTTTAAGTTTAAAAATTGGCATTGGTTTTCATTTTACATAAGGATTCGCTGATTAAAATATAAGCATGTATATTTAAAACACCCTGTATAGTTTCCAACATCACTCTCATTATTAGGGCACTTGGTAATTCTAAATAAAAAATTCCAATTCAATCAAAAGTAAAAATAAGAGAAAATAAAATTAATGGATTAACTCATGAGAAAATAATAATGTAATGAAACTATATGACCGTCGTCTAAACTAGGGGGGGTGTCGTTAATTTTACGGAGTGTAACCCTTCAGTAAAGAGCAACAATCAGTTTAAATAATATTTAATGAGTGGGTTAAATTTGAACAGTAAAAACACATAAGTAAACACAAGAATAAACACTGTTAACGGTTAAAATCTCTACTGGCGGGAAAAGTCCTTCTGACGTAGTTTGTCAAATCTTCTTTTACGGAGTGTAACCCTTCAGTAAAGAGCAACAATCAGTTTAAATAATATTTAATGAGTGGGTTAAATTTGAACAGTAAAAACACATAAGTAAACACAAGAATAAACACTGTTAACGGTTAAAATCTCTACTGGCGGGAAAAGTCCTTCTGACGTAGTTTGTCAAATCTTCTTCCACCTCTAGGGAATTTTGCCTAGTCAGGAGCGTGCAGGATACTTTTCAAAAGGGGCGCAGAAATGGTTGGTTACAGTCCCCCCCTGAGGAGTTCACATACGTCCTCGAGTGAATCTCCGAAAAATTATTGTGGATGTGGATGGAATGATGGTCCCCGCAAGAACACTTTGGTGGGTGAATATCTCGTTTAGGGCGGCCATCTAGCATTGGTTTGGAGGTCAAGATTCCATCGTCTGAGGTTTAGGATCCACTAGGGAAGCTTTCTTCGGTTGCTGCCGAGATTTTTGGGGCTCATTCTGTTCTCTGGCTTTTTGTGGTCGCCCGCGTCGGCGCAAGGGTCGAAGAGGTTCTGGGTGATCAGTTGTTGCTTCCTCCCGAAAAGTGGTTAACGCAGAACTATGGCATTTTGCGAGAGTGGTATCCGGTTCTTTCACAGAGGCTATTTCATAGCTAGTAGGGGTAACAACTCGTTTTACTAATAAGGTCTATCGCGTCGTGGCGCCAATTTTGCAGTATAGGAATCTTTAGCTCGACTGAGGGTATGAGAGTCAACTAGGACATGATCTCCTACTTGAAAGGGTTCAGCTTCTCGTCGTTTTAAATCCGCGTACTTCTTGGATTTATCTTGTTTCTGTTCCTGGCGCTCTCTATCTTCTCGTAGGGTCTTTGATATACTGATCAAATAAGGAGTGATCTGTGGGATGAAGTTTGCATTCTCTACAACTGCGCGTATATCTCGTTGAACATCATCTGGGGTTCTCAGTTCACGGCCGAAGGTTAAATAGGAAGGACTATATCCAGTATTCTCACAACGAGCGGTATTCATCGCAAATCGTATGACTGGTAACTTTTCTTTCCATTGTGTGTGATCTGTTCCAACAAGGATTGCTAATTGGGTTTTCTTATCACGATTCTTCCGTTCGACTGGGTTGGCTTCAGCATGGTAGGTAGGTATGAGGTGTTATTTAATTCCTAAACAATGGGATACACACTGCATGACGGCACTGACAAACTGGGCTCCATTGTTACTGGTAATTCGTCGAGGAGTTCCATATCACAGAATCACTTCATCTACTAAAGTTCGAGCACAAACCTCTGCTGTAGCTTGTACTAGGGGAAATAATTCTACCCATCTGCTGGCGTTGTCCTCAACTATAAAAATCCACTTCTCTCCAGAGGGTGTTTCGGGAAGCGGCCCAAACAGGTCTATAGATAAGATTTCGAAGCGTTGTGCTATCACAGGCGTCTACAACAATCCAGCAGGTTTCAAATTTCGCACTTTATATCGTTGGCATTCAAGGCATTTGGAAAGGTGTTCGGTTACTGTTCGTGTCATTCCAGGCCAATAGTATCGAGAGCGTATTCGTTGGAGGGTCTTTTCGATACCATAATGTCCGGCAAGTGGGGAATCATGGTATTCCTCAAGGATTCTAGATATCTCAGATTTCGGTACGACTTATTGTATTTCTTCTTGGTCGTCATCCAAAGTAGATCAATACAAGATGCCGCTGGCCATTAAGTAACCTCGTTCAGCCCATCTTTTAAAATCTAGTTTATTGGGATCAGGAGACTCCAAACAGGATATAATCTTTTTCACATCAGGATCCTCGAGCTGGGCTGTCCTAAGGGCACTTTCTGAACTTTCAGGTAAGTCTACAGAAACATTATTGAAATCACATGCGATTACATCGACGGGTGGTCTGGATAGGGTATCAGCTACCATATTGGATCTTCCTGGAGTATAGTCAATTCTCATGTCATATGATTGAAGAGTTAGTGACCATCTGGCTAACCTCCCGGAGGGTGATTTAAAGGTCATTAACCACTTTAATGGCTGGTTGTCAGTTTGTATGATAAAACTAGCTCCTTCTAGGTATCCTCGGAATTTTCCTACGGCCCATACCAAAGCCAAAGCCTCGTGTTCTGTGGTATGGTAGTTACGTTCAGCCGGAGTGAGCAATCTGCTAGCATATTCGACAGGACTTTCATCGTTACCCTCCCTCTGGATTAAAACTGCCCCTAATGCATAGGAACTAGCATCAGTTTTTAGCACATAGGGTAAGCTAGGGTCAGCTTGACGAAGTATCGGGCTTGAGGTGAGCAACGTTTTCAAACGATCGAAAGACTCCTGTTGTTCAAGTCCCCATTTCCATTGAGCATTTTTCTTTGTCAATGATGTTAGTGGACGGGAGATGTCAGCGAAGTTTTCTATAAACCTTCTAAACCAAGAACAAGTTTGTAGGAAGGACAGAACCTGTTTTACATCTTTCGGTGGGGCTCTTTCTAGAATAGCGTTAACCTTGTTAGGGTTTGATTCCATTTGTTGTAATAAGATGGCCTAGATATTTAACAGTCGTACACACGAAGAAACACTTGGCTCGATTTAAACAGAGTTTGAACAGTAACAGACGTTTAAAAACTTTTCGTAAGTCCTCTAGATGCTCTTGAAAACTACCCGAAAGAATAATAAGATCATCAAGGTACGCGAGAATAGAGACATCTTGCAGTCCAGATCGAAATTTGTCAATCAATCGTTGTCACGTAAAAAGGCCATTCTTCAATTCAAATGGCATTCGTTTATAACGATACATTCCAAAAGGGCAAACAAATGCTGTTTTGTCCTGGTCACAAGGTCGCATGGGGATTTGATGATATCCCGACTTGAGATCAAGGGTGGTCATATATGAAGTTCGCTTAGCAGTGTGCAAGAGATCGTCAATTCTAGGTAGTGGGTACTTATCAGGTACCGTTACATTATTTAGAGCTTGATAATTAACACAAAGTCGTATGTTTCCATTAGGTTTAGGTACTAGCACAATTGGAGCAGCGTACGGAGACTCACACTCTTCGATGATTCCTTCTGACAAAAGTCTGTCTAATTCAGCACGTAGAATTTTCTTGTTTGTTTCGGACATTCGATAAGGTGGGACAGAAATAGGAATGTCATCGGTAAGTTTTAGTGCATGTTCAACATATGGAGTAGGTTCAGAACGTAAAGTAAATATCTGTGAGTACTCTTGTAACAAGTAGTTTATTTGCTTCCTTTCCTCGAAAGTTAGCTGTTCTCCTTCATTGGAACGCAACTCTATGTCACCAATTTTCACAGAACAGATTTGGTTACTTTGATCTGGCAGTTGATAGTCTGCTTCATCTTCGAACAAGTAAGTAATATTAGGTGTTTCGCCAAAATACCACTCTCCATTTGGCACATTTAAAACGATATTAGCAAGTTTAATAAAATCAAGGCCTAAGAGTGTTCTACTTTTCTCGTGATCTGGAACGGCTAATAATGATATAGGTATTACCTTATGATGTAAGGTTATTTCAACTTCGAAGAGATATGCAAGAACGGTTCGTTCAACTCCATCAGCAAGCGTCATCGTCAATTCTTGTTGAGTATATGGCCATCTTTTCTTCATGAGTACTTTAAAAAGGGTTGCACCGGCAATACTTTTGTTGCACCGACAATACTTTTCTTGGCACCGGTATCTACGTAAGCAATACCAGAGGATCCATATATTCAGATAGGAATAAGAGCTCGCCCTTGAGGTTCCTCAGACATTGAGTGGCAAAAAAATTCTGCAGACATCACAGAAGTACTCGTTGAAGGCGTATTTGTGGTTACTAGTCGACACTTTGGACAATTACTGCGTATATAGCCAGGGTTTCCACAGCCATAACAAGTAATTAGCGAAGAAGTGGGAGGTGAATCTTTTTCTTTACCTTTCACTTGATTAGAAGACTCTTGTTCTGATTCACGTGTCTTATTTTCTTGCACTCGTTGCAGTTTATGACACTGTTCCTTAATATGTCCAACATTTTTACAATATGAGCATTGATTATTTTTGGAATTTGTGGTTTTAACCGTATTTTGAGGCTCACTTTTTACCACGGCATTAGGCTTTTTCTCAGATATAATTTATTCCACTACTCGTGCCTTTTCAATTAATTCGTTAAATGTTTGAAACTCTGTGCGTAGTATTCTTTTTCGAATACGATGATGTAAAAGTCCGAATATCATATAGAGCTGTATACTCTCATCAAGCGCAGGCGTTTTCGGTAATTGAGCAAATAAAGCACGCACTCGACTGATGAATATATCAGTTCTTTCCTTTTCCATTTGTTCATGAGAAAATATTTCGCGATAAATTTGATAAGCAGGTTTAATAGACCCCTATGCATTACGTAAGGCAGTTATTGCACCTACAAAGGTAGTTATGGTAGTTTTAATGCCTTGCCACCAAGTAGCAGCTTGACCTTGAAACAGAATCGGTAAGTCTTTCAACGCATTTTCATCAGATATGTTCACACAATCCTTGTAGACTAAAATCGAATCAATAAACGACTTTACATCCTCAGCATGACCTTTAAAACGAACTGTACACTGTGCATAACTTCCTCGGTATGGAATAAAATCGACTGGTCCAGTTCCAGTTACTGGTTGTTGAGAGCGAGGTTGAGAGTTCACTAATTCTGCGAGAAGGTTTTGTAAAACCTCTTGAGTCATTACAATTTGAGTTGGTGCAGCCATTTCAGATCTATTAGGCATGTCTGAATTTGAATTTGTCTCTCTTACAGAGGCAGAACGTAATTTCATGTAAAACAACTAAAATGTTCACAAAAACGTTTGAAAGTTCAGTAACACGGCATGTGCTTTTAATACACACGTAAGTAATGATACTTCTAAAGGTGTTTCAGTGTCCACTATTCTCACTTAGAAGTCTATTACTCGCGACGCACTAAAGTTTGTTCCTATAATGTCTGTGAGTTTCACTTTAAATTGTTCATGCAACAATAAAATGTAGGTACTTACATTGGAATGGTTTCCTTACCACTGTACCTCTCTGCGTGTCTCTGCTTAGATTTTCTTCTTGAACACTTACAGACAGATATGAAGCACTTTGTACTCTTAGAAACGATAACGTTTTAAAGTCAATGTTTGTCAAGCAACAGGTGAGTTTGGTTCGAAAACGGAAAATACTCACTAAAAGGTTTACTTCGCAGAGGTGGATTTTATCACATAAAATCATAAAACTCCCGAACACTTTTATAAAATGTCACTACTTAACCTGTCTTTACTGAAATTTAGCCACGAGTTGGGCGCTACTGTGACCGTCGTCTAAACTAGGGGGTGTCGTTAATTTTACGGAGTGCAACCCCTTCAGTAAAGAGCAACAATCAGTTTAAATAATATTTAATGAGTGGGTTAAATTTGAACAGTAAAAACACATAAGTAAACACAAGAACAAAGACTGTTAACGGTTAAAATCTCTACTGGCGGGAAAAGTCCCTCTGACGTAGCTTGTCAAATCTTCTTCCACCTCTAGGGAATTTTGCCTAGTCAGGAGCGTGCAGGATCTGTTTCAAAAGGGGCGCAGAAATGGTTGGTTACAACTATAAATTCATTTTTCCTAACGTCCCTAGGGAAATAAAGTAAATTTGGGAGAATTTTCTCTTTTATATAACAAGTATTAAATTAAATGTTGTCGAATTGTTAGAATGGCTCGTTCTTCACCTCTAACCTCAAAAAACACTCCCAATACAAAAAGAGAGTGGTCTGTCCGGCGGACTGTAGTAGTGTATCCTAATGTATTTTGACCTGCTGAATCCGAATTCGAAGTTAGAATTGACAGATTTTTCACCCCTAACCCCAAAAAACACCCCCAAAGCAAAAAGAAAGTGCTCTGTCCGGCGGACTATACCAGTGTATATTTGGACCCGCTGAAACCGAATCCGAAGTTAGAATTGTCAGATTGGCTCGTTTTCACCCTTAACCCTCAAAAAACACCTCCCCCCACAAAATGGTTTGCCCGACGGATCATACCAATGTATCCTTATGTATTTGATATGGTCCGCCGGACAGACTACTTTTTTGTTTTGGGGGTGTTTTTTGGGGTTAGTGGTGAAAAACGAGCCAATCTTACAATTCTGACTACGGATTCGGTTTCAGCGGACAGACCACTTTTTTTGTTAAGGGGGTGTTTTTTGAGGTTAGGTGTGAAATACGAGCAAATCTGACAATTCCGACTTCGAATTCGGATTCAGCAGGTCAAATTACATATCCACTGGTATAGTCCGCCGGACAGATCACTTTGTTTTTGTTTTGGGGGTGTTTTTTGGCGTTAGGGTTGAAAAACGAGCCAATCTGACAATTCTGACTTCGGATTCAGTTTCAGCAGGTTCAAATACATAAGAATACACTGCTCTAGTCCGCCGAACAGACCATTTTTTGAGGGATGCGTTTTTCGAGGTTAGGGGTAAAAAACGAGCTAAACTGTCAATAACTTCGAACCCGGATTCAGCAGTCAAAGTACATGAAGATACATTGGTATAGTTTGCCGAACAGACCACTTTGTTTTTGTTTTGGGGGTGTTTTTGGGGTTGGGAGTGAAAAACGAGCCAATCTGACAATTCTGACTTCGGATTCGGTTTCAGCAGGTCCAAATGTATAAGAATACACTGGCCTGGTCCGCCGGACAGACCATTTTTTTGGGGGTGTTTTTTGGGGTTAGGGGTGAAGAACGAGCCAATATGACAATTCTGACTTCGGATTCGGTTTCAGCGGGTCCGAGTACATTCCGATACACTGGTCTAGTCCGCCGGACAGACCACTTTTTTTTGTGGGGCTGTGTAATAAACGTCTTTATTGAACAATGAAAAATATAAAGTTTCATAGGCGAAGCTTAGCTTAGGCTAATCTGCCACTTGACCCCATTAAGACCAAATATTTACAGTGTGTTCCAGGATAGATGTAACAAGAGGTGTAATGGACCAAAAATTTTGGAATTTTGGAATGGTATTTGAGGATTGAGTCCTGCTTATTGTAAAACTAAAGTATACCAAAAATGTCTTGATTCGGTGTTCTACAGGGTGTTTTATAAGCAAAGTTGTAAAAATCACCACTAATAAAGTACCTTTATTTTTCAAAATATGAAAAAATTCCACTAAGAAAAGTTATTTAGAATGCAATTTTATATCTATACCAAATTTCAGGAATATAAAACAGGAGATGGACGTCCTTTTCGTGTCCGTTGATTTAAATATTATATTTTTGCAATAAATGATAATACCTCCATACAGCTTTCTCTCCAACACGTTTCGTAAAATGTATACACACCAGCGAATAGCACACTTAACGTCCAACATATGTGCCGCAACGGACGTCCTTCGGCAAGTACGCACATTTTAGGTCCCTATAGGGACAGCAGTCTATTTAATATAAAAACAAAAAAACGTTAACAAAACCGGTTTTTCAATTTTACAATGTTTTTGTTTACATTTGACCGTTATTACTGTAAAATTTGTAGTTTATGTTTTATAGTAATTTGTCATTAATAATTTAATTTTAATCTTTTTTGTAAATTATTAATGATATTATTTGATACTAAATATTTATTAAACATTCAAATAGGTACCTTCTACATGTTGAAATAAATAGGTAGTCAATTGTACAGTCTTTAAGTAAACACTAATAAGCCAAGTTGGTAGCCGAGTGAGAGAACATCGAGTTACTATGGACGAGGTCGACGGTTCGATCCCTGCTCATTCCGGTTTTTTTTTCTAAATCAATTGAAATGTACAAATATAGTCCAAAGTTGTGACATTTGCACGTCCCTCGGCTGCCCGTCGGATGCACTTTGGACCAAAAAAGAACGTCCATCGGATATACTGTATGTCCGTCGAGGACGTCCTTCAGATGTCCACAGGACAATGTTGTGCTATTAGGGTTAATCATCCACTGCTTTTCTCATAGCCTACTTTTAGTTTCTACATAACTTTAAATATTAATTCACAAAAAATAATTTCTATGCAGTTTTAATTGAATGGTTCAAAAAAAACCTATTTAATGAAAAAATGGGAAGTTTCAAAAAAATAATTTTATATTCCTGAAATTTGGTATAGAGGTATAAAATTGAATTCTAAATAACTTTTCTTAGTGGAATTTTTTCATATTTTGAAAAATAAAGGTACTTTATTAGTGGTGATTTTTACAACTTTGCTTATAAAACACCTTGTCGTAGAACACCAAATAAAGTCATTTTTGGTATGCTTTAGTTTTACAACAAGCAGGACTCAATCCTCAAATACCATTCCAAAATTCCAAAATTTTTGGTCCATTACACCTCTTGTTACATCTATCCTGGGACACACTGTATATATATATATAGTGTCCAAAATTCCAAAATTTTTGGTCCATTATATCTCTTGTTACATCTATCCTGGGACACACTATATATATATATATATATATAATATATATATATATATATATATATATATATATATATATATATATATATAGGGTGTTTCAGCTAAAAGTCCCCGGGTCATTATCTCGTAAAATAATAAAGATACTTAAAATTTGTAAATCGCGGATAATTGACACCAAAAAAAGGTCTTAAATAACTGCGGTTAGAATTGTTCCTTCGCAGTGCGCAGAGATGGCGCTGCGGTGAGAAATTATTTTTCGATGGCAGGAACCTTCATACGGTAAATGAATAAATTGTGAATAATTTTGACTATGTAAAAAATTTTGTAAATACCAGCCGTTTTCGAGCTACATGCATTTTTTTCTCCATTTTTTTTTCTCTGTAAATTTTGAAAACTTCTGTAACTTTTCTGTTTATCATTTTAGAACACCAATTATTTAGAACTTTTTCCTTATTATATTCCATACTTCTTATATTATTACATATTTTGAAAATTTTTACTAATTTCAAATTTTAAAAATTAGTTGCATTTGAAAAATTCTAAAAATTATAAAAATATTCAAAATATCTAATAATATAAGAAGTATGGAATATAATAAGATAAAAGTTCTAAATAATTGGTGTTTTAAAATGATAAACAGAAAAGTTACAGAAGTTTTCAAAATTTACAGAGACAAAAAAATGCAGAAAAAAATTTATGTAGCTCCAAAACGGCTGGTATTTACAATCATTTTTCAAGGATCCAGCCATCGAAAAATAATTTCTCACCGCAGCGCCATCTCTGTGCACTGTGAAGGAACAATTCTAACTGCAGTTATTTAAGACATTTTTTGGTGTCAATTATCCGCGATTTACAGATTTTAAGTATCTTTATTATTTTACGAGATAATGACTCGGAGACTTTTAGCTGAAACACCATGTATATATGAGAAAAAAAAATAAGAAAAATATATTTATATATACGTAAATAAGGAATATATGAAAAATAAACATACTAAATCGACAACCTAAATGTGAGTACCTATCATTTAAATATACTTTAACTCGATAGAGTTATAAGTAATTATCGACAAATATCATAATTTGTTATGCAAGACAAAACGCAAGGCAATTACCACAACAATTGTGGAAATCAATAAAAGTAGATGTAAAAGTTGCAAAAATTTAATATAAAAGCGATAAGATAAATTTAGAAAAATGGTAAAATTTGTATATTTTTGCTCTTCAAAAAATAATCGTTTTAGATTTGTTTTAAATAACATTACCGGTAGAGATTTTAATTTAGAGGGAAGAGCATTGTAAAACTTAGCAGAACAGTATACACTTCCTCGTAGCGTTCTCGAGCTGGTCGAAGGAATATCTTCTTCTTCTTCTTCTTGCGGTGTTTTCAGTTTTATATTACTTTTAATTTTAATAGGATTGATGTATACACGTCGATATTCTGTATGTACTTTAACAGCACCAGTAGGCATAGGATTGAAAAGTTCATGAATTTTATCATCTTTTTGTTTGCTCGCGTTGATAATTCCCGTCAAGCCTTTAGCTGTTAATGTGACATAGGAACAGAAAAAGCAGGTTTCTTCTTCCATTTTCCTTATGATGATTTCTTCACTCAAAACAAAGAGAGAAAATCAAAATTCGTTTATCTAACTAATGATTTTTTTTTACATTTTTTTTATGTTTTTTCAAGATGGAAGGCATCAAATAAACGCATTTTGCGCGACAGTATGGATGTATATTTTTAGTATGTTGATTAGGAGCGTGTTACCTACCATTTACAACAAGATTCATTTTTGTTGCATAGTTCCACCTCTAACACTAGGTACTTCTACTATACCACAGAAATGGGAACTACCAGAAACGACACATGGGCTTCCCGCCAAAATTCCATTGCCGCCATTTTGTTGTTGGTACATCCGTCAGTTCATTTATGGTTTTAGGTTAAAACAATAAAGTGCGGTAAATGACAGTCTGTGACATAATACCGAAATAAATTCTTAAAAAGTTTTAGTGTTATTGTGCTGTGTTAATAGTAATTTTTATTAGCGATATGAGTATAAAGGAGGTGGAACCGTTTGCGCTGTTAAGGAATGTACAAGTAGTACGATAGGAAAAGATATTAGTTTATTTATTTTTCCTGAGGATCCCCAAAGGTATTTTATTATTGATGTAAATTATAAGATATTTCCAAGTAATTTAATGCCAATATTATCTAATAGAGGAATCTACATACACATCCGTTTTCAACCATTTTCTAAAAAATTTTCCTCATCCTCTGGGGAGGCCGGCCCCCCAGATAAATTTTCTGGCTACGCCACTGAAATAGATTGCTATCAACTACCTACTATTACAGATTTTCTCAGGCGAGATATTAGGTGTTTTCTTTCTACCAACAGTCTAAGCTATGCTAAGTAGTTTTTCAGTCACGCCTGATGATGAGTGAAATATTCGTGTACTGCAGTTTGCGTGTGACATTAAACCTACTTAGCTTAGCTAAGATTGTTGGTAGAAAGAAAACACCTATTGTATTGGTTTCAATGCATTTTGTGACTTTATATTAAGAATACAATTGTTTGTAGAGGCAATTTTATCCAGTTTACTTTCCTAGTTTTAATACCCATTTTTAAATAAAATTCTGCGAACAACGTACCCAGCAAACATAAATATATAGCATATACGCAAATGCTACGTAAACTAAGTTTCACAGAAGTAACGTGCTATGTAAAATGTGACGCATAATCATATGTGCATACTCTGCGAAATGTCAGCAACATGTGCATATGATTTTTACATAGTGAAGAGGTAACACTGTGACCTCACGGCATAGAACAAATGACGTAGCGTAAATGTATATTCAACCACTTGCTATGTAAAGCATACGTAACTAATTTTATCTCTTTATAATGTAGCATATACACTGAAAAAAAAAATGGTTTGATTCAAGAATATATTGGTTTATATATACGCAAATAAATATATACTACATATAAAACAAGTACATTTATTTCAAGAATAATTAATTTACTACCAGCTTTTGATTACTGGCCACAAATGTATTTGTTTTATATGAAGAATACATTTATTTGCGTATATATAAACCAATATATGCTTGAATCAAACCATTTTTTTTTTTCAGTGTATGTATATTCAACCACTTGATAGTGACCTTGTGGTATGTAACTTATATACTTTTTATCTCTTTATGATGTAGCATGTATATGTTTTATCTACCAACCCATGTTCAAAATAGCATATCCCAACCCTTTTTAAATATTGATACTACACAATTGGATTTTTAAAGTTAGATATATGAATAAAGTTCCTTATAAGTTATACAGAAAAATATATTTCTTTAGAAAATTACCGAAGTTGACAGCAAGTTTTATTTTTAAGTTGGATACCTTATTTAGAGAGCCTAGTAGTTTTATATTTTGAATGAAATTTTTTTTGTAAAAAATGGTTATATTTAAAATATAAAACTATCTAACTTTCTAAAAATGTTCAGAGGTATTCTACTTAAAAATAAAAGTTGATGTCTCCTCCAGTTATTTCCTAAAGAATATCAATTTTTCTGGACAATTCATGAGGAATTTATATTCATATATTTAACTCCAAGAATCCAGTTCTCTAGTATCAATATTTAAAAAGTACTATAGGGTGCTATTTTGAACATTATCGTAGGTATATAAAACAAATACATGCTACATCAAAAAGAGATAAAAAGTATATAATGCAAGATATGGTTGTCTGATTTGTCAACATATATTATAGCTTACGAAAGATTCTAGAGTTGAATGGCAGTTTAAACTAAGTTAATTAGTATCAACAAAGTTTCAATTCCATCTTAATCTCTGCATATCCCAGTAGGTAAACCAGGCATTAGGCGTTGTCCTCGACGTTGTCATCTATATGTTCTTTAGAAAGCAGCTATACGATATTTTTTCTTCTCCAATGATGTATACCCACCTACCTACCTTGCCTTGCATTCCTAGTAAAGCTCAAATTTCAATTTATTTTATTAACTGTTGATTTAGGAGAGATTAATACTAGTGTCTTCTGTGTAACTATTCTATATTCAAGTTAACTAAGTATCTACAATAAGTGTTAAGCATTTCTCGGGTCGTTTCTGATTGTACTCGTTCTTTGGTCAGCCTTCATCACTCTGACATTTGCTATTTGAACATCAGTTACACAACCTGTGAAAATAATTGAAATATTAGTCTATTTCATATACGGGGTGGTGCACCATTTAAAACTCCCCAGGCTTGTAATTTTCTTATTTTTTAAGGCACATCAAATTGTAGATATTTTTAAAGCATTAAAAAAAAAATGTTTTAAATTGTTAAGAAAGATCTTAATTTTCTTGAATATTTTTTTACGTCACCCTGTGCATGAACTGCGTTAATGTTTTCTTATAAAGGTTTTAATTAGCTTCAATTTATATTATTACGTCATATTCGAAATTATTTTTGGTTTTAGAGAAAGGAATTAAAAACACTCCAAACTGATTTTTTTTTTAAATTACTTTGAAAGGAATGTAAATAATAATTTTATGCTTTATCTGTAAAAAACATATCACAAACAATATTCAGCGTAATAAAACAATAACAAAAAATAAAAAAAATATTTTTAAAAACTAACTTATATTAAAATGTACTAAGTAGGAAATTGCAAATTTTTTATTTCTTAAGTTTTTTTATTTTAATAACATAAATTGAAGCTAATTAAAACCTTTATAAGAAAACAATAACACAGTCCATGTACAGGGTGAGGTAAAAAAATATTCAAAGAAATTAAGTTTCCTTTCTCAACCATTAAAAAAAAAATTAATCACTCTGTATGGACATTTAAAGGCTTTAAAAATGTCTACAAGTTGATGTGCCCAACATGGTCATCGCTTCGAAAATAAAAAAGTTACAAGTCTGGGGAGTTTTAAGTGGCGCACCCTGTATAGTGTAGTAAATCTGGTTATATAGCTTGTATCCCTTTACTAAATTGTGAAGAAAACTAGATGCAAACTATTTTGATCAATTTGTTAAGTTATTAAACAATTTATGATAGCTTAAATAATAATGTATATATTTTAACAAAACTTTACGAAAACACGCTTCCAATGGAATGGAAAATCTGAGGTCGATCCGATAAGTTTCAGAAGTATATTGCTTTAAACATGAACCGATGTGCTCAAAGTGCTGTCATTCAATTCGAAAGTCTGCCTCAAAGTTGAGTTTACACTGTTAAAACCCAGCTATTTAAAATCAGATTTGTCTAATCTGCCAGAGATGGTGATTTGGGGACTATTGGAGTATTTCAACATAAGAGTATGCAGCATATATAACTGCCAAAAAAAAGGGGAATGAAAATGCAACTAGGAGTGCATGACTTCACGCAGCTTCTATATTCTTGATTAATTTTAAAGCCTCTAGAGATCTTAGAATATCCTGGTTTTTTGAATTTCGCTCTAAAATGAAGAGATTTTTTTACAAAATGTATTAAAAAAATATGCTAAATAAGCCCATTAAATCATCACACCAAATTTCAAGTGGAAATGTTTATAACAACGCCAAAAAACAATAACAAAGTCGAAAATTGAATCGTTGACTGTTTAAGTGCATCAAGTCATAGAACAATTTGTTTTAGAATGTAGATTTTTCTCCTACTCTTCAGTGGTGTTAACAAATTTTTTTTAAACTATTTAAAATCATTTTAAATTTTTTATAAAGAACGTTTTTTTCTCAGAATTAAACAATTAAAAATTATTAGAATGCTTCAAAAAAGATCACAAAAAAGAAACAATTTTAAAAAACGGGGTTTTCTACGCCAATTGGGAGCCGTGAAGCATGAAAAAAATGCATTTGTTAAATAATTCCCAAAAAATTGTTTTAAATAATTTTAAAATACCTACTTATTTATGCAACAAGTGTGTAAAGCAGTACTTTTTTCATGCATAAGTTGTAGATGAGTGCATCAATCTTGTGAGAATCCCATGATAAAAGTAGTTTCTTTAACAGTCATATAAACAAATTGTTAATTAACGCCACTGAAAAGTAAACAATCAACGATTCAATTTTCGAACTTGTTACTGTTTCTTAAGCGTTTTTTGTATAAATATTAAATTATATTATACTATTGCATTCACCGAGAGCCATTTGATATAAGACAATGTGCGGGGACCTTTACCGGGATGATTTAATTCTACCAGAAGCATATTTTTAATAATGACAAATCTTAATTGTCTTAATTTATTGCAACAAAATTAACCATAAAGTTTCAGACAATTCTAGTTTTCTTCGTAGTTTTATAATGATCAAATTAATTTGGCGATACAAGCAATATCATTAATCACAAGACAACAAGAAAAGGGGCTGCGCTTTTGATCAGAACCATCTAATCCTGTTTTTAACATGTTGAAACCGATTCTGATATTAAAAAAAAAAATTATCAGTTTTTGGTTACCACCCCTTTTTTCCCGTAAAAAGGGGCAATGGTTTTGTCCTAAGGTTATGATCTAATTTTTCTGAAGTATTTTGACGTGCTTAAGCCAATTTTGGACAAAAGAAAAATTGCAGGAAAATATTAGCCTACTTTACATATACAAAACCTTGAAATATATGTACAATACAATAACGAAGACAAAGTAGGTGCTATAAGATGTCGGTAAACAATAACCATACCTATGCATAGTACTTACTCCGCAAAAGCTTGCGATATGGGTTTCCTTGAATTACAACTTCTTACAGTTGAACTTAATAATGTGGGAGCAGCACCAACATACAGCTTTTGTGAAACAAAATCCATGTAATGATATAATTGTCTGTCGAGAATAACTATTGCCCGTGAAATAATTCTAACCTATAAAAAGATTACGTTTCATTTAAATAAATATCTTTATAAAAACGGTACAACACAAACTTACTTTTGGGTCATTCACTGGAAAATGGTGCTGCACCTTCAATATAGGTATGTACACCAAATTCGCAAACAAGAGAGGGCATGTTTATGTTTGCACCTAACCTCTACACTAATAAAACGTCCAAAAAAATAATATTTAAAGAAGTCACAACGCTTTATGGTTCACAGTTCTGCATCAAAGTTATTAAAAGACATCATCCACAATTTTTCACAAAAATGATCAAAAAACACAAACGTTAATCACTTTACACTGTCGTGCTGCGCGAGCTTGACACTGACGCGTTCCATGAGTTCGATGTCGTAAAATGAAGTAGGTAAACATTTTTAAGTAAAATTATGTAGCAAATATGTAAACTTGTGTATAAGTAATTAAGTTAATATGTTGACTTAAATATTGTCAAACCTAATTTCTGATTTAATTTGTTAATATAGAATCGTAAAAATAGAAATAAATAATCCATAACTAGCTTGCATAATAATATTCTAAATTATTGTTTTGGTTCAATACAATTGGAATGCACACGTATCGACATACTGCTGAGTCAACAAGGTTCTATTTAGTAAATAAAGTTAACATTGAACTGTAAACGAAATGTATCATCTACCGGGGTATTTAAACGAAAATGTAAACAATGACGGGAGAGTCTCTACGCGAGCCCGAAAGGGAGGCACTGCCTTCTGTCCTTTGAAATCCCTTCAGTAACCACGTTGTGTCGTGGGTTTGTATATTGTGTTTGTGATATTTTTTGTAAGTATAGTGTTTTGTTTTATTGTTGTTAGTAAATAAATATTGTTTGTTGAAGTGGGTGGATTTAATTTTCCGTTTCAATTCAGATATTCGGGTTGAGCACGTTTTAGGCGTGACAATATGATATTATTTTACGTATATGCTATGTAAAATTATGTAAAATATTTTATACAAAAATGTTCTATTGTCTTACCTCTCAGAGAGGTAAAGTTACATTAATGTTTACTCGGTAAGTAATTGTGCCTGTGTAAAGTTTGTTTATAAACATGCTGTTTAAATTTCCCACCAAAATTACCAACAACAAAATGGCGAAGGTCTCAAAAAAGCATCAAAGGCGGTGCTGAGAGTGCTGCTTCTGGTAGTTCCTTATTCTGTAACTATCTATAAGCAAAAAATTGCTCTAAAGTTGAATAGGTACTTACTATCTATGTAGAGAAACTGCTGTTCGAAATTTTTCTCTAAAACGGCGTTTTTTTTCCTAATTTGAGTGGACTATAATATTTAACTAGTTACTTAAATCCTTAACAATATCCTTGAATATTAACGCCTACGTTTTTTCACGTGGCCTTTACTTCTTTCTATTCCTCAATCCTCATGTCCAGTTGAAGAGGAAGAAGAGAAGAACCAACAAGTTGACAAGTTTCTTACTTTTTAATTTAACCTTAATTTTCGTTAAAAGCTATGGGATCAAATATAACAAGTACTCTAGAGATTTGTTACAAATTATATAAATATTACCAGGATATATTGGATTCTTATGTGTCAGATTATTATGTAGAAAACCATTGGGAAAAAATTCCGAAAAATTGGCAAGGTTATTTGAAAGATATTCGTATTGAAGAACTTTGGGAAGTGTTAGATTTTACCAAACCTGTCAAGAAGAAAATATATTCTTTATCGTTTTTATGTCTTCGCAATTTAATTATCAATCATGTTCTACCTAGGAAGAAAATTGATATTTCCAATGACTGTGTATTTCAAGAAAACTTTTTCAAATTTTTTTGGAAAGGTGTAAAATTGAAGAAAAGACATGAAATAAATATTATGGCTCAAATATGTTATGAGACAGCTGCGAAAAGTAATTGTTTTTATTTAGTTGATATTGGTTCAGGCTTAGGCCATTTAAGTAGAATGCTGTCGTATGGATATGGTTTTGAAGTTTGTACTTTTGAGGCAAATCCCTCTCTCTGTAGTTCGGCTAAAGAATTGGATGATAAATTTGAAAAGGCCTTAAAATTTAAATCTGTGAGCCACAAAAGCACTTCCAAAACAGTTCATGTAAATAAAAAGATAGAGCTTGATTTTCAAATGGAAGATTTTCTTAAACTAGTGAAGGAAGCTTTTAATAAAAATGACACAAATTTTAGGTTTGGCATTGTTGGATTGCATCCTTGTGGAGATTTAGGATCCACACTACTACGACTTTATAATGAGTGCCCAAATGCCAGATTTATTAATATTGCAAGTTGTTGTTACATGAAATTAACACTACAGCCATCGTTAATTGCAGGTTTCCCTCTAAGTAAATATTGCAGAAATAATCGTTTTAATTTAACATATTTATCATGTGAAATTGCTTGTCATGCTATTGAAAATTATGTAGAAAAACTTAAAACGCCAGGAGAATATAATACATTAAAAATACATGCCTATAGAGCAGCATTAGAAAAAATACTGATATCTGTAGATGAAAAGTTAAAACATTCTGCTGTTTGTAATGTGAAGTATAGTGAAAATTTACCCTTCAAAAACTATTGTGAGAAAGCTTTAACAAAAAATAAAATTGTACTTTCCGATGCGGTTACTTCATTTTATCAAGAATTAATAAATGAAACTTGGAAAAGTGTTGTTGTATTTTATTCAATTAGATTATTATTAGCTCCTGTAGTTGAAACAATTATTTTGTTAGATAGATTATTATACACTGAGGAATCTAACAGTTGTTGTGATATCTTGCCTGTATTTGATTGTAACACATCTCCTAGAAACCATGTACTTTCTGCGACAAAGAAGTGACACAAATATAATAAACTGCTATTACCAATATATAGTTTTCCATTAAATAAAACCCATTCCATAATCCGTTGATGAATTGTATACGTGTAAACATAACATGGTATCCAATAAATTATGTGATAAACTGAAACGTGAAAATTTGTAGGTGTAATAGGCACGTACACAAAAAATTGGTATACATTAATATTAATTAAAGTTGTACATTAGAGTCCTTATTATTACAATATCTGAAATTTATTTAGAAAAAAATCCTAATCTAACAGAGGACAAAGAAATTTCTTGTCTCGTTTGATAAACGCTTTCTGATTAGGTTGACTGGGTGAAATCCTTTGTATGTATTGCGCAATTAGAAGGAACTTTTGTATTGTATTCACAGTATCTTATCACTTAGAACGTTGTGGTGTTTGCTAACCGAGGGGTAGACCGCTGTGGAAATCTGGTGTACACGCAAGTGGTAATCAGCGGAAATCAATGGAAATCACTGGAAATCAATGGAAATCACTGGAAATCATTGGAAATCAATGGAAATCAACGAAAATCAACGGAAATCATTGGAATTCAATTGGAAATCAATGGAAATAAATTTGAAAACAATTGCACTGCGCATGCGCTCATAACGAATTCTCAGCGACAGGTTTTCTATTGTGGAAGCAAATGCGAATTGTACCGCGGTAAAGGGCGATAAACTTATTCTTTGTCATCCAAATTACGTGTAAAATATAATAAATGTGTGGCTCTTATAATGTCCAGTTTAATGTTTAGTGAAAACTCTGAAATAAATAATTTCACTTTGCAATCACCTAAATTTCTTACAAATTAGCCTTTCTTACGGAATGCTAGAGCCGGGTCATAGATTTTATTCAGTATTCAGGGAATCCCACATTTTATCAGAATTTATTAAAGGGCGCTTACTTTTTGTTATTTTTTGATAGAAACTTTACGACTTTTCTCGTTTGTTTAAAATGTGATTGAAAGTCTGAATAAAATCACAGATCATCTATGGATTCTAAAAAAACACTTTTCATAGCACAGCAGTTTTTTCAGTCTTATTTTCTGTTTAAGCAGTTGTTACTACATAAATAAACTTCTTTGTATTGTCATAGTTTTTTGCGGATTTCAGGACTGAGGTATCATCTGAGACAATTTCATGGATCCTTTTTCAGATTTTTAAAAAGTGATGAAAAGCAAGTGCCTAGGAACCATTTTTGAGACTTTGGCGTCGGTACAAGCTCAATTATAAAAACTGTACCGTTTTTTATGACCATTTTGTTAGAGAATTTAATTCTCTACCAAAAATCGGTCCAACACAACTCGGACAAACTTTCCCATTTAGGAGTAAGGGCAGTTTTAGAGATTTAAAAAAAAAAATCTTTGAACCTTACCCTCCACAGCCTTCCTGCTTGCACTTTTTAAGAGCAACCAGTTTATACTATCGTACACTGGTACTGAGGGAGTATTCAAGTGCCAAATTTAATCAAAATTGTTGAAGTAGTTTTAGAGAAAAGAATGTTTCATTCTTTAAACCTTGCCTCCGCAACCTTCCTTCCTACATTTTCTAAGAGGAACTTTTATGTCATTTCACACTGGTACTAAGTGTGTATCTAAGCGTTAAATTTAATCAAAATTGTGTGAGCCGTTTTAGAGATTTTTGTTTTAAAATTCTTTACACTTTGCCCCCACAGCATCGCCCTCCCTGTATTCTCTTGAAGCAGCTGATTATACTATCTCATCTTGTTACTGAGGAAGTATCCACGTGTCAAGTTTGATCAAAATCGTTAGAGCCGGTTTACAGAAAAAAAATTACTAATTTCTTTACTACTCCCTCACAACCTTTCTCTCTGCATTTTTTTGGAGTAACTGGTCATGCCATTTCATCAATATGAAAAATAAATACTTTCTACCGTTGGTACTAACCAATGGTACCAAGAAAGTATTTTATGTGTTAAATTTAAATAGAATCGTTAGAGCCGTTTAAGAGAAAAAAATTATTCAAATTTTTTCCCCCCACATTTACGCTAGGACCGTTTTTGCGATTTTGTGTCGAGGCATGGTCGCTTTAAATATGCATGTAAATATTTTTTAAATAGAATGGGTAGTGAAAAAAAGTTGTGTGTACCTATTTCCTACAAACACTTTAAATCGCAACCCGATCGGACGATTATTTTTGCCACCGCAGTGATCTTGAAATAAAAAATAGTTTGTTTTTTGTTTTTTGCAATCCTAGTAGTACTTATATAAAATTATTTATTAATTCGTTTAAGTTTGTGTTTAAAATAGCAACTCGATCGGATGATTATTTTTGCCGCCGCAGTGACCTTGAAAGAAAATTTTTTGATTTTTGCGATCCGGATAGTACGATTTTTTTTTTAATTCGTTTAAGTTAATGTTTAAAAGCGCAGTACCATCGGACAATATCTCTTTTGCTGTTGCAATCGGCTTGCAGCTGCAATCGTCAAGTTCTGAGAAAAAGAATATTCGTTAAATAAAGCAAAGCACCATCGTTGATATTCTGGATGTCTCAAGTATATAGGATGGATCTACACTGCACATTTAACAGGAAACGTCCAGTATTGATGCATAAACATAAACATAAACACACCACAGATAGTAGACAACCCCCAAATCCAAAGCCAAGGCTGTCCGGAAGGGGGTTACACATTCGGAAAAACGCAGACATACCAGCGGCGGCTGGTGAAATTTCAATATTTTTTTTCTCGTCTGTGGCGCATGGGACCCATACGAAATTTGGGAAATAACATCTAGAGAAGCACTTCTCTAATGACCCCTAAAAAATTTTGAAAAAGCAGTTTGCGAAAAATTTTTTGAAAATTTGCTAGCCTCCCCTGGGTCTAGGGACCCCTGTTTACTTTTATTTTTTTTTGTCATATGCATTTGACTTTTCATAAAAATGCATCGACAGATTTTAGAGTTTGTGAAAATATTTTCATTACTAACTGAAATACAATGAACTGAAATTTTGTAATTTACAATTTAACAAATTACAAAATATTTTCACAAACTCCAAAATCTGTCGATGCATTTTTATGAAAAGTCAAATGCATATGACAAAAAAAAATAAAAGTAAACAGGGGTCCCTAGACCCAGGGGAGGCTAGCGAATTTTCAAAAATTTTTTCGCAAACTGCTTTTTCAAAATTTTTTAGGGGTCATTAGAGAAGTGCTTCTCTAGATGTTATTTCCCAAGTTTCGTATGGGTCCCATGCGCCACAGACGAGAAAAAAAATATTGAAATTTCACCAGCCGCCACTGAGACATACATCCACACCCCCCGATGTTGTCAATACCGGGGCTGGGGGTCGAACCCAGAGCGCGGTAGTGAGTCGATCAGCGTATTCGCCACTCAATACGCCTTAACCGATTGAGCTACCGTGCCGATGCAAATATGAATCAGTACCGCATTACGCAATTATTAAAATTGAGTGTTTTTTGTTATACAGAAAATTATAATTTTCTCTATAAAAAGTGAAAGGCACATTTTTAACCTATCTCGTTTATATTTTAAGATATTGACGAAAAAGCATAAAACCCCGCATTTGTTGCTGTCATTGTTAATAACTTTTTATCCGAAAAAACGGTATATATTGTGCTTTGTATTTTAAGTATGACTTCTTGCATAATTTCATACAGATCTGTACTCCGAAATCTGAGTTTTATACGCAGCATCAGAATTTAAATACCTGCGCATGCGCATGTTTCCATTGGAAATCAATATAAATCATTGGAAATCATTGGAAATCAATGGAAATCAGTGGAAATCATTGGAAATCATTGGAATTCATTGGAAATCATTGGAAATCATTGGAAATCAATGGAAATCATCGGAAATCATTGGAAATCAATGGAAATCTGGTGGAAATCATTGGAAATCGAGACAAAATGGAAATCTGGTGTACAAAATCTGGGCAGCGGTCTACCCCTCGCATATCGTATGAGCAAATAAATATACGCGAAGGTTACCAGAAAGGGAATTCGCACATAATTTGCTGAATGTGGATATAATTATACAATCCAATTTTCTATAGTATCAAACAGTGGTTTCAACTAGCGTCCCAATCCAGTGGTATAAAAGCTCTCATTTGTCTACCTAATAACCCAGGCAGCAGAATGACGTCATTGTTTGGTCACCCGAGACGTCATTTTGACTCACGGTCATTAAACCCTACCGTGATTTTGACCTTTGGAATGACGTAAAAATGACGTCATTATATCACAGCCCAGCAATGTCATTTTGTGACGGCACAATGACGTCATTTTGTGATGTCATGACGTCATTTTGCGACGTTAATCGGGCCATATGTAAGCTATTTTTGATTAATTGAAATAAATGTACATTTGAGAAATATAATAAATAAGCCAATTTGGTGCAATATAGCATGTGAATGTTAGGGCTCTAGGAGGTTTCCATTTTCCGATGTATGATGCGTTGCAGGATGAGTTGCCATGTGCGATGTAGATGAATAGACAATTAATAGGTGAAACACTCACTGGTTTTTATCCTATATCTCGGCCCAGCCACATAATAATGATCTTTAACCTGACCATTGTAGAATCTATCCAAATCAATCAAAGTTTCCTGAATACAAGGGCGGATCTGGACCTTGAGCTTGGGGGGGTAACACTGAACCCAAAATTTTTTGATGAGCGGGGGGGAGAAATCCGAAAAAATTTTTTTTGAAAAGCAAGGGGCAAAACTCCAACAAAATTTTTTCATCCTAAAAAATAAAATTTTAAAATGAAAGTTTCTTGGGGGGGGGGGGGTAATTGCCCTGTTAAAAGTTTTTTTCTTCCCAAAATTAACAAAAACCATAACATTTTAAAACAAAAGTTGATGATTCACAGAATCTTGGGGGGGGAGTAATTACCCCGTTACCCCCCCATAAATCCGCGCCTGCCTGAATACATTTGAACATTATTGCAATTTATATTCTTATTCATTTTCTTCCTTCGTAGGTTGTGCAGATGCTTGAGACTTTCCATCTATCTTGATGCTTATCTCGATCTGTTGCATGTATTCTTAAATTATTCATTTTCTATAAATTCATTAGAGGAATAAGGTAAAGAGTGACTGATTATTGTGAGTGGTTTGTATGTGGCGCCATCTAGAAATAATTTCTGCAATGAAAAAATGACGTCGCCAAACGTCACATCGACGTCATAATTTCATCACAATAGGTGAGGTGCACGTGACGTCACACCCTGGAGGTAAATTACTAGCACAGTTGATAACAACACAAAAAGAAGGTCTATTATTATCATTTATTGATTATATTTAACCCACAATATAAACTGTTCACTAGTTTTAAAGTAGAAATGTTTTACACAGTTTGAACTCTAACTTAAAATACCGTTTGTTTCCATGGAAAGATGTCAAAAGTATCATAAATAAGTTGTTGTACCTCCAGAGTGCACGTCACCTATATGACGTTACTGAGACGTCATTTTTTTCGTCACATGACGTCGTCGACTAATGTGACCAAAAAATGACGTCAAAATGACGTCAGTCTGCTGTCTGCTGGGAATGTCGCTTGATTATTTCTAAAACAAAAATCATATATTTATCGAGGAATCACCAAAAACAATATTTATGGAACAAAATATAGGTAATAAACGGTGTGTCCCACATTTCACGGTAACACACCGTCATAGCTCAGTTATTTATAATCCAATTTCAATCTTTGGATCGGAATAAAAGACCTTTACCATATCTTTTTTAAGCAAAACAAAACTTATTTTAGTCATTGGCGTGCATTTTTATTTAGAAAAAAAGAGTCGATCTCTGATCCGACAAGAACCCGCACTGTGGTTTTATACATGCTTACTTTGTACATAATGCAATAGATGGCAGGAGCAATAATGGGATCTGTCGTTACGCATCAAGGAGGTTGAATTTATTCTACCTCCATGCTTTTAACTGAGTTTCACAGGTTGGTGTTGGTAATGTCACAGAAGAAGAAATGTTCTGTGGTATTGTGGTAATGTCAAAGAAGAAGAAACTTCTATGGTAATGTTGGTATTATTTCCAAATCTCGAAGGAACTTTGATGCTGTAGAGGTTAGATGTGTTAAAGTGTACTAAGTGTAGTAATAAACCGGGTGGTTACTAAAATTATTTAAGAAAATGTCTGAAAATCAGCCAGATTCTAACGATGAAAAAGGTTATAAACTTCCACCAGCGTTAACTATTTTAAAATTTAGCGCAGCTCGTGGAAAAGAAATACAAATCATGCAAAAATCTCTTTCTTCCACATCAGGCACAAAACTAGCTTTTCAAAAGTTACCAAAACATATGAGACGAAGGGCTATGTCCCATAATGTAAAAAGATTACCTCGACGTCTGCGTGAAATTCATTTAAACCAAATGAAAAAATCTGGTTTGCCTCCAAAACAAAAACGGCCATCCCGTAAATATAGGCGTAGACCATACAATTTGTTTAGTGATTACATGAGGAGGCAGAGAAAATATAGATGGCTAGATACCCACATATGGCACGCTAAGAGATTTCATATGATTGAAAAATGGGGATATAAATTACCAGATCGCCCGTGTGACAAAGCTTTTAGAGCTTGTTATAGAGCCACAGTAAAACACTGTCTATTACAAGATATTTCCTACTATAGTTGTGTAGAAATCAAGGGAAATTATGATAGAATCATAGATAATTTCAAAAAAATAACTGACCCTAATATTGGTTTAACGATTGGTGCTAGGCCCTTTTCCAAAGGGTGTAGAGAAGGTAAGATTACTATATTTAGCTGTGATTACAGTAAAAGGGCAATAGGTACAGTCTATTTTTACTGGAGACCGTCACAACCTGACAACAAGCATGTGTTATGGGTTTGGATACATGCTGCCTATTATACTGAAACTTTGGATACTTTAATAAACTGCTTTCAATTCAAAGTAAAGAGTTTACGGCAAGACTTGTCGAGTGAAACTTCATGTTACACAAATGTCGATAATATAGAATTAAAGGAATTAAAATTGGAATTGAATAGATTCAGATTAACAGGCACATTATCAAATGCAGTCCTTCAGAATTGTTTTCGAATATCAGAAAACCAAGATCAAGCTGAATGGCTTAAAAATTATTACGAAAATAATACTGATAATTTACTGCTACAAAAGGAATACTGGGAAAATTTAAAGAATGCTTCAACTGCAGAAC
Organism: Rutpela maculata; assembly: GCA_936432065.2. Classification (NCBI taxonomy): domain Eukaryota; kingdom Metazoa; phylum Arthropoda; class Insecta; order Coleoptera; family Cerambycidae; genus Rutpela; species Rutpela maculata. Next base: position 110,525,628 of record OW386286.2, read on the forward strand.
TTTCGCCACATTTAATTCTGTCATTGATAATTGTAGATCCTAGGCTAAATTTGCCTAAAAAACGAACAAAATCAGCATTAGAAATTAATGAGTGCTCAAATTGTGCGCATGTGTTACCGGAAAAATGTGCCGATGGTCCAATATGGGACAATACTATTCGTAAAATTGTTAAAGATAATAAAATGTCGAATGCTCAGCTAGCTGAATTACGTAAAAGTCTATTAGTGCCAGGTTCAGATTTGGAAGAAAAAGGAGCACCTATACCCATTATGCTTATACAAAGACCAGGAAAACAATGTAGAGAAAATATTGGTAAGCAACGTTTTGCAATTTAGTTTAGATGTCTCATTATATTGAATGTTGTTTTTTTCTTTATGATTAGGATTTCACATTATATTATGTAACCATTATGTTTCTAGGTATAATTGGTTGATTTTTTAAAATTACAATAACTAAGTATTTGTGCAACAATTTAGGAAAAGTGTTAGTTACTAATAGCCCAGTCGATGAAGGTATTTATTTACCCACAAAATTTTGCAAACTGAGTAAACTTTTTTTAATGGGTTCGTGAAAGTCTATAGAATAATATCCTGAAAAGTTTACATTTCGCTCGGGTGCAGAACATAAAAAGAAAGTGGAGAAAAAATTTTTTTCATCCATTTTTTCAAAATTTTGAAATTAAATCAAGCTAGAAAAAAATAAAAAATACAGATGGATAGATCAGTTATTTATAAACAAAAAAGGCCTTGAATACGCATGACTGTGACACCGACACCGACGCACTGAATTACATGTTACTAAATCAGAATTTGTTCAATCTACATGAGTATTGGCTCATTTAAAAGATAGAAATTGTAGCTTTCTGATGCTTTTTTGTTTTAAATAATACAAGCAAAGGATGGATGGGAAAAATATACTTATATATATTATCACGTCCGAACTCAATTGTCGCAATAAACAATATGGAAAAACCGCTGCCTAAGGAATCACTACTTCCACATCTAGATTATCTATCCAAGTCACTCACAACGAAAAAACTTTGTATGTGGAAATAATTGTTTATGGAACTTTAATAATAATTATATTATTAAAGTTGAAATCCTCTACCCCAAAAACCCATAAAACGATACCCCACATCGATAGTGGGGTGGGGGTGGTGATAGGGGGGGGTGGTAAAAAAAATATTTTCAGGTTTCTGGTTCTTGTACATACACTAAATCACAAATTTTTTTCATCTCCTTTAATAAGGGAGTGGGGGTGGCTAATGCCAAAAATTTTTTTGAGACCTTAGCTTCTCTTGTATATACTAAATACCAATTTCATGGACTCTTACCTGCTTGATTTACCCATTTTCCCCAAATTTACCCCAATTTACACCCCAACCCTTCTACGGAACAAGATGAAAATATAATCTAGTTCCAGATCTCGTTAAAGTACATATGTGTACCAAATTTCAAGTCAATATCTTAAACGGTTTCAGAGTAAACGTGCACAAAAAATAAGTTACAGACAGACCGACAGACAGAAATTTTTTTTTCTCTTAAACTTAAAATCTCGACGTTTCATGACATTTTGTGCCTATTTGAACAATAAATTTTTTTAAAAATTTTTTTGTCGTTGCTATTCTTCCACTGGATGTGGAAGTAACAAATAAAAGCCCTTCAAAAAAATTCTTTCTTCATTGAGAACTGTTAAAAAGTATGTGCACTTCATGTTTATTATGGTTTATTAAGTTGTAGTCAGGGCGGGATTAACCATAAGGCTAAATAGGCTATAGTCTAGGGGCGCCGAAGCACGAGGGGGCGCTTCGGCAACTCAAAACTAACTAATTTCGTGTGTAGACTCCTTAAGGGCTGGCGAAAAAAACAGCCACAAAATCGAGTTGAGATAATGAGCGTAAAAAATTGTTTGTTTAAGGAAAGACAAGCATAAAAAGCTTTTGTGCCCCCGTCTTATCTGGGCTAAAATTAATAAATTTGTATAAGCCTGTATCTAGTATCTATGTAACTATTTTGGTTACATTTTATAATTACATCCATATTAAGCAGTATAAATACCAAAATACCTAACTATTCATTTACTTATATTTAATTTTCAGGGATATTAGGATCTGAGAGAAAAGTAAATAATGAAATAGAAAATACGATATAATTTTTATCCTGTTCATGCGTTTAAAGTAAATATCCATATCTGAAGTTTTTATTGCCGTAATTCTTCCGGGTATAGCCTGAGTTCTTCCTTGTATAGTTGACCGCAGATTTAACAAGCACTCAAATAATGTCGGCGCCTTTGACCCATCAAACACGCTGCATCGCAAAACCAAAGATACTGACATTTTTTGAGTACCTGTTAAATCTACGGTTTACTATATCTACGTCGGTACTTTTTTTTATACAAGAAAAAAATTATTTATTTGTTATTTGATTATTTTATTTTGATAAAATTATCGAATTTAATACCTATTGTATAGTTCAGCGAAGAGATGTTTACCTAATAGCACACGATGTCCGCCGGACGTCTGTTTTATGTCCATTTAATGTACTAACGTCCTATGTCCATATAGGGACAGGAGATGGATGTCTATTTCATGTCCGTTGATTTAAATATTATATTATTGTAATAAATGATAATATCTCCAACACGTTTCTGAGATATACATATCAGCGAATACCACACTGGCACATTCCAACATATGTGCCGCAACAGACGTCCTTATGTTCGGCAAATATACACATTTTAGGTCCCTATAGGGACAGCAGCAGGACGTCTATTTAATATAAAAACAGAAAAACTGATTTTTCAATTTTACAATGTTTTTGTTTACATTTGACCGTTATTTCTGTAAAATTTGTAGTTTATTTTTTATAGTAATTTGTAATTAATAATTTAATTTTAACCTTTTTTGTAAATTATTAATGATATTATTTGATACTAAACATTTATTAAACATTCAAATACTTTCTACATTTTTAAATAAATAGCTATATGAGTCTAAGACCTACTTTCAGCTGTACAGTCTTCAAGTAAGTACCAGTAAACAAGATTAGTGGTCGAGTGATTTACAAATCATGAGATCGGCAGTTCGATTTCTACTCATTCCAGTTTTTTTTTTTTTTTCTGTTAAAATAATTGGGATGTACAAATATTGTTCAAAGTTGTGACATTTAGACGTCCTTCGGCTGCCTGTCGGGTGTACTTTAAATCAAAAAGGAACGTCCATCTGATGACCTGTACATCCGTCGAGGACGTCCTTCATAGTACAATGCTGTGCTATTAGGGTAGTACAAAAAACACCCGACCTGCGCTGCACTTTATATGGGGGTCTACAGACGATCCAACCAAACAACCGACCTCTTCGGTACACTTTGAATATTGCCATGCGAACTCATAAAAGTGAGCTGGTCTGCTGAGGCCAACATTGTCGGTACCTTTTGAAGATGCTGGAATTCCAGCAGACCAACTCACTTTTACAAGTTGTCATGGCAATTTTCAAAGTGTACCTAGAAGGTTGGTTGGTTGGATCGTCTGTACACCTCTTTGTACCTTCCGCGCCGGTCTCATTGTTCGTCCGAAAGCGCGGAAGCAAAAAACGCTGCAGTTTGACCGGCATGCGCCAGCTCAACTTTTTGTGCCAATTAAAGAAATGTATACATCTCTTATATGTTCTTTTCCAACTGTATCAACATTTTACATGATTATTTATAGGAAAATAGAAATGGAAAGAGATAGATATTATATCTTTCCACTCCTATAGTAATGCCGCTACCCTTTTTTGTAGCCGCAGGCTACCAGGGCCGGATTATCCATAAGGCAATCTAGGCTATAGCCTGAAGGGGCAGGCGCTAGGCATGAGGGGCGTCGCGAGTTCTTTGCGCTCTCAGCTTATTAAAAAAAAAAACGCTGCCCAAGGAATCACTACTTCCACATCCAGATTCTCTATCCAAGTCACTCACAACGAAAAAACTTTGTATGTGAAAATAATTGTTTATGGAACTTTAATAATATAATATTTGAAATCCTCTACCCCAAAAATCCATAAAACGATACCCCGCATCGGTAGTGGGGTGGGGGTGGTGATAGGGGGGTGGTAGTGGGGGGTGGATGAAGTACAAAAATATTTTGAGGTTTCTGGTCCCTGTACATACACTTAATCACAATTTTTTTTCATCCCCTTTTATAAGGGGGGGGGGGGTAATGGGGGTGGCTAATGCCAATTTTTTTTCTGAGACCTTAGCTTCTCTTGAATATACTAAATACCAATTTCGTGGACTCTTACCTGCTTGATTTACCCATTTACCCCAAATTTACCCCAATTTACACCCCAACCCTTCGACGGAACAAGATGAAAATATAATCTAGTTCTAGATCTCGTTAAAGTACATATGTGTACCAAATTTCAAGTCAATATCTTAAACGGTTCCAGAGTAAACGCGCGCACAAAAAAAAAGTTACAGACAGACAGACAGACCGACAGACAGACAGAAAATTTTTTTCCGCTCAAACTTAAAATCTCGACGTTTTATGACATTTTAAGCCTATTTGGACAATAAAAATTTTTTAAAATTTTTTTGTCGTTACTATACTTCCACTGGACGTGGAAGTAATATATATTTTCGTTTTTGAGAAAAATCATTTCTCCTGCCGCAATTTTGAAACTGGGAAAAACATTTTTTTTTCATATATCTCCGTCCCCCCCACTCGTCAATTTTGAATCTGGAGAAAAAATATTTTCTTCTGTAGTAACGAGGATTAAAAAAAAATACATCACAAATAATTTTAATTTCTTTGCATGGTAATTTTTTTTTCAATATAGATCTTTGAAAAGCGCATCTTTGTGTTATATTAATTCTTACAAAATATAATAGCGTGGCTTACTATGATTTTATTTTGGGGCAGAAAATGGTGAAATCTTATTAGCGATTTTTTTATTTCAAATCTGCGTGCACCACTGGATTCGGCAACCTCTCAAATGGGTTTGTACCAAATTTCGTGAAAAAATTCTTATTTTTGGACTTTTCTTGAGTGACACCAGTGCAGTGCATCCCATTTTGCTTGGACCACCTCTATAAAAAGTATTTAATGCCCGATTTAGATATATTACTTCCACATCCAGTGGAAGTATAGTAACGACAAAAAAATTTTTAAAAATTTTTATTGTTCAAATAGGCTTAGAATGTCATGAAACGTCGAGATTTTAAGTTTGAGCGAAAAAAATTTCTGTCTGTCTGTAACTTTTTTTTGTGCGCACATTTACTCTGGAACCGTTTAAGATATTGACTTGAAATTTGGTACACGTATGTATTTTAACGTGATCTGGAACTAGATTATATTTTCATCTTGTTCTATCGAAGGGTTGGGGATAAATTGGGGTAAATTTGGGGTAAATAGGTAAATTAAGCAGGTAAGAGTCCAGAAAATTGGTATTTAGTATATTAAAGAGAAGCTAAGGTCTCAAAAAAATTTTTGGCATTAGCCACCCCCATTATTAAAGGGGATGAAAAAAAATGTGATTTAGTGTGTGTACAAGAACCAGAAACCTCAAAATATTTTTTTACTTCATCCACCCCCACTACACCCCTCATCACCACCCCCACCCCACTACCGATGTGGGGTATCGTTTTATAGGTTTTTGGGGTAGAGGATTTCAAATATTATCTTATTAAAGTTCCATAAGCAATTATTTCCACATACAAAATTTTTTCGTTGTGAGTGACTTGTATAGAAAATCTGGATGTGGAAGTAGTGATTCCTTGCGCAGCGGTTTTTTTTTAAATATAGATCTTTGAAAAGCGCATCTTTGTGTTATATTAATTCTTACAAAATATAATAGCGTGGCCTACTATGATTTTATTTCGGGGCAGAAAATGGTGAAATCTTATTAGCGATTTTTTTATTTCAAATCTGAGTACGCCACTGGATTTAGCAACCTCTCAAATGGGTTTGTACCAAATTTCGTCAAAAAATACCTATTTTTGAATTTTTGCTGAAAGAAATAGGAATTCAGAAATTGCAGAGAAAATCAGTGTTGCATGGGATTGTGTATTTATGAAAAGAGTACCTTGACTGAAGTAACTGTCACATGAAAGGTTCATTGTTGTTGAGTAGATATTGCTTATTTATATTCCTATATTATCATAATTATGCCCGCGCAAAGGTTAACTAATCAACAAAAAATAGAGATTATTAAAATTGTTGGTGATAATGTGAGATCTTCAAGAGAAGCTGCCCGCTATTTAACGACAGCACCGTTCGAAAAATTATAAACTGTTTTAATGATACTGGTAGTGTTTCAGAAAGAATTTCTAGAGGATCTGGCCACCAGAGGCAGCTTAATGATCTCGCTATTTTGGCATATTTTGACGAAAACCCTCGTTGAAGGAATGCTGCTCTAAATTTAAACATGTCTCGAAATACCATTTAGAGGTACCTTAAAATTCATAACCGAAAACCGTATAAACCCAAATTTTTACATAGGTACTTTGGAAGTGGGTGACGAAGTAAGAAGGTTTGAGTATTGCTTGTGGGCCCACAGGGAGTGGGAGTATTTGAATGACCCAGATTTTAAAAAAAAAATCATCTATAGCTGAGACTACATTCACCACAAACGGTGTGGTTTCCGCACAGAATTGTAGGTTGTGGGCAGGGAAAAATCCCAATTGGGTAATTAATTGCAGAAATCAATATTCACAAAAAATAAATGTCTGGTGTGGTATTTTGAACGAGTGCTTAATTGATCCTTATTTTTTAATAAGAATTTAAACAGTTTGAATTTTCTGGAGTTCTTGAGAAATCAGTTTTGGAACGAGATTCAAAACCTGCAGGGAAGAGAACAGTTATATTTCCAACTAGATGGATGCACTCCACACCATGCAGTAGTTGTCAGGACGTGGCTCAACCAAAATTTTCCCGGTAGATGGATTGGACGTAGTAGTCCATTGAAAGCCTGGCCGCCAAGATCACCGGATTTGACACCCTTTCATTTTTATTTGTGGGGTACTCTTGAAAGCAAAATATATAAATCTCGACCACAAAATAGGCAAGAACTATGTGAGAGAATTACACTAGCTTGTCAAGAAGTCTCCAGGGAAGAACTTAGAAATGTCGTTGGTAATAATCGTGAGAGGATAGATAAATGTATAGAAATTGAAGGCGGCTTAGTAGAGAGAACCTACATTTAATTGTTCTATTTATTTATTTGTAATATTTTTGGCTAAACTTTTTTGTCTCGTTTCTTTTTAATTATTATTTGTTTGTTAGTCTATATAGTGTAAAAGGATAAAAATTGTTTAATAATTAAAAATTTCTAAGTTGAGCATTAGTGTTTTTTTAACAATGAACCATTCACGACCGGCTTTAATGTGAACAGGCCGGAGTGTACGATGTGGCAACGCTGCAATCTTAAACTCTGTCAGTCCTATTAATAATCTATGTAATGAACGAAAAAATAGTGTAAATATTTCGTGCAAAGACGAGATTACCTTCGCCCCCTGTTTTCGAGGGTGATGAAGACGATGGAAGAGGTGGAAGAAGTTTCTGACCGCCGCAACCCCCTGAAGCGGCCAAAAACCATCCCTTTTATGTTTTCATATATAAACTGGTCTGGGGAGTGATTTATCGACGGGTTATACTTGAAATTACATGGAAGAGGGTTATTCAAAGAATTACATGAAAATATTTTTATGACAAAATAAATTATTTGCTTACAATTAATTTAAAAAACCTAGGTCGTTAACAAACAGCATAACAATCCTCATATTCCTCAAAATGCACATCGCACACGATCTCTTCTCCTTCATCATCGCTCCAGCGATAACTGGTGGATGAGGGTAAGTTTCCGTTACATGGGGCACTGCACCAGACACTAACATAAACTTCTCCATTTCTCTCCTTCCACATACCATAAGCATTTTGTATCGTTCAGATTTGGATATTGTACTGTCATAAAAATGTTTTATGCACACCACTTAATATTTTGTAGGCTGCCAATTTTTCCTAGAAATACTCTTTAGCCACTGTTTCCTCAGTTCTGTCTGGTTCTTTGGGAAATCTAAAGGCTCAGACATAACCTTCAGATGAAGAACTGTAATTGCTTGTACAGCCAGGTACACAACATTTATCCGGCATGTTGTTATTGTTTTCAGACCCCAGACCTAGAATTAATTAAAATTATTTTATTGGTTTTGATAGTAAAAGTGAATTGAATTAAAAATATAGCTTGCATAAAAAGTAAGGTTATAACGTAATTTGACCCACAAAAAGTGATTTCAGGTGTGAGCGGTGCGATAGATACCCATATAATTAATTAAAATGATAACTACTTACTTTATAAAACACAATTTGTGAAATTACGCCAACAGAGAGGCACTTTTTATGTATTATAATGCTAATTTATTTGTGACAGATTACTGCACAACAATTTAGTTTTGCCAAAAACGGGGACTGAAGCACACGTTGCCACATTTTCATATACTGGCCTGTTCACATTAAAGCCGGTCGTGAACCATTCATTTGACAGTTATTTCAGTCAAGGCACTCTTTTCATAAATATACAATTCCATGCAACACTGAATTTTCCTCGGCAATTTCTGAATTTTTAGGAAAAATTCAAAAATACGACTTTTTCAACGAAATTTAGTACAAACGCATTTGAATCCAGTGGCGCACTCAAATTTGAAATTAAAAAATCGCTAATAAGATTTCACCATTTTCTGCCCCGAAATAAAATCATAGTAGGCCACGCTATTATATTTTGTAAGATTTAATATAACACGAAGATGCGCTTTTCAAAGATCTATGTTTAAAAAAAATGATCTAAATCAGACATTAAATAAACTTTTTATAGAGGTGGTTCCAAGCAAAATGGGACGCACTAGTGTCACTCAAGAAAAGTCCAAAAATAAGAATTTTTTCACGAAATTTGGTACAAACCCATTTGAGAGGTTGCCGAATCCAGTGGCGCACTCAGATTTGAAATTAAAAAATCGCTAATAAGATTTCACCATTTTCTGCCCCGAAAGAAAATCATAGTCGGCCACGCTATTATGTTCTGTAAGATTTAATATAACACAAAGATGCGCTTTTCAAAGATCTATATTAAAAAATATATATTATCTAAATCGGACATTAAATAAATGGGGGTGGTTCCAAGCAAAATGGGACATGCTGTATATTGGAGGCTGTAACTTGTTGAGACATTGACCCATTGGAAAAAATAAAATATCACTATTTCGGAAAAAATGTATACTTTTCGAATGTTCAAACACAAAATCGTTTATTTGTATGCATTTTTTCGAAAATATGATCAATCAGATCATGATAAGAAATCGCGATTTTTACGATCTTATCCTTATAACTATGAAAATATCTTTGATTGTTTTGAATATAAATTCTGGAACTTTTCCAATACATTAACAAATGTATAAGGAATCCATTGGATATAGCTGAAATGTGGATAGGTGTACCTGTAATAAATACAATACAGTAAAGGCACGTAAAAATTCATGCGAGCTATTCAGCGGCTATGTGTGGTGTCTGTGTATGCGTCCATAATTATATATTTTCCCTCCATTCCGTACTCACTATTTATCCTCCTATTCACTAATAAAAATGTTTAAAACGTGTAATCAGAAAGAGAAAAAGCTTAATTTTACTCAATAGAATTTTTAGAGGTTCCATCGTATGCATTTACTCGTGCGCTGGCCGTGCAGAGTGACAAAGTTACTTCACTATTTTTTTCCAAGAATACCGTGGCTTTAGCGATAAATTTTATTAAGATATTTTTTGGTCTATTCACCTATATTTTTTATTTTTTTCCTACCCTGACTTAATTTCAAAATTTCGAAAAAATGGATAAAAAATGTTCTGCATCCGAGCAAAATGTAAACTTTTCAGGATATTATTCTATACACTTTCACGAACTCATTAAAAAATAAAAAGTTATTCAGTTTGCAAATTTTTGTGGGTTTCACTATAAAATGTTCTCTGTCCTCTGGGCTATAAATGATGGTCAAGTGTAAACTAAAAACATTAATAGTTGTGCAGCTCCCAGGAGGTTTTCACCAAGTGTATATTTTTTAATATTTATTAATGGATGAGTTACAAATTTCTGTATATAAATTACAAATTGTTCTAAATAAGATACTAAATAATGAGAAAACATTAAAAAACCATTTGGAACTGCCAATTTCACAAGCACCTACAAATTCCCTTGCTTGTGTGAAATTTTTTGAAAAATCTCAGTTTTAACATATAATGATTGCACTATAACCGCTTATTTGAGTTTCTGTTTTTGTCTGGAGCGCCAATGTTGACCAATATAATTAATATATACAAAATTTTTAGGATATAGTAGCGGTTGGGACATAATTATTCCATCAGGCTGGGCACAACCAATTTGGATATCGTTAATAATGTGGGGAGCTCGAGCAGGTGGTTTGAGAGAAACAAACTCGATTGCCTTTGAAATGAATCAACCGCATTGCTTGCATCCAGATACAATAGCAGGAGTTGAAGAGGAACGCTTCATATCAGACAAATGCAAGGAAAATTTCTTCAAATTACCACCTAACAAACGAACAAACTACAATAAATTTAAAATTTCCAGTCCCTTTGAATGGAATTGGAATTTACTCTTGAATAATTGGAATAAAAGTCAGTCACCTGTTCAGGATTTTTTTGTATTACGCGATAAAAAGATATTAGGAAGTATTCAAGTAGGTAATTCCATTACTTATTATAAACATTTAAAATTGCACATGGCAATGTATTTCATTTTACTTATTTACTTTTGTATGTTGCAGAAGTTATTGACTTCAAAAAATGGTGCTATGCCTAATTGCTTAAACAATTGTTTAATACCAGTTAGTATTAAATTTCCAAATAAAGGTTTATATAAGCAGTTTGCTATAATATGTCTTCCAAGAAAAGAAGATTTGAGGACAGCACCTTTAGAAGCAACTTGTGTAGATCAAAATGAAAAAGAGCGGAAAGAGATTAGAAGGAATCATAAAACCTTATTGAAGAGACTGAGAAGAAGAAGGATCAGAGCCAAAAAAGATGGAAAGGTATATATGTATTTTTTTTATTTTCCACATTCTTTCTACGGCTTCTGACAGAAATAGATATGCGAAAACACAAAGAAGCTAACTACAGCCATTTTCCACATTCCATGGGGCTAATGGTTGTGGATCTGAGTTTCATATGCCCTATGTAGTTGATGAGATGCCAAGGGGACTGTCTTGTACGTTTGGCTTGCCAACCACTTCAGTTTTTGAAAGTTTCCAAAATTCCGGGAAAATTTCCTTTGGGAACTTTCGGAATATTCAAATATTTTACTGAAAACTTTCATTTTTATCAAAATTTCGTACTAGGAACTCCCAAAAATTTCCTTAATGGAGGCTAGTATTTAGCTACACAAAAAAGGATTCGGGTCCCACTAGAGCCTTAAACGTGCCTTTCCTAATCACTTCATCATTTCCCATTGTGTCTTGGTACCCATGCCATGGTCACTTTGTTCTGACTTTTTAGGTCCATAAGAGCATTTATGCAATCCTGTACGAGTCTTGAATTGACCTGCTTGGAGCAGAACAAAAAGAACCATCTTTTTGTTTTATCAACAAATACTTATTCATTATTTACAAGGAAAGACGCTTTTATTCGCTGGTTAGGCATAATTAATAAAATGTCACATATTTCTTTCATATTATTATACTCTTCGCAAAAACAAAGAGTATATTGCATTTGATCGGCACATTTCTAAAACTGGAAATATCGCTCGTAGAGAAAACATTTTCATATCATTGTGTTAGTGAACGAATTCTGAACGACTTTCAAAATGTCCGTCTGTCTGTCCGCCCGTCTGTCTGTCTGTCCGTCCGTCACGATTCTTGTAAGCACGATAACTTAAGAAAGAAAAGTCCGATTGTATTGAAATTTGGAAAGCAAGTTAGTGTTAGCTAGAGGAAGAACCCTATTGAACCTTATTTTTGAAGAAAATCGATCAGTAAATAAGAAAGTTATTACTTCCACATCCAGTGGAAGTATAGTAACGACAAAAAAATTTTAAAAAATTTTTATTGTTCAAATAGTCTTAGAATGTCATGAAACGTCGAGATTTTAAGTTTGAGCGAAAAAAAAAATTTCTGTCGGTCTGTATCTTTTTTTGTGCGCACGTTTACTCTGGAACCGTTTGAGATATTGACTTAAAATTTGGTACACATATGTACTTTAACGAGATCTAAAACTAGATTATATTTTCATCTTGTTCCGTCGAAGGGTTGGGGGGGTAAATTGGAGTAAAGGAGGAGGGTCTCTAAGGCCGGTTTTCGGCCTAGTTTATTTATTTTTTTAGTATCTACTAACAATATTTAATCGATTCCACCCCAAACGAAACTTTCCCGCACTCACCTCCCCTATTTATACCTCCCTAAACTATTAAATAATCAGCATTCAGTGGATTTTTTTGGAGGCCATTGAGACATTTTAACATGATTTTTGCTGAATGAGGATATTTTTGATTTTGTGCGTGTATTTTCGTTGTTTCGGAAGTGGTGGGAGGGGGGGAGGGGGTGACGGAGTAAAAAGGGAGGATGAGGGAAAGTTTCGTTTGGGGTGGAATCGATTAAATATTGTTAGTAGATACTAAAAAAATGTTTTTCAATTTTTTTCCTCAAGAAATAAAATAGGCCGAAAACTGGCCTCAGAGATCCTCCTCCAATTTGGTGTCAATAGGTAAATCAAGCAGGTAAGAGTCCATAAAATTGGTATTTAGTATATACAAGAAGCTGAGGTCTCAAAAAAAATTTTGGAATTACCACCCCCACCCCATTATTAAAGGGGATGAAAAAAAATGGTGATTTAGTGTGTGTAGAAGAACCGGAAACCTCAAAATATTTTTTTACTTCATCCACCCCCACTACCACCCCCACCCCACTACCGATGTGGGGTATCGTTTTATGGGTTTTTGGGGTACTTAGAGGATTTCAAATATTATATTATTAAAGTTCCATAAACAATTATTTCCACATACAAAATTTTTTCGTTGTGAGTGACTTGGATAGAAAATCTGGATGTGGAAGTAGTGAGTCCTTGGGCAGCGGTTTTAATCATTTAATTTTAAAAAATTGTTTTTTTAATTCTTGTCGCTTAAATTAAAAACTTGCAAAATGTTACCTTTATAATGTATATTTTTTTGTTTGTGCATTTTACTAATATATATTTTTATCTTGCACAGATCCTGTGTTCGAATCCCAGACAGGTTAGATGTTTTTTTTTCAGTTTTTTTTCATATTTTTTTTTTCACACAAAGTTTGTATCACAAAATTTGGATGTCCAAAAACTAACATTATTCACACGAAAACTGCGAAGAGTATCCTATAGAATGTGTAACAATTATATAAAAAGCTCAGTAAATTGGCGAAGAGTACCTATGTTTTTAGCTTGTTTTTTGGTGATGAGGGTGGTAGTGGGGGTGGATGAAGTAAAAAAATATTTTGAGGTTTCTGGTTCTTGTACCACAAAATAAGGAACTACCAGAAATGACACTCCGCACCCTCTTTGATGTTTCATTGATCAATTTGGGTGACCTGAGTGATTTTTGGTTAGTATTTCCATCATTCCATTCATTATTTTAACCTAACATTCTGTGACAGTATCCCACAATCCAACCATATTTTTACCACATATTAGGACTATTGGACTGTAGCAGATAAGCGGTCCTAGGGGAAAGTGCTATGTGTTTTGTTAACGAGTAATTTTTACTAACAATATGATGAGTAGCAAGCAATTGTGAACCTTCCTTCTTTTAAAATCTGAATCGTGGTTGACAGTATGCAATCATGAGAATTTGGCAAGAAAACGTTCAGCCGAACTTTACAATAATTTTAAGTTGGGTGCACTTCATTTTGAGGCCAAAGTTAATAAAGTTAATTTGCAGTTGATTTAACCATAATGCATTGTGCAAACCTAATAGTTTTTGAGATCTTAATTTTTTTAACGTTCAAATGCTTATAATTTACAACAATAATAAAATACCTTTAGGGATCCTTAAACCTAATCTAAATAAAGTAATCTCTTTTCCTGTTGTCCTGCTTGAACATCCCCGAACAGCACAAACGGTTCTACTTACTCATATCGCTAATAAAAATTACTCATTAACACAACACATAGCACTTTCCCCCCCTCACAGCACAATAGTCCTAATACATGATAAAATGTCTGTTGGATTGTTGTATATTATGTCACAGAATGTTAGATTAAAACAATAAATGAACAAATGGAAATGAAACAACCAATATAATTTGGGTGGGAAGCGTAAGTGTCGCTTCTGGTACTTATTCTCTTTTACCGCCGACCTAAAAATATGTAGACTGATTATGAACCTGCTGCACACACGTTCGGTCATGTAAACATAGGGTATCGCTCATTTTTATATATCCGGAAGTGGGAGTTTGAAATAAAATAACAATAACGGAAATCAGTTTTGAAATTATAACTAACATTTATTTTTCAATCTGACTGAGACATGGGTAAAGGTTGGTTTAGTTGTTTTCTCGATTGTATTGTTATGGAAGATAGTCCTATTTTTCTTCTTATTATGAACTTGAGCTACCTTTTTGAAGCGTTTCAAATTATTTTGTGTACTGTCTCTGAAACATAAATTAACAAATGTGGAGAAAAACAACAGCTTCTGCATCTTTTTTTCTATGAAGTCTTTAGGTAGTTCAACTTCCCCAATATTCCTTAGAATTTTCTTGTTGTTCTTCATCTTCCTCATTCGGCTATACTTCGTACATGTCCTCACTTTCATAAGAAAATTAAGATAATTGTAAACTTGATTATAAACGTTTATTTTATTTTACTCCACAGTTTGTTGATAATCGACTCTTGAACATTATTTATGCTGCCTAAATATTGCGGTGTGTTCGGTGCACGGTGTATTAAATAGGTGGTCCGACATACGGCACTTTCCTATTATAATAATGGCTTCATAAGCGCATGGTTTCTATTTACTTCAGTAGATGGCGCGAGCTATAAGGTCCTACAATTACCTGAGCATGTGCATCGTATAACTAACATAACCTCAAATGTTTAGGTTTTTTCGTTTATTCTCATTTTTAATGTTTGTATAGGCATTTTTAACTTGGAGCCATACTGGCTCCAAGCAAATATTTAAAAATTCACGCAAATAATTTTTGAATATTGTTGATTAATAAAAATAGACTGCTATAGGTTAGATTCCTAACCTGCAAAAAGTGTCGTGTTTTATTGTGACAAACTATTTAAAACTTAATACACATTACGTTGAACTTGATTTTGGTTGAAAGTACAGGAACCAGGCAGAAATTTTAATAACAGCTACGTAATACTTCTTGTAAATCTTAAGAAACATATATTTTTGAGGTTAGCTGTGACGACACGTGCAATGCTGCAGGTAGTATTGCATGTGTTCTTTCAATGTTTTAATTTAGCTACTTAATGTCAAATGTCACTAGACTCTTGTTTCACTAAACATAAACAAAAGGCCGGGAATGTATGCAACACTGTATGCACAGAACTTGTAAAATTATCTTTTTATGCGTAAGTAATGAGAGATCTTATTGGTCCTGCCATCTATTACATTATGTACAAAGTAAGCACTTATGAAGCCACTGTGAGGGATGTCGTCGCATCACCTATTTAATACACCCTGGTTGGGTGAAAACCTCAGTGAAAACACTACAGACAGATGGAACAGCAGTGTTCATGCATAAGTACATTTAAACTTTGGAGTCTCCACTTCTTGACCGTTTGATTGCTGCCCAACTGGCCTCCATGTGCCTTGTAAGTTTGGTCAGCTTTCCTTACATCTAGTCCCTATATGTTTTTTTGGGATATATTTTGTGAACGCAGGAGTTTGGGGGAGGAGACTCTTAGAGTCTTTCTCTCATTCCTACAGCCTCCATTTTAAAAACCGCTGCCCAAGGAATCACTACTTCCACATCCAGATTCTCTATCCAAGTCACTCACAACGAAAAAACTTTGTATGTGAAAATAATTGTTTATGGAACTTTAATAATATAATATTTGAAATCCTCTACCCCAAAAACCCATAAAACGATACCCCACATCGGTAGTGGGGTGGGGGTGGGGTGGGGGTGGTGATAGGGGGATGGTAGTGAGGGGTGGATGAAGTAAAAAAATATTTTGAGGTTTCTGGTTCCTGTACATACACTAAATCACAATTTTTTTTTCATCCCCTTTAATAAGGAGGTGGGGGTGGTAATGGGGGTGGCTAATGCCAAAATTTTTTTTGAGACCTTAGCTTCTCTTGTATATACTATATACCAATTTCATGGACTCTTACCTGCTTAATTTACCCATTTACCCCAAATTTACCCCAATTAACCCCCCAACCCTTCGACGGAACAAGATGAAAATATAATCTAGTTCTAGAACTCGTTAAAGTACATATGTGTACCAAATTTCAAGTCAATATCTTAAACGGTTCCAGAGTAAACGTGCGTACAAAAAAAAGTTACAGACAGACAGAAATTTTTTTTTCGCTCAAACTTAAAATCTCGACGTTTCATGACATTTTAAGCCTATTTGGACAATAAAAATTTTTAAAAATTTTGTTGTCGTTACTATACTTCCACTGGACGTGGAAGTAAAATTAGGTATTGATACATGATAGGGAATGATACTGTAATATGTTCCAACCCCTTAAAATTGTTGGTTACATGATGCACTAAAAAGTAGGCCCAAACTCAATTAGTTCAGATGTCTGAATGTGGATTTGCACCTACTAGAGAAAGAACCTATTAGAAGCTCTAGAAATAGTAAAGAACTTGCTAGATATATCTGGATAATGATGACGTCATCACAGAAGCATCGAGATCTGTCATCTTTAGGTATATAAGGCATAGAGTAAACCAAGGAGAGGTTAGAACGGTGTTAAGTTCAGTTTAGATAGCAAGTGTAGTAAGATCAGAAGAGAGTAAAGTGATCAAGTAGTGAATTGTATAGTACACAGTGTAATACAAGTAAAGTAAATAATTGGTTGTAATTAGTAAGTTAACAAATTAGTGTTTAGTGTTACCCTGGTGTTATAATTTCTGAACCCACAATACAGGGTGTTTACAAAAAGGGTGTAAGCACGTCACAATACGTTATGTTAGATTTTTTAATTTTTCTCTTGCTTGTTTTACCTATTACTCTTTAACGGAATAAGATCAAAGTATAATCTAGTTCCAGATTTCGTTAAAATGCATACGTATACTTAAGTCAATACCTTAAACAGTTCCAAAGTAATCGTGCGCACAAAAAAAAGTTGCAGGCAGACTAACACACAGACAAATCTCGACGTTTCTTGATATTCTAAGCCTATTTGAACAATACTTCAAAATTTTTTCTTGTGTTACTAAACTTCCACTGGATGTGGAAGTAAAAGTAGAGACATTTTTCGTGAATTTATCTAGAACCCTGTGTAAATTAGGAAAGTATAACAAATGAAACGTGTTGCATGATTCCTTGTATTTTTCTAAGTGAACCCAAATTACATAGCTCAATTTTAAAAAATGAGTTCATAATTAGAGCTGCACTGAGACCTGTTTTTTACGAGACGAGAGTATCAAGTAGTCGATCTAAATGGTGACCGAGTACTCGGCCGAGTAGTCAAATTTGTAATGTGTTTGCTTAAATTAGGCAACCAGATTCACTTAACTGTATTTCTGACGACAAAAATTTCTTAAAATTCACACAAAAGTCTACAGAATGCAGGATGAATCCTTTCAGATTTTCTCTGGTAACAAATCTATTATTGTGTAATGGTGTTTCTCCATTTGGGTAGCAGGTTTAGAGATTTTTCCAGGGTTCATCATTTATACCAGAAATTAGAAACCAAATCCAAATAAAACCATTTATTAACAAATAACGTAGTTTCCAAAGTACAAACATCAGGTCGTCGTATCTTTCAGACAGACAGACAGTTTATTCATGTGAGACAGATACAATGTATACACAACATACAAATTTAAATATTAAAAGTATAAAATACATTACTTATGCTATAGTAATAAAATGAATTTAAAATGAATTTAAACTAAAATAAAACACTATACAGAGCTAGTCAGTTATAAGTGGTGTGCCGAAAATAATCAACAAATTCTTGGACTTCATAAAAAACTTCCTCTTTCAGAAAACTTTTAATTTTTGTATTAAATTTCTTGTGACTCAAATTCTTCCATTCATTTGGCAAGAGGTTATATAATTGTACTGATTTTTACCTGTAATTGTTAATGTTCATCGATAGACGGAAGAATGGGGCTATTATTGGTTTATGTCCGGTATTATAGCTAGTTTGAAAATTATATTCACTAATGTGATTTTGTGCATAAACAATACATTCAAATATGTACTGATTAGTGCAAGTAAGTATACCTAATTTTTTAAATAAGGGTCTACAGGTGTCATAAGGTCTAGAGTTTGTGATTATTCTTACTGCTCGTTTTTGCAATTTTAATATTTTAGAGGCATGTGTGGATCCTCCCCAGAGTAAAATTCCATAACACATAACGCTATGAAAAAGAGCATGATATGCCATTAAAATTACACTATGGTTAACTAAATTGTGAAGGTTTTTTAATAAATAGATGCAACTTGACAGCTTCTTGGATAGGCAATCTGTATGAGCTTCCCATGTTAACCTACTATCCAAAGTGAGACCTAAACATTTTACTGGATTGTTATTTTCTATGCCAATCTGAGAGTTTAAATTGAAAATAAGCGTTTGAGTTTTGTCTTCATTTAACTTTAGTATAATATTGTTAAAATAATCCTTAGCTAATGATTGCATCTCTTCTGACATGTCTATAAGGTGGTTTAAATTTTTATCAGATGAGAGTAATGTTGTATCATCAGCATATTCCACATGTTTACAAGGAAGAATTGTTGATATGTCATTTACATATATTATGAATAAGATTGGTCCAAGTATGGATCCCTGGGGAATTCCATGTTTCAGTGGCTTTAGTGGGGACATAGTAGTGCTGGAACTGACACACTGATACCTATTCATAACATAGCTTTTTATAAAAGTTAGAGCTGGCCCTCTGATGCTATAAGTTTCTAATTTTGTTAATAATATGTCGGTAGAAACGCAATCAAAAGCCTTGGATAAATCTAAATATGATGTCATGGTCATATTTCCAAGTTCATCAGTTATAAAAGTTATAATGTCTGTTAAGGCTTTAATAGTAGACTTTCTATAACCATATTGATAACAATTTAGCAAGTTCTTACTTTCTAAATAATACATTAACCGAACTTTATATGCTAGCTCTAATAATTTAGATAGAATGGGAACTATTGAAATTGGTCTATAGTTGCTTTCAAGATTTCTGTCTCCCTTTTTATAGATGGGGGTTACCTTAGAATGTTTCAGGCAGTCAGGGAATACTTTTTCAAAACATATGTTAATTAGATGCGTGATCTGAGGTAAAAGTTCCTTTTTAGCAATTTTAATCATGTCGCTATTTATGCCATAATAATCTTTACATTTTGATGTACTTAATGTATCAATCAAATCGTTAATTTCCTGCTCAGTTACTGGCTCCAGATAAAAGGAAAAGGACACTCTACTATTTCTTAAGTTGCTAAGGTAATCTAAGTTGTCATGGTTTATAGTATTTATGATTTCACTAGAAATATTAACAAAATAATTATTTAAATCTTCAACAGATATTTTAAGAGGAGTTTCTTTGTATTTATTTTGATTTATAATAGACCATGCCACCTTCTGTTTGTTAGAAGCGTTTGCAATAAGTTCAGTGTTATAATTTATAGTTTCCGATTTTAGTGCCATTTTATATTCCTTTTTTAGCATGTTATAGGATTCTTTAAAATTGCTGTTAAACTTGCTAAAGTCATGCAACATAATAAGGTTGTTTTTCATTACTTTAATCTGTTCACTGTACTTAATCTTATTGTGTCTTGTATTTCCCTGTTTGAGAGGGAAAGAAGTATCAAATAACCTAGTGATGTTGTGAATTAAGATTTCAGACATTATATGAACATCCTTGGTTTCAAAAAAATATGACCAGTCAGAGTTGGCAATTGCCAATTTATAATTTTCTTTAGTTATGTTATTAATTATTCTGTATTTTTGATGTTTGCTGATAGAGTATATTTTATCGGTTACGAAATAGAAAAAACTCAAACTTTCATGGTCAGATAAGCATGGATTAAATACATTCGTCTCCCAGTGAGAACGGTCTATGTTAGAGAAAATGTTATCTATTCTTGTAGCAGATGTATCTGTAACTCTCGTGAAATCACTAATACATTCATACATGCCAAGGGAAACAAACAGGTTTGTAAGAAAAAGGGAATTTACTGATTTTTTAGCGAAATCAACGTTGAAATCAGCACAGAAAATTATTTTTTTGTCTAGATGTATTTTATCCAAAAAAGCTGTCAAATTATCGTTGAAAGTTTCGATATCACCTAAAGGGGACCTATAAGAGCAGCATATAATTAGCTTAAACTTACATAATTCAATAGCACATATTTCAAAATTTATATCCTCAAAGATTTTATCAGCCCACTTGCATGACTTCTAGACCATTCTTGACAAAAATTGCAACCCCACCACGACTTTATATTATATAATCAAATACAAATAAGAAAGAGAGAAATGGAGTGAGTGTAATGTGTATCTCTTTATAACGTCGTGTATGCAGGTTCGAATCGACGTGGTCAACGAGACAGACATAAACGGGAATAATCCTCTATTTATAAAATAGCGGGTATCTGGTAAGGGTCCGCGACGTCGTATGAGAAGTTAAATTTATTTCGTTCCCCTAGCTCAGCTCGCTAAAGTATGAAAGTCAATTAAACTCTGATTTGTGAATGATTCCGGCTGGCTTTTATACAAAAGTTCTGGCTTCCACTTAGTGAAATTATCCCCATACTCGGTATTTCAATCACGCGCAGTTACATTATTAAGTGACAGGAGATTAAACAAGAAAGGATGTACAGTCCGTTACGCGAAATGTTGACCGTAATGAATGTATAGTCTATTACGAGATATATGGCGTATACTTCATTACAATTGTTATTATTGTGTGAGGGTAAAATTTCAAGAAATTTAACCTGATCGTGCAGGTAAAAGCGGGTATTTTTTAAAGGACCTGGCACATTCTATATGGGAAATTACTTTTGGCCAAATTGGCTGAATTTTTAATATGTTGTAGATTTCGACTTTCTGATGATCAAAAGCTCTTATAGGCCCAACTCGATCCTATGTCTAGTTTCCGAGATACAGCTATAAATTCTTGTAAAATTCTGTATCTTATCGAAGTTTTAATTTATTGATGGGGAATTAGTTTTTTTTTTATCAAGAAAACATACTTCATGTAATAGTTATTTATGTACCAAGGGTCGTAAGTGCACTTTTTTTGGTCGAGGATATAGTTAGCAAGACAAGGCCTGTAGGGCCGAGGTTTGCAAGTATTCGAGACCAAAAAAACACTATATGACCCGCGGTGCATTATATTTTTTGTCATACCCATGAATCATAAACTAGAAAAAAACTTGAGAAAACTAGTGGAAAATTGTAATTATTTAAGTCAGGTTTCATATTTGCTAAGCAAATAGTAAAGGTAGCGATGCTTGGAATATCCATGGCAACCGTCAATAAAATATATTTAGGACGCGGCTTCTATTCAAATGACAACTACTGTCAAGATAAATTGAATCATATTATTATAATAGCTTTGAACATTTTTGAAAATAATGTCTGATATAGAACGTATAGTAAGTAAGGCTTGTCTGGATTTACTTCCAAAAAAGTTAAAACATTTAATACTTGTTATATAAAACAGAAGGTTTTCTTAACCTTCTAAGGACAGCTCCTTATTTTACCAACCTACCTACAAGACGGCTCCATTTTGAGTGCAGTAGGGACGGTTGCCGTATATATACGGCGTCTTTTTTGTAAGTGCGAATGCATTTAGTGCCATATTTAAACGGCATTTTATAAGTGTTATTTATTATATTACTTTTATTAATTGTCATAAACAAATACAAAATAAACAAAGTTTTATTCAACATTCCGAAAATACATGAACTGTTAACTGATTACACATTTGGCAAATAAAAAGGAATAAAAATAAATAATTGCTTCTAAAATCCACATATGAATTAGTAATTTATTTTGGTATGATAAATTTTAAAACAAGGCACCACACGTAGGCCTACATCGTATTCCATGCACATATATCGTGAGTCGCTCCTCTTTTTTTGGCCCAGTTTTGTACGTGAGCACACAACACGTCTTTTTTGTATCAGTTGCTGGTACCAAGGAAACAAAATGTTTTTCAACCACTCTGCGAACGTCAGGAGCACGACGAACCTGTGCCATAGTAAGGTAGTCGATAGGATATCTGTAAAAATAAATAGGATTTTTAACGATGTGGCATAAAAGCTCTAAACCTACTTACTTTTCAAAAATCTGTCGAATAACATGTTGAAAATAAGCAAACGGTATTTTTTGAGTATTTTTCATTGAAAACATCGCTTGTGCATTCAATAAAAGTAGGTCCATTGTGTGGAAAAAAAAATTTGTTATACCATTTTGTACTTTTACGCATGCATTCCAGACTGCTGATCATCATATCAGCACGATCAATTGCTCCCATATTTCATTATAATTCACTATACATAACGGCTTCTCCTTCGGTTTCTTTGTCACTCTGTCAATTTTGTCTGAAGTTATCATTCTGTTTCTATGCATACTAGTTATCATAGTCACGTCCCTTTCCACTTTAGTACAAGAATCTTTTCACTACTTTTCCATGAAACTTCCCCCTTTTTTAGCTTCTGCGTGAGGTTTGGCATGTGCTTTCTTTTTTGTTGAACTGTTCCACATGAGTTGGTTTTCCTATCGAAAAGATAATTTGAGAGGATTGGACTGCTGTACTAATTATCTGTAAAAACGCTGTGCCCCTTGTCGAGATAAGGTTCTATGAGAGACAAAACGATAGATCCTGAGGAACCCAATCCCTTTATAGGCTTTACATAATTTTTAGTATCATCTCCAATATATACCTAACCTAACCTAACTATTATAAAGAATACCTAAAAAAAAATACCTTATAAGATAAAGAAGATAAGAAAGAACATTACAAGGGAAGCTATCACTAGTACATACGTAAATATAATGAAGTTCTTTTCAAAGATAACAAGCTTAATCTTAATTCTGAAGATATACATTTGTACTTTTTTCTTAAAAGTAGAGTAGGATGATGACAAAAAGACTGGGCAACTTTATTATACAAATCCGCTGCTAAGTATGAGAAAGATGATTTAAAGAGAGTAGTTACATGTCTAGGAATATGCAAAGTATTTGCCACGAATCTGAGATGAGCACAGTGATGTTGATTTCGGAAATTAAGTTTATCTCTGAGGTATAAGGGTGCATCATTTTTTAAAATACAGTAAACAAGGCAAATGAGATGGAGCTCCCATCTCTGATGCATATTAAGCAAATTATTCATTTTTAGATAAGGAGTTATATGCTCACGCCTGGGCACACCAACCAAGAAACGAACACGGGAGTTTTGAACTTTTTGTAATCGATAGGCCTTCCTTTCTGTTAGGCAAGGGCCATAAACGACATTAGCATATTCAATTTTGGACAAAATTAACGAATTTGAAAGTCTTAACTTTGTGGATATAGATAGTACGTGTTTAAATTGATAAATAGATTTAAGTTTAGCGAAAGAGGATTGCACAATTTTGGTTACATGTTCTTTGAAAGTTAAATGGCTATCGAAAATAACTCCAAGATTTCGCACGGTATTTTTATTATCAATTTGCTCACCGTCTATAGATAGTTGCACAAGATTATCTTCAAAAGTATTCCTGGCAGATCTGAAAGTTATAGCAACTGTTTTACTACAGTTAAATTTTAAACCCTGTCTATCTAACCATATGGATATATTGAAAAGATCTTCGTTAATTTTTGCCATGGATTCTTCAACGAATGTAGGAGGATATGAAAAATATATTTGTGTGTCATCCGCGTTCGAATGCAGTTTGCAGTGTTTTACAACTTTCGGAAAATCTGACAGGTATAAGGAAAACAGTATTGGTCCAAGTCTTGAGCCTTGAGGAACTCCCGATTTGACAACTAAGCTATCCGAAATTTGCAAGTTACGTACTTTAACTTTTTGCATTCTCTGTGACAAGTAGCTACGAAACCATGCTATAGTGTTTGACGCCAAGCCTAAATAGTGCAGTTTTACTAAAAGCATCTCATGGTTGAGACAATCAAAGGCCTTTGTAAGATCAAGCATAACGGCTGTAGTTCCCATTGATTTATCTATAGCTGCTAAGTAGTCGTCATTTATATCCAACAGAGCTCTAACAGTACTATGATCATGACGAAAACCAGATTGGGTATGAGGAAGCAGGTCGTTAGTTTGTGAAATTGCTGCTTTATTTTTGCAAGAATTGTTTCTACTTTTTAGAGTCGGGTAGTAGGTTGATCTCCATTATTGACGAAATGTAAGTTTGATAGGATTTTCAAATACCTGTCCCGAGGCATTGTCTTTCTGAAAATTGGAGAGTCTAATAATAAATCAGTAGACCAGTATGCCTTGATGGAGAGTTTCCTATTTCGTGACATAAGCATGGTTATCCCAATGAATAAATAAAATTCTTCCACAGAGATTCCTCCAATTTAAAGAGTGTTTTTCTTGTGCATACCTGTTGGTTTCAACAACAATATATTCAGCAATTTCCTCCGTAAATAGCGCCATAAAAAAGTCTACTTCTTTTGAATGTTCAATCAATGAATTATTTTGGATCCCACTATTAGCATTGTCAAATTCGTGAAAAATGGAGATAAACTCGTTATTTGTCCAATTTATTTCTATATTAGCATGATCTTCTTCAGTAGGCTGTTCAGATTCTGCTACGATTTACTTGCTGCTCCGCCACTGTCCTCAGCAGCGTTAACTTCTTCCATCTCTATTGTTATTTCTTCATATTCAGATTCATTTTCGCTTGCTGAATTTGGCAAATATTCACTTCCGCTGTCTATGAATGATTCTTCTGGGCTTTCTTCATCGTCACTGCTATCAATGTACATTGTGTCATCTCCTAACAGCCTCAATATATTTTCCTCTTCTTGTTCTCCTCGTGGTCTTTTCTTCGAGGAGCAAGCTTCGTGCATTGCACAGGCATAATTCCTTATCGTTTCAGCTGTAGTTGACGAATGCGTCATTTATGTATGGCATCTGGTCGCGCAGAAGTACCGTTTTTATAAGGCATTCGTCTGGTAAAGAAGTTTGAATGAGCCGTTTAACTACGGAACCGTTCCTTGAGGTTGCAATTTTTAAAGTTGGGTGTATTTAAACGGCGACCGTCCCGAGAGCAAAAACAACCTTCAAACGTGTATATATATATATACATAGCAGTCGGCGGTGGGACAAACTCAGGAAAGCCGTTATTATACAGCAACCGTCCTTAAAACGTTAAATTTACTTTATTTCCCTAGGGATGTTATGAATAGCAACAAGTATTTGGTACATAAAGCTTCACTTACGATTGACAAAACAATGGAATTAGAGTATACTTATGTAAAATCTTATAAACAATAAACACAAATATACACAAATAAACACGCACAGTCGTTTATGAACTCATCCATTTATTAATCGCACATTCTTCTTAAGAGGTTCAAAAGTTAATGATCCTAATCCCTATTTCTACCAATATATGAAACATCAGCATTATTCAAGGTTGTAACAGTTTATTTTACTAATGTGACATCATCACCTTATCATGATATTTAACACTTATGAGGGAGGTATGATGAAAAAAATATTTCATCCAGTGTGAATATTTCTTTTACTTGTTATTATACTCTTCTCAAAAACAAAGAGTATATTGTATTTGATCGGCACATTTCTAAATCAGTAAGTATCGCTTGTAGAGAAAAAATTCATCATTATGTTAGTGAACGAATTCTGAACAACTTTCAAAATGTCCGTCCGTCACATTTCTTGTAAGCACGATAACTTAACAAAGAAAAGTCCGATTGTATTGAAATTTGGAAAGTAAGTTAACGTTAGCTAGAGGAAGAACCCTATTGTTTTTGAAAAAATCAATCAATAAATAAAAAAGTTATTAATCATTTAAATTAAAAAAATGTTCTCTTAATTTTTGTCATTTGTACTTAAGTAAATAGAAATCTTGTGAAATTTTATTCTCTATAATTTTTTTTTGTTTATACATTTTACTAATACATATATTTCATAATATGTACGAGAATGATCGGACTGTAATCTTTTAACTTTATAATTTTTGAGAATTTTAATTCGAATTCATTAACGAATAAACGTGACAGCCAGGAACAAATGGCTTACCTTAATTGTAGTTTCCGGCATTCAATGGTGGCTTCTCGGTTGCAACCTGGACCCCTCACAGCACACAATAATGACACAACAATGTTCAATTTAAAATAAACAATTAGAATAGAATAGAATAGAAAAACACTTTATTTCAAAAAATTTAGTCTTACATGGATCTAAAAAGAATGAAATGGCGTTATAAATGAGCAATAGCTGCTATTACATAATGAAATGGATGTATATGACATGACAGTATCTAACACTAACAGTTTACACATTAAAATATGCGGTAAAAACACAAAATTAAATGTAAATCACAAACGGCAAAATAAATATATATATATGTGTATATCGAGACGAGCACACTAAAGAAGAGGTTTTAAAAATTGTCTGTTATCAATCTTCTCGCAAGCCACCCACACACTTGACTGTCACGTGGTCTCGCGGAAGAAAAAAGTGAGGCAAAAAATAATAATAATAATAAATGAATTTATTGAACCAAAATTGATTCAACAGGCTATTGACCGAAGTCCTTCTGCCTATTGTTACAATATTAATATAATTTTTTTCCTTTTTTTTTTATTCTATTCTAGAGGTGCTTTATATACACATATACATATATACATTAAAAAAAAAAAAAAAAAGTGATGCATTATATTACAATCTTCAATTTAAGTAGATAAAAAAAAAATAATAAATAATAATAATATATACACATATATATAATAAAATATATTATAAATTTTCAATCTTTTCAAGAATGGTGTGTTCGGGATGCTTGTGCCTGGTTCTAATTCCTGGAGTTCTTCTGATGCAGTATTTTACTATGATTTCCATGTTCTGAGGGTTTTGGGCAAACCTTGTAGACAGTTGGATGAGACGTTCTTCAATCGGTACTATGTTGGTCAGTTGATAAAGGAGGGGGTTGGGTGGGTTGTGGAGGGGATTGTTGGGATGTCGTATCTTTGTTATTTTTCTGATTGCCGATGTTTCTGCTACTTTTAGTTTTTTTAAAGCTTGGTTTTTGCAATTTAAAAACAAAGTATGACCGTATTCAATCATAGGACGGCATATTAGTTTGTATATTTTGCTTGCAGTAGATATGTTTATACCATTCCTCCTGTATGTCAAACTTTGAAAGTGTTTGGCTCTTGAAATCATGTTCTTCTTTTTGAGTTCTGCATGTGCATTGAAATTAATTTTATTATCAATGAGGATGCCAAGATAGTTTGTAGAAGATTCAGGAGTAATGGTGTGTTGATACATGTCGATAGTTGGAGAATCTGGTGATATTAGATGGTTGAATATGACAAAGTGCGACTTTAGAGGATTTAGTTTAAGTCTCCAAGTATTAAACCAGGTGCATGTTGAGTTACATAAGCTTTGTAGGTTTTGAATTGCCTTGTTTATGGTGATGTCATGTGAAATTAGGGCCGTGTCATCGGCAAATTGCAGGATGTATCCCATGTGAGAGAAAAACTCTGGATCTTGATATTGATAATTATATATGTCGGCACAATATAGATTATATAGCAGAGGAGACAGTGGAGACCCTTGTGGAAGTCCCTGTTCTGGAGTGAATTCGTATGAATTGGCATTTAGGATTTTAACTTTAATTTTTCTATCACTTAGCATGTTATTGAGGAGAAAGAGGATATATTTGGGACATCCCAGCTTATTAAGTTTAAATAGTAGACCTTTGTGCCACACGCTATCGAAAGCTTTACTAATGTCGAGAAATACAGCGGCAGAATACTTCCCATTGAGTTTGCTGGTTTCTATATTATTACAAAGTATTGTTAGTGGGTGAAGCGTTGAATGCCCAGTTTTGAAGCCAAATTGATATCCCAGAATTTTGTTTCCTATAGTTTGCTGCAGTCTGTTTTTAATAATCTTTTCAAAATTTTTTCCTATAACTGGTAGCATTGTAATCGGCCTGTAATTAGTCATTTTAGTGTGGTCTAAATTGGGTTTGGGGATGGTGACTATTGTCCCCGTTTTCCATTCAACGGGTATGAAGTGTGTTTTCAAACAGAATTCATATAACTTAATAATATACAGATGAATTCTGTCATCTAATTTTCTCAATATACTTTTTGTAATATAGTCATATCCCGGGCTTGTGCTTTTTCCTTGTTGGAGTATCTCAAAATATTCCTCTTCTTCTATGTGATGTTGTTCATCTGGTAATATTTCTTCGAAAAATGTGTCATACCATTGTATTACCTGTTCATGATGATCTTCGTCAAAATTATTATCTCTGCTTTGCTTATAGCTTTTCTCATAATGTTGGGCAAAAATATTTGCCTTATCTGAAGCCGTTTCATATTTTAATCCGTTTTCCTCGATAACTTTATTATTTTTAGCAAATTTATTTTTATATTTGGATAATTTCTTGATTTCTTGCCAATAAGTTTTACCTTTCTTCTCGTTTATGTTTTCACAAGCCTGTATCCATTTATGGGTTTTGAATTCCTGAATCAGTTGTTGAATATTTTTATTAAATCGATTGATATCAGATTTCATTGCAGGATCTTCCATAGCTCGGTATTCCCGGTACATTTGCCTTTTCTTTTTAATCAGACGTATGATAAACGGTGGTAATTCATATGTGCAATACTGATACTTGTTTTTGGGCGTATTTTCTAAAATTTGTGATGTTAATTCGGCATTGAAGTCAGATATGCATTGCCTGTCAATTTCTTTAGATTCGACACTTTGTAGATATGCTAACATGTTTTCGTTTACTTTCGTTATGTTAGTTTTGTGGAAGTTGTACCTCAAGACGTCTTTGTGTTGGGTGTCTTTTTGTAAATCAATTGTTATTTTGAATGCTAGGTGATCGGAACCTAAATCTGGAGTTTCTTCTATGTTTAAAATATTGTTGGTTATGTTGGATGTGTGTAAAATGATATCAGGAGTGGTGTCGTTATTGTGTGGCATAATAAATGTTGGAGCAGTATCCCATTTTTTAAAATCACTATTCTGTAAGAAGTTATTCAGTTGCCTTTTTTTGCCTCTGTTATTGATATTAAAATCTCCAATTATCAAGGAATATTTGTAGAGACTCGCCTTAGTGAGTATGTTCTCCTCAATTCGTGCATTCGGGTGGATATATACTACAAAAATGTGCAATTTGTCGTCTGTAAATGGAACAGTATAATGTATGCATTCATTCAAATAGTGATTTACAGAGGGAGGATTAGCTTTTCCAATTTTCAGACGGGGGTGAGCTTGTACCAGAGAGCCTCCCCTTGTTTTATTATGAATTTGGTTACCATTGTGCTGTATAACTGACCAGTCTCTATAGGAAGTGTTAGTGCTATTGTTGGTTTTAGCTTCAACGAACATGGTACAGTCAATTTGATGTTTTTCTATAAAATTGTTTATTATAAGTTTTCTCTGTGGGTAGCTATTGATGTTACAGTATAAAAAATTAACTACTTGACGATTGAACATGCTGGATATTAATACTGTTATTGATAGGTTCAGTTGGGGACAAAGCGTCTTCATTATCAAGATCAAATATGAGAATATATACCCGGCTTCCAGAAAAAACCGCAGTAGTGTCTACTTTGAAGTTGTCTATAAATCTTCTTCTTAGTTTTTCTAGTAATTCAGCTCTATTTACATTTTTGGGATTGTTGAGCCCATTAATATAGGTGTTAATAATTAAATCGTGTATTGTTACAGGGTCATGTATTCTCGATTTTTTCCTCTCAGGTGATATGTTCTGTGATTTTTTATTCGAAGACTTTATTTGGATATTTGGTACGCCTGCAATTGGTCCCGTTGGTCTTTTGGGACACTTGAAGGACCATGCCTGATGTTCTTCGGAGCCGCAACCTGTACATTTCAGAGGTAATGTGGAAGTACATTTATTTAAAGGGTGTGTACCATAACATTTTGGGCAGCTTGGCCGCGCATTACATGCTTCTGTGGGATGTGAGAAGGATAAGCATTTGCTACAAGGTTTAGGGGTTGGGTTGGGTGATTTGCTTGGGTATACTGGGTAATGCCGATATTTGTAGAATAAGCCTTCTTTAAGTAGTGTTTCAAATGTATGCAAAGAACCACTGATGATCCTAATAAGAGTTGTTGGTGCTTGTGTTGCCTTAGATATAATTCTTTTACAGTAGCGATGTTCAAGTTTAAGGTATTGCAGATGCTCACTAATTAGTTTATCCTCGATTTCCTGTTCAACTGAACCGATTATGACGGAGTAGCTTACTGTGGGTGTAGACGGGGTAGGTTTATTATTTGTGGAAGTTTCCTTGAAGTTTTGTATTCTCTTGACTTTTACCAGATTTTGAAAGGTTCTTACAATGTCATCTTTGTCTTGGTTGGTTTTGAGAAGTAGCCCAGTTTTTGTTTTTAAGATTTCATCATCTGTTTTTGGATAAAGTTTTTCCCAAAGATCGCAAAATGATATTCTCGAACACCCTGTTTCTGTTGTTAAATAAAACATGTGTTTATATTTTTTGTGTGTTAGTTCATTCATGATTGTGGAATAGTTCTTATGTTGACTGTTTTTTGTTGTTTGTGTTTTTGTAGATGAGTTTATCTGGGTAGTTTTTGTTTGCTGACTGTTTATATTGGAAGTTTGTCCTAAAATAGCTTGCCTTATCTCTTCTGGTGTAAATTGTCTGTTTCTTTTTGAAATACTTTCTAGCCTCTCCCTGGATTTTCTTTTATATTTAACTTTCCTCCACTCTCCCTGGTCATCCATCTCCATCTCACTATAAGATCCATCACTATCCGTGGTCATTTTTAGCCTTTCACACTAAACCAGTTATCACAGCTAATCAATAGGTCTTCACTCTATCACTGCTTAGCTTGTACTGGCAAAAAATATATATAGAGAATTTACATTTTACATTCATAAAAATTTATTTTATTAATAATTAAAAATAGGGACGAAACATACCGCTCACCTAAAATGGTACATTTTACAAAAATTTAGTTATTACAGGGCAAAGGACAAATTTTGGTAACAGGGCGTTTAAAAATACCCTTGTGAGTGCGCACAGTGACAACGCGAGTTACACCGTCTTTTCCGGGAAATACTTCTACAACGCGGCCAAGGGGCCATTGCAAAGGTGGCAAAAGACTATCTTTAACAAGAACTAGTGTGTCGGGAATTATCGGAGTAGAGGGTTGAGTCCACTTACTCCGCTGTAAAAGAGTATGTAAATATTCCTTGTGCCATCTAAACCAAAAATCCTGATGCGCACGTTGTAAAAGTTGCCAACGTGTCAGCCGTCCTAATTTGACATCCTGTATGTTTGGCTCTGGCAGAGCAGTCAATGGCTCCAAGGTTAAAAAATGACCTGGAGTCAGTACGGAGAGGTCATTTGGGTCAGAGCTTAGAGGACATAATGGTCGCGAATTGAGAATTGCCTCGATTTGTACCAATATTGTATAAAATTCTTCATAAGTAAAAATCTGTTCCCCTATGACCCGAGCTAAATGAGTTTTGACAGACTTTATTCCGGCCTCCCAAATACCTCCAAAGTTTGGAGCGGACGGCGGATTAAAATGCCATCGTATATGTTCTGTGCTGGCGGCTGCCTGCATATTTTGTAAGATTTCATTATTTGCACCCACAAAATTAGTGCCACAGTCACTGTATACATCAGAGCAGCGACCGCGACGAGACATGAACCGGCGTAGTGCTGCTAAAAATGCCTGAGATGAAAGGTCAGATGCCAATTCCAAATGGACAGCCTTTGTCGCAAGACATACAAATAAACATATGTAAACCTTCTGTGTTTTGGCTCCCCTAAGTTTACCCAATTTGATGAAGAAGACCCCCGTAGTCCACACCCACTTGCGAAAAAGCTTTAACTTGGGATATCCCGTAGCCTACGTAAATGATTTTATCAGGCCACCGCATTGCACTCGAGTCCGCGTGTGACGTCACGAAAGGAGTCCTACGACTTTACAAAGTTACTGCGGCTACGGGTGGATTTGGCGCTCTTTTGCAAGATTAATATTTTATTTCTTCGTATAATTTGTTTAGTATTAAGTTGAGTATGGATTAGTGCCAACTAATTGGATTTCAATTTGTACTGGAGTCGAATGAAAAGGGAATTACTTAAATATTTAATGTGCCTAACACAGTAATAATTCACAAAATAGATCGTGAGAAATACTACAAATAAATGATTCAGCCTCCTAATACTAAAATTAGATATTGATTTATTACTGTATCTTTATACTGTGAACATTATGAAAACGCCCTTAATTAATGAATGTCAATTAAAAGAATGCCCCGTCGATGGCGTCGATGTTGCCAGTGCAAATCAAATTACAATAAACAACGATATACTACTGTTTCGTTTTCCGTCGGACAAGAACCTGGCAAAAAATGGTCTCACAGCATTCACCGAAAACATTTTATCTCGAATAAAAATTCAGTAATCTGCGTTAATCACTTTAGTAAGCAATTACTTCCACATCCAGTGGAAGTCTTGTAACGACAAAAAAATTTAAAAAAATTTTTAGATTTAGAATGTCACGAAACGTCGAGATTTTAAGTTTGAGCAAAAAAATTCTGTCTTTCTGTCACTTTCTTTGTGCGCAATTACTCTGCAACCGTTTCAGATATTGACTGAAAATTTGGTACACGTATGTATTTTAACGAGATCTGGAACTAGATTATATTTTCATCTTATTCCGTTGAAGGGTAAATTTGAGCAAATGGGGGTAAAGAGGTAAATCAAGCAGGTAAGAGTCCAAAAAAATTGATATTTAGTATATATAAGAGAAGCTAATGTCTCAAAAAAAAATTGTCATTAGCCACACCCCCTCCTTACTACCCCCACCCCATTATAAAAGGAGGTGAAAAGAAATTGTTATTTAATGTGTGTACAAGAACCAAAGACCTCAAAATATTTTTTTACTTCATCCATCCCCAATACCACCCCCCTTCACTACCCCCCACCCCACTACCGATGTGGGATATTGTTTTATGGGTTTTTGGAGGTAGATGATTTCAAATATTAATTAAAGTTCCATAAACAATTATTTCCACGTACAAAATTTTTTCGTTGTGAGAGACTTGATATACTTTTCTAATATATTGTTGAACAATTATTCTAAAGTGAAAAATAATCGTATCAGTGAGGAAAAAAATGAGGTGTAATAAGAAAAAAAATGACTAGCAATGAAGAGATTAAAATAAAGTCTGATAAAGAAACCGCTGCCCAAGGAATCATTACTTCCACATTTAAATTTTTTGTCCAAGTCACTCACAACGAAAAAACATTGTATGTGGAAATAATTGTTTATGGAACTTTAATAATATAATATTTGAAATCCTCTACCCCAAAAACCCATAAAACGATAACCCACATCGGTAGAGGGGTGGGGATGGTGATAGGGGGTGGTAGTGGGGGTGGATGTAAAAAAATATTTTGAGGTTTCTGGTCCTTGTACACACACTAAATCACAATTTTTTTTTCATCCCCTTTAATAATGGGGTGAGGGTGGTAATGGGGGTGGCTATTGCCAAAAATTTTTTTGAAACCTTAGCTTCTCTTGTATATCCTAAATACCAATTTTATGGACTCTTACCTGCTTGATTTACCTATTTATCCCAAATTTACCCCAATTTACCCCTTAACCTTTCGACGGAACAAGATGAAAATATAATCTAGTACCAGATTTCGTTAAAGTACATATTATGTGTACCAAATTTCAAGTCAATATCTTAAATGGTTCCAGAGTAAACTTGCGCACAAAAAAAGTTACAGACAGAAATTTTTTTTCGCTCAAACTTAGAATCTCGACGTTTCATGATATTCTAAGCCTGTTTGAACAATACAAGTTTTTTAAAAATTTTTTGTCGTTACTATACTTCCACTGGATGTGGAAGTAAAAGAAAAGTTGAAAAGTTGCAATCTCTGTGATGGGAATTAAATTTAAAATAAATATGTTGTACATACTCGTGTATGTACCGATCTTTTAATATTTATTACAATAACTGTTGTAACTTATTATTAGAGAGGTATTTTAAATTTTTGTTATCCACAATTTATTGCTGTTAGAGATTAAAGAAATAATTATTTTTTGTTTTGTTTTTAACTATTATTAGAAGTGTTTATTTTATTCTGAATCAATAAGGTATCAAGTGTGTATTTTAGTTTTATAGATATATTTTATTTAATAGTACAATAATACTGATTCTTAATCATTTACATATTATTTATTTATTTTTAGAAAACTATTTATGTTTTTATAATATATTTTATTATTAATTATATAAAGTAAATCATTTTTAAGCATACGTTTACATTCTTCGTTGTATTAGTTCATATAATTTTATTAGAAACATTCAAGAAAGCGTTAAGGGTTTCAGTATGCACCGGAATGCTAGGACTCCGACGGCCGCCATTGAAATCCAATGCGTAGGCCTGATAAAATCATTTACGTAGGCCACGGATATTCTCACAGCGGGAAGGTTGCCCATTTGCGGCTGCGGTGAAATGGGGTTATGTCGAAAGCATTTATAGCACGAAGAGATTACTTTTCGAATAGAGCGTTTGGGGGAAAGAATCCAAAAATTTTGGGACAGTAAATAATGAAGGGTTTGTAAACCTGGGTGCATATGTCGCTGATGGGTATCTTCTATAATCAAGTGAGTTAATCGGTGAGTACCGGGCAATAGAGCAGGGTGTTTTTGTTCAAACGACAAGGAAGAGTGGACTAAATGTCCGCCCACCCTGAGAACACCCTCATTATCAAGAAATGGGGATAATTTTCGAAGATATTTAGGTAGAAGTCGTTTTTGTTTAAGGAGAGAAATTTCACAATTAAATCCCAGCAAACATTTAGGTATTATTTGACGTCAAAACTACCTAAATTATGTATAATAAATTTAGTCGCAAAATTAAAATTAACCATGTTTTGGTAAAATTTACGTTGACGCTACGTGGAATCGACATAAGTGGAGAATAAGACGACGTCGAAATTAAGTTATAACGACTAAGACAGGTAAAATTACACATAAATCGTACTTGTAGTCGCACAATATATTTGGTTAATAATACCTGTTTAGGTAAATTTGACTTTAATTCGATGTCAATTCGACATCGAGTTGACTAGCTTTAGGTAGAACTTACGTATTTAAGTATGTGAAATTGGAAAATAACACCAAGAGGAAAAAAATAAGGTTTTTATACCTATTTGGTATAACAGTGACGATACAAGATGAATGTCGGTATCTAAAATAAATCCAATTTATAAGTGAAGTATTTGCAGTACTCGCTTGTTGAAATCAATGCGACGAAAATTTTTTTGTGTATAATAGCAGCTGTACTTCGTAAAATAACAATGCGCCTCCAAAATATTCATCTATAAGGAAATTCTTATTGCCAAGTAAAAAAATTATAGTAATAATTTGAGCCGAAAAGTATGCTATACTTGTTAAATATTAGTTTCCAGGTATAATTATGTATTTTTTAGCTTTTCGTCAGTTTGTTTCCACACACACTCATTTTTAAAATTCTAATTTGGAATCATATTTCAACTGTGCTAAGAAAATATGGCGTCTCGAGCTAATTTAACCTTAAAGTTAACTGCCTTTGTAAATGCAACTACAAAAGATAATTGACTTAATGATTGAAATTAGGTCGATAAGCCAGGTAGAATTTATCTATTTTGTCGACCTAATATTATTTCAAAGGTGTATAATAACAGTGACCAAAATAGGTTGCTATTTAGGTATACATTACGTAGGATTTACAACAAAATCTACCTAGTAAGATATTCGACTATTAGGAATATTTTTAGTCACTGAAAAGGTAAATACTACCGAATTATATTACCTATTTCTACCCTATTGTAAATTTGTCCTTCAGGTCATTTTTGGTAGATATTTTTAGTAGTTTTTCACTCGCTGCTTTCGTTAAATTTACTTTCAAGGAAAATTGTGTATGAGGTAGATTAATTGGTATTATTTACGTAAACTGAAATCTAAAGTAAGACCAATTGGTAAATTTTTATCGGAAGTGTATTTTTCTAGTCAATTTTACATCATAATTACCTTAACAAGTAAATTCCTCTTTTACCAAGTCGAATTGGAGCTAATTTTAATAAAAATGTTTGCTGGGATGTAACATACTGTACATATTTAGTGAAAAGTAAAAGAGCTTTATTCAAATCAAATACAGAGAGGGTGCCGGATTTTCGATCGGCTGAGTGTTTTGCATTGTGCACAAATCTTATAAGGTACGAGACCATGCGTAAAATTTTTGAAAGCGAGGAGAAACAATCCAAAAGAGTAGTGAGTGTATCTAGAGTGACAAAAGCGGATAATGTAAGTTTTCTTTGTTCCTCTACAGTTTCAGAAACAATAAATTTGTTGACAGGCCAAGAATCTTCCGAAAAACAAAGCCAAGGTGGCCCCGCCCACCATATAGAATTGTTTAACAATTCAGATGGTAACAGACCTCTAGAGGCGCAATCAGCCGGGTTGTCTTGTGAACTCACATGATACCAATTTTCTGGAGATACTTTGTCCTGAATTTGGGTCACCCTGTTAGACACAAAAGTAGACCACTTGTGAGGGGATGATTTTATCCAAGATAATGTTACTGTAGAGTCTGACCAAGCGTATATTTTAGTAAATGTAATTATAGATGAGTAAATATTTTTAACAAAGAAAAGCAAATCAGAGAGAAGTAGTGCTGCGCACAGTTCAAGGCGCGGTATTGAGATTTTTTTCAAGGGTGCAACTCTAGATTTTGCACAGACAAAAAATGTATGAATAGTGTGATCGTTATTAATGACACGAAAAAATATAACTGCGCCATAGGCCCGTTCGGAGCTATTGCAAAATCCGTGAATTTCGCAAGACATAAAATTATCAACAATTAAACGTCGGGGTAATTTGATAGAGGAAAGTCGTGACATTTCAGATTTATACTGAGACCATTTTGAGATCACTTCAGGCGGTGGATTTTCATCCCACTGTATGCCTAAACTCCATAAATTTTGTATCAAAAGTTTCGCAAATAGTGTGACAGGTGTGAGAAATCCAAGAGGGTCAAAAATACGCGCTAATTCAGAAAGAATTGTACGCTTTGTACAGGGTTTCTCATGAAGAGTAACATTATACGAGAATATATCAAGAGAAGGTTGCCATTGTAGGCCTAATATTTTAATTGGGGTATCATTGTTAAAATCCAAGGAGAGAGAATGAGTTTGTAAAAGAGAGCTTGGTAAATGAGATAATAAAGTTTGGTTATTGCTCGCCCACTTGCGAAGTTCAAAACCGCCCTTTTGCAAAAGCTGAATTAATTGAGATTGTACACATAAGGCTTTATCAAGGGAATCACATCCCGAAACAACATCATCCACATAGGTATCAGTCGCTAGAACTTCTGAGGCAAAAGGAAAAGAATGTTTTTCTTCCTTAGCTAGCTGGAGAATAGTACGAATAGCTAGAAAAGGAGCACAAGATACTCCATATGTGACAGTTTTCAAGCGGTAATCTTGAATAGGGTCAGAATTAGAAAATCTCCAAATAATTCGTTGAAAATCTTGCTGTGACTTTGTGATTAAAATTTGACGATACATTTGTTTTATATCTGCTGTGAAAACGACAGAGTGAACTCGAAATCTTAACAAAATAGAAACTATATCTTGTTGAAGTTTAGGGCCAGTTAAAAGAGTTTCATTAAGAGAAATATTATTTGAAGATTTGGCGGACGCATCAAACACTACTCTTAATTTTGTAGTACTACTTTCAGGCTTCAGTACGCAGTGATGGGGTATATAATAATGAGGGGTATCAAGGAGTATATTTTTTAGGGGTTCCATATGACCGGCAGAGAGATAATCCTTCATGAAATTGCAGTATTCTAAATAGAGCGAGGGTTCCTTAAGTAAGCGGCGTTCTAAAGCATAGAAACGTCGGAGTGCTACGTCGCGAGAATTTTCAAAAATTGGCATCGAAATACTGAAGGGAAGTGATACTATATAACGTCCTGAACTGTCCCTGGTGCATGTTTCCGAAAATATTTGCTCCGCAAGCTGATCGTCAGGGGACACAGAAACTTTGTGGCGGACCTGCTCAAGTTCCCAAAATCGTTTGACAATATTGTCAAGTGAAAAATCGAGAACACTTAAACATGAGGTGACAGGAAGTGAATTTGAGCATTGTACTCTGCCCATAATAATCCAGCCGAAAATCGTGTTGAAAGCTACGGGTTCATTTATACTACTTAGTTTGGAATCACCCTTAAAAATAAAGGCAAATACGTCTGCGCCCAGTAACATATCTATAGGCCCAGAAATATTAAAATACGGATCTGCTAAATTTAA
This sequence comes from Rutpela maculata, assembly GCA_936432065.2. Classification (NCBI taxonomy): domain Eukaryota; kingdom Metazoa; phylum Arthropoda; class Insecta; order Coleoptera; family Cerambycidae; genus Rutpela; species Rutpela maculata. The sequence continues at coordinate 110,564,354 of OW386286.2, forward strand.
CTTAGAAATTTGTTGAAAATTATGAGTAGAAATGTCTACACTAGGCATATTCGCACAAATTTGAGGTAAAATCGCAAAATCGAGAGTAAAAATAGGCTGAGGTTGATCTCGCGGCTTAAGGGTGCAAGTTACCCATTGTGTGGAAGCAGAAGACATCTGACCTAAACCTCGTACGGCTAGAGATAAGGGAGTGCGCCTAAGCCCAAGTCTATTGCAGCATTTACTAGTAATAAAATTAGCTTGGCTTGCACTGTCCAGTAAAACACGAACTTTCTGGAAATTCCCATGAATATCCCGGACATTTATTTGAGCAGTTGAAAGTAATACAGTCGTATTAACTGGTACAATATTCGTTAATGTATTTATTTGAGCAGAAGATGATGTACACGGATCAGAATTCGGTTGAGTTTGAGAATTATTTAAAATATGATCAACTGAAGGTAAATTAATGTCTTGGTTCGAAACTTTGGCTTCGAAATGTAAAAGCGTGTGATGCTTGCGTGAACATTTTTTACATGTAGTGACAGAAGTACAAATTGTCGAGTTATGTTTAAAACCAAGACAATTTGTGCACCGTTTATTGATTTTTACAATATTAAATCTTTCGTGCGGGGTTTTAGAGAGAAATTGAGGACAATTATAAATTAAATGCTCTGACTTACACAGTGAACATGACATCTTATTTTTATTAACATTTGCATTTAGAAAAAATGAAGAGATTGGTTTATTTTTTGAGACCGTCGGGAAAGGGGCATTATGGGTGCTTTTGCTCTTTTTGTTTTTTGCAAAAGCAACAGTATCAAAAGCCTGGCATTGTTTAGTTAAATATTCTACAAGAATATTATAATGTTGAGCATCATCTGATTTCAATAATAAATTGCAATCAAGTTCAAAACGCGTAGCAGTTGTACAATCTAAGCGATCAAGTAGCATATTAAACAAAATAAAGTCCCACTGTTTAACAGGATACTTTAAGTTTTCCAATGCAGCTACATTTTCAACAAATGTGTTTAACAAATGACGTAATGATTGAGGATTATCACTGCTGTTAGATAAACTTTTAGTATTGTCTATTTCACGCCAATGAGAAGTTGCAATTAATCTTTTATCTTCATAGCGATGTTTTAAAGCATTATACGCAATACAATAATTAGCCCCTGTCATTGGAGTGCATTTAACAAGAGTTAGAGGAGTGCCCTTTAAAGAATTAATCAAGTAATTAAATTTCTCAACATTTGACAACGCTTGGTTTTCATTAATCATAGAATCAAACATGTCAATAAAAGTTTTCCACATTTTAATATCACCATCAAATTTTGGAATTTCTAATTTAGGTAACTTTATGTGGTTAGGACGAGAAAAAGTGTCATCAAGAATTCTATCTGAGGTTTGATCAGCAAATAATTGCTCATGAATGGCCTGAATATGAAAATAATTATTATCAAAATCTGCTCTAATTTTATTTTGTTCATTTAAATCTACATTTTCTACAGTTGCTAAAATAGACAATAAAGTTGAATGTTGCTTTTCGAAATCATCGAAGATTAATTCAAGATGCTTATAGCGCATTTTAAAATGAGAATGCATTTCTTTTTCGAGTAAAGCTCTGTCCGCAATACTTTTTAATTCAGAAAGACGATGTATATCAGTTGTTCTTTGAGTAATTAGTTGTTTTATTTTGTTTGATTGACTCATTTTGAGAGAAAATTAATCAGAATATTACTTAAAACAAATAATATTTACGAGTGAGAGAGTGTGAGAGAGAGGATGAGAGAGAGTACGAGAGACCGGCGCAAAATCCGTCAAAAATAAATTGATGTGCCTGTGTGAAAGTGATAATAATTGTAAATAACTACTGAATTTTATACAAAATTACTAACTACAATTCTTTAGTATTTAATACAATACAGATAGCTATATCTAAATATATATATTTATGATGCAAAATAAAAAAATAGATAAACTGAGATCTTTAATAATGGGTATAATTTTATATTTGATTAAAATGTGAAATTAGGACGAGAAACATTCAATTAAAGTAACCTAAACGTTTGGTAAGGTACGAGGTACGATACATACGTGTGGGCGTGATAATGAGATGTGATGCGAGGGGTAGAGTAGGGCAAAATGCGCACACTAAGCTGAGCATTCGGTACCTACAAATTTGACCTTTGCACCTGTTAACCGAAATAATTTAACTTTATATGAATGAGATACTTGTATGATTTTATTAGAATTAAAAATTTAATACTATACAAAATTATAAAATATTTAAATGGCCGAAAGCCGTGACCAAAATACAAAACATCGGCTCGTAAGGTCCAATAAATATGTACGAGAATGATCGGACTGTAATCTTTTAACTTTATAATTTTTGAGAATTTTAATTCGAATTCATTAACGAATAAACGTGACAGCCAGGAACAAATGGCTTACCTTAATTGTAGTTTCCGGCATTCAATGGTGGCTTCTCGGTTGCAACCTGGACCCCTCACAGCACACAATAATGACACAACAATGTTCAATTTAAAATAAACAATTAAATGTAAATCACAAACGGCAAAATAAATATATATATATGTGTATATCGAGACGAGCACGCTAAAGAAGAGGTTTTAAAAATTGTCTGTTATCAATCTTCTCGCAAGCCACCCACACACTTGACTGTCACGTGGTCTCGCGGAAGAAAAAAGTGAGGCAAAAAATATATATAGAGAATTTACATTTTACATTCATAAAAATTGAAAATAAATTTATTTTATTAATAATTAAAAATAGGGACGAAACATAATAATATATCCAATTCGTTGAAATGAATCATATATACTACAGACATTCAATTATTGCAATGATGTGTGATGGTTCAATGGCTAAAGCTTTGTCTGGCAATCCACAAGACCATCAAAGGTCTTGTGTTCGAATCCCTGACGGGGTGTTTTTTTTTCCATTTTTTTTCATATATTTCTTTTTTCTACAACAAAATTTAGAATGTCCAAAAACTAACATTATTTACAAGAAATCTGCGAAGAGTATCCTATAGAATGTGTAACAATTATATAAAAACCTCAGTAAATCGGCGAAGAGTATAATGCTTCCACTAGTTTTTATATAGGTTTCCCGTCTCCGCCAACATTTTTCAAACTTTAATTTTTTTCTTCGCTATTTTTATTAAAACAACAAATCTTTTTAATGCAAAATATTATAAAGGGCTATTAAAACGTTTCACAATATAAATGTATGAAAAAAATCATGAATTCGAAAATGTTTTAATTGTCCAAGAGGTCATTCTTGTACATTTCTTGAGCTGTATCTCGGAAAGTAGACAAAAGATCGAGTTGGACCCATAAGAGCTTTTGATAATCAGAAAGTCGAAATCTACAACATATTAAAAATTCAGCCAATTTGACCGAAAATAATTTCCTATATAGAATGTGCCATATAGAATGTCGCGGCAAATTTCACAAATTGCATTGGCGACACTGCAGCCTGCCCTGCAGTAGAGTTTTGTTTGCCGGCAGTGATTGATCTAAGTGATATAATCCTACATTCAGTGCGAAATGTCTTCCCCAGAACAATCTGGGCCTTCAACAAAACCGTGTGTCGGCATAAAGGGTAAAACATTGCATAGCCAGGCCCAAAAAATTATCACGAATGTTATTGCGTTCATGAAAAAAGAGGCAGAGGGCGATGAACCTACAACTCCATTAAAAAATATATGACAACGTGTGTTGGGTGCTACGAAAGTTAGCAGAAAAACGTACCAGAGGGTAACCCAGGAAGCTAAAACGACTGAGCAGGTCCGATACAAAATTCTTCATGCTACATAAAAAGCAACCTAAAGCTTCGCCAAAGTGCGATCTTGGAGTAAGTTGTGAAAAATCGGTAAGGGATATGATACAGAATTTCTATACAATCGCAAAACGCTGTCCAACATTACGAGGTATGATGTAAATTTTTTACTGTTTATAATGAAAATCTTAAAATGGATTTTTTTAGACGTTTAACAAAAGCTACAGGCTTACAGTAGATTTCGAGGGAAAAATGTCAACATCTAGAAAACTAGTTATGAAATTGTTGTTTATATATTTTTATTAAATAATTTAAAAGGGCATCTTTTCAGTTGGATAAAAACTGTTGACACCAGAAAGATACTTGTGTATGTCATATGACATACGTCTTAAACGAATAGAATACTTAAAAAAGTTTAAAAAACTCAAATAAGAAGGTAGGGCAATCAAATACACCGATGAGACTTATCTTCATAGTACTCATACAGCCCCAAATGGTTCGTCTAAATCATTCACCAAACCAATTAGTAAGGGACATCGCCTCATAATTCTGCATACAGGTGGTAAAACTGGATTTATACCTAACGGACTTTTAATATTTAAATATATATTTAAATCATTTGTAATCTTATATATTAAATATTTTTAGGACAAAAATCATGATGATATGAATGCTACGAACTTTAATCGTTGGCTGGAGTCTCAATTGATACCCAATTTCCCTCCAAATTCTGTTCTCGTGCTAGATAATGCATCATACCATAATGTAGAACTGAATAAGGCACCAACAACGGCAATCAAAAAGGCAGACATGATGCGGCTGAAAGAAAGAAATTCCATTCCATCCTGGCATGACTAAACCTGGATTGTACACTATAATGAGACAACATAAAATGGCAACAAAAATATATCAAATAGATCTAATCATGGAGGAACATGGGCATAAAGTACTAAGGTTACCTTCATATCCCAAACTTAACCCAATCGCACCAGTTAAAAACTGAGTGGCTCAAAAAAATATAACATTCAAACTAGATGAAGACAAATCTGCTAGCATTACCGCTAAAGAATGGGAAGATATTTGTAAACATGTAGCAGGGACCGAAACCCGCACCGTACTTACAACTTTAAAGTTCAAAAAATATGGTTGAAATCAAAGATTCAAATCTTTAAACCATGATGTAGAAATACGAAATTGTATGATGAAAAGGCAAGTAAAAAGCCAAAAACTGAAATCGAAACCAAAGATCGCACCGTAATTACTAATTTTTTCCAACAGAAGCCGAATTGCCGCGGATCTGTAAACCGAAACCATAACCGAGAACCGAATTGTTGCTGCCTTGACAACCGAAACCGTAAATGAAAACCAAATTGTTGCTGCTATGAAAACTGAAAATGGTATACGTTATTTAACCCTAACCGAAATTAATTTCGGTTTTAGTCCCTGGTATGTAGACAAGAATTATATGAAAAAAGAACATCTATTTGATGAAGTTAGTCATGCTAATCTACAATTCACAGTTACAGATTCTTCTAATGAAGAAAGCTATGAAGAATACAATGATGAAGAGATCGACGATTTTCTGCATAGAATAGAGCCTCTGAAAGAATCAGATTCAAATTGAATTGTCAAAATGTATGTTTACATACAATTAAATATTTGGAACTCTTACTTTATATTACTTTTATAATAATAATAATAAAATTTTATTAGGTGAAGTTAAGTACAAATTATTATTCTTAAACTTCACCTGAACACAGGTTATTCGTAACAGTTGGGCAAGTTTTAATCTACTCCATGACACACTACTTTGACCACGAAACTTTTATTGCAATTACACATCCTTATACCCCAGATGAAGCTATGCCACTGGTAAAAATTTCCGTGCATGTTGACTCTGCCCCGGGCCTCTTCTCATAATAATACTACTCTACACGTAAGAGAGTGGGACCAAGCGTGCTTCCTATATCACATGCTTGTAACGGTCATTTTTATCTCTAGTTATAAATTACATTATTTTATATTTTTCGTGCACCGCTACTGTCAGACATTTAGTATTCTTGTTTTTACCACCAAATATATGTCACCCCTCCTTATAAGGTAGCATTCTTGAACCGGGTAGTGATTGGTTCATTTCTATTGCTACGCGGTGTTGTTTTGCTTGTACCCACTGTGTCCTATTAATAGAGACCAAAGTATCGCGGCCGCTCTCGTTCGAGCGTGCCCACAGTCAAGATTTTGTATCTTTTCACCTGAATTTGAGGAACGAAAGTAAATGTTCCAGTGTTAGAATGATTTAGTCTTTCTAAACTCTTATTATACTAAATTTGTTGTCTTTTGTCTCGTGAATCTAACTATATCTTGTTAATAAGAATTAGACTAGTGGTTATGTTTGCTTTATGAGAAGTATAATGTAAAAATATTCTTGTGTATGTGAAAATTATACATAAAAATGTTTTAATGATGTTCTGAATCTACGTACCCTTGGGTGCTCAACTATATATATATGTACCGCATTCCTGTGAAAGTGTTTCCTGTTCGTCCTGTACTTCGTAAGTAGAAAAACATTTCATTTCCTGGCCAACGATTCAGTAATTAATTCTTCAGTGCAGTGTTTTGTACATTTACTTTTCTTACAACGTTATGAAAGCTGTACCTTTTACCTTCCTCGTTTTCGTGTAAACAGACAGACTTGCTTCGCAAGTGATACGTTTTAATCTTTTAATACTTATATCTGTTTGCTTTTACAGAAAGTATGTAAATAATAGTTGGTGTATATACACTATATTTTATATCTTTTTAGTTAAGCTTTCTTATACTATTTTTGGATTTCTGATTAGATAAATATTTTATTATTCATTCGAAAACAGTTTGTTTTGAATTTTCTTTTAGTAAGCGAATAAACAATTACACAGGTTTGCAAAAAAAAATGTCTGACCAATGGGATTCCATTACCGTATCCCGGAGGTTTTTGACGTGCTGATCACGATGCTCTAGTCCGTTTTGCGCCATCGCGTCAGGATTTCGAGAAAACAACCGAAAAGTGCTAAAAAAACCTTTTTCGTTCATGCACAAATTAATTCACTCAATATTTTGGTCTGAATTTTGTTACTCGGGGGTTTTTGGGGTCACTGATCACGAATCTGAAGTTAGAATTTGATCATTTCTAAATCCAAGATGGCTGATCCAATATGGCAGATGCTAAAATCCAGATTTTATTTATTTATAACTGTTTTTCATTTGAATACTAGCGAAATTGGCCAATATCCCTTATATTGCTTTTAGTGTTTTATTACCTTTTAAATATGTATATAATTTATTTTTGTACAGTTGTGTCTGTCTCTCTGTGCATATATACCTTTATTTGATTATTTGTTGTCACTTTTCTTATTCGTTAGCACAAATTTATTCGCCTATACCCTGATTTGTTGTCATTTGCTCTACCAAATTTGTCTTAATTGTCAATAAATTAGTTTATTGTTAATTCAGTATCTTTATTTATTACTTTATTCATTTTAATAACCCCTATAGAGACAGGGCGTTATATGCTGTAGCCCGTTGCTCTACCATACCATAGTTTCAATACACTTTATTTTCAGGTTATTCCAATTGATATGACCCTCTTAAGGGAGTATAGAAGTACAATGAGGAAATTGTGGCTTCCTGAGACAACAAATATAAGGCAGTCCTGTTCTAGAGAAGTCATGGGATTTGTAAGAGATGGCGATTTCAGTTTTTTATTAGGACAAAGTAAAGCCATAGGATACATAGCAATGAGTGCGTTACCAACATTACTATCTTTAAAATCTAACAAAGTACTGGTGAGGAACACTAATTCAAGGCAGTATAGGTTAGGAATTTTAGAAATTATATGTGAATAAAGATTTTCTATTGTTTTTTTTTTTTGTTTCAATTCATTCAATATGTCCTTTGTTTATTACCCTTGATGGAACGTGTTTGGAGTATAGGTAGATGCTATCCAGAGAAGAGATAACTGTTTAAACTTTTGAAGATTAGCTGCCATCCTAGGTCGTCATATTGAAGTGTCGAAAAATGATCCAATCACATTGGGATTAAAACATTTGGAATTCACTTCAAACAGAAATATAAAGATCTGCCGTTTTCTTCATCAGGGTTTTAAAAAAAATTTGCTCATTAAGTGTATTTTCGAAATACATATACAGTGTCCCACTTAGAACTCTTGGAACCATTTTCTCGGTAACTAAAACAGGTATTTGAAATTCATTAAAATATCTACAGTGTGACACACTTAAGATGAAAACACTTATAAGTTTTTTATTTTTTTTTTCCGATTTGAACCAAATTTTACTGAAGCATAGAACAAATTAATTAGTATCTGTTTATGGACAAAAAACATTTGCCTCCTGCAAATTCGAAGTCACTTGTGCTATCAAAATAAGCCGAAAAAATCAATAAATCATATTAGGCATTAGAATTGGGTTGTTGCACTAAGTTAAAATTTGAGGAGAATCTATGTTAAACAATAACAATTATTCATAAAAAATCATTAGAAACATGTAGAAGTTGAAAAGAAAGTCTTATAATATTATAATATTAATTACAAAAATACGTGCATTTAAAACGGAGATGATATAATAACGGCAGTCTGTAGAGAAGTTAGTTATAAAATGACGAGAAACGGGTACTAATTTAGAAACTCGCTGATAGCGACGGAGAAAAAAGACAATCACGACAGTTTAATCTGACATTATATTTCACGTCAAATTCAACTGACGTTCATAGGTTACAATTCGGTATAGCTTAACAGCATCGAGTTATGGATAAATATAAGTGCAGATAGTGTTTTCTGCCGTACTGTGTAAATAATACCACCAATTCACCAGAAAAACTGTTGTGTTCCAATAATAAACGCTGAACGTAATAATGAATGATTCAAAGCCACCAGAGAAGGACCAAGTCTTCTTATTGTGGAGACCATTTCAATGTCAAGTAAAGTAACAAATTACAATGTATTCTAAGCGTTTTATTTGAGGTAAGTTGTATCTTAATGTAGGAATTTGATTTTTAATATGGGTTTATGTTGTAGGAAAAACGGCCGGATTACAAGACTTGTGTGGCGTTCTAGCTGTTACAAATTTAAATTACCCGCCAAACTGGTGGATAAAACAGGGTGTATTACTGTATTCCTAATGGCTCTAGATTAGAATGTTATTCATGCTTTGACTTCCTAAAAAGAGGGAAATGGCTTTAATCTGCTTTTATGTATTTTATCTAGTTTATGTTGGAAAAAAGTGCAGTTGTTTTTGTTAGCTATTGATTATTTATGAAGCTCCCTAGACGCCCCATAATACTAGGATGATCAATAAATTAAGAAAGGAAATTTAAAAACTCGCCGTTGAAAAACTATATGAAACAGTGAAAGTCGTCTAACGTCGGTGAACACAATCAGTCGGAAATGGCTACGAATGCGTTGGATTGTAGTTATAAATGCCCTTTGAATTATGTGTGTTATAAATACATATCATTGTTTATTGCTTAGATAGATACTAGCATAAAGTACTTACCTATTTATTATTTTTTGTTATAATACAGACCTTCCTTGATATCTTCGTAAGTCTCATTCTGACTCTTCTTAGAAGTGAGTATCAATGGATAATAAATAATTTCTTTAGTAGATAAACTCATTTTGTTGTTTTCAGTTAGATACGCATGTATATAGTTGAACAATGAAAAGGAAATATTTAATAAAATACAAAGTATAGTTAACAAATTCATCTAAATTAAATAATAAAATACATATTAGACATATTATGTAATATTAATAAGATGAGATGAAGGAAGTTCTTGCAGAAATTACAATAGTTTGTACTGTCTATAGCAGCTGTAACGTAAGTACCTTGCAGCTTTTGCACTTCCAACCATTGCAATGTCAAAACGATCGTCTCTTTTTAAAAATTCGCTGACCATAAATATATCTACCGCAAGTAGAATGTCGAATTAGCTTTTACAGATATACTACCTTAGTCGTTTTGTAAAAAAATATTAACAATAATTGCAAACATCAATCACTGCTAGCTAAACGTCAAATATACTTTTGACATATGAGGTTATTTTCTTTCTTGTCAGCAATGTCAACTTATTCGTCTTCATCTGTTCTGCTTATAAGTTCACATCTAACTGCCGTTATGATGTCACTACCGTTTTCGCGGCACATTCAAATAGTCGAAGTTTAACAATTTTTTAAAATATGTTGCGCTAAGAATTTTTCTTCCAAATTAAATATATAACTAAATTAAGTCCTCCACTACCATATTTCACCATTTTTGAAAATTCGTCAACAACCCAATTGTCCAAAAATCTAAAGTCCAAAATTTCATAAAAATAAAAAAATTGAAAAACGTTTAAAAAAATTACAAATTACTTGACAACTACCTGACAGCTTCGGTTTAATTTCAAACAAAATTGTCATGAATTTTTTTATCGAAAAACCTCATTAAATTGAAATTTTGGCACATTATTTTAAACAAAATTTCAACATTTTTTAATTTCGATGAAATTTTTTTGGACAATTCTGAACAACTTTCATTATTATAATTTTCTGATAAAAAAGTGCCTGTTTATTGATTTTTTCGGATTATTTCAGTACCGCAGGTGAATTTGTAAGAGACGAATGTTTTTTGTCCATAAGTAGATACTAATTTGTTCTATACTTCAGTAAAATTTGGTTCAACTCGGAAAAAAATAAAAAGTTACGAGTATCTTCATCTTAAGTGTGCCACACTGTATAAATGACTTCAGTTTTGAGTAAAAACGATCATTTTTCAAATTGATGTATAGATGGCGTTGCAATGCAAAAAAATTGTTGGATCCCAGGAACCTTGAAATGAGGTGCATATCATAGGGAATCACATATTTCTAAGCAACTTTTATGATACGAATGACTTTCGAAAAATCTGATCTTCGAGATAAGTATTTGAACTTCAATATAATTTTTGTTAAAATAAATTTTAGATAATAAGTCCATTGGGACATTTTTCAAAGTGAATCAGACTGATTTAGATAATTAAACAAATTTATTTTAGCACATAAAACAAATATTTATTTCATTTTTTCAAGTCGCAATTGCTATTTGGAAATTAAAAATTTTTTACTTTTTTGTTTATTGGGTATTGTGCAATTTCTGTATTCTGCTGTATGTTCAATTAAATTTTATACTGTAAATTGTAAACATTTGGAAAAAACAATATGATTTTTGTTAATTAAAATATATTGAAGTTCAAATACCTCGAGAGCGAGTGATTTTCTGAAAATTGTTTATATTATAAAAGTTGCTTAGAATCCAATGCCCCATCACATGCTGTTTTAAAAATTCCCATGATTGAATAATTTCTTTACATCGGGCGCCATCTATACCACAAAATTGAAGTCATTTATTGTTGGATACTTTTTACATAATTTAAATATCTGTTTTAGTTATTGAGAAAACAGCCATGGACATTTTAAATGGGACACCCTATATATATTTTAATCGACAAATCCTTATGAAATGGGTAACCTTTGATAACTAGATTTATAAATGTTCTAAATTTAAACAAACTTTGTATTTAAGCTTTGTTGGTAAAATTTTGCAATAAAAACACCTAATAGTTTTTTTTCATGTTATTTTTTTTGTTTTCGAAATAAGAATTCTGATTAAATAGGTAATTTTATTTCAACATTTTTTAAATTGAACTGAATTTTATTGGCTTCAAATTATTTTGCCAACTTAAGGAAAAGCAAAAAAATCTACAAAAATTGAAACTTTCCGATTTTCACATTTTCTGTATTAAACGCATATGTTCTACACTTTATTTTAGTTAAAATGTCTGATATATAGTAAGAAGAGGTTATTAGTTACAGATAAAAGCAAAAAATAGCAGATTGCACATTCATTGCATTTAAGGAAGCCGTCTTCCCAACGAAAAAAATAATTATTTTAATCGACAATAGAGCACATGGGTGGGTTTGTTTCAAATTTCATGCTTAAAAACATCCCTCTCCCTGTTCACCCGTTCGGGATGAAATCCGTCGAACACATGTCTCCTTATTCGCTCAGAAGATCCCGTCACTCTGACTTACGCGATTTCAGAGATACGGATACCTCAGCTCATGTGGAGTAATTGTCGCCCTCACTGTTATGGGACATAATTAAAAATTCGTTCCAATTGTCTAACACAAAGCTGACTGTTTACTAACCTTCTTGTAAGCCGTACATTAAGAATGAAAGGGAATGGAATAAACAGGCTCCGTCACCTACAATTGGGACAAAGTATGTTGTACAACTTCTCCATTAATACTTAGATTTTCTTTAGCCATTTCGTTAAAAAAAGTAAAAATTCACAGATTTCCCAATCCTTGCAACCATTGGAGGGAGACATTGGAATGATAACACCATATATGAAAAATAATAATATTTTATCTTCTGACGTGTCAAAATGACTTAATTATACACATCATTTTCAGTGTCAAAATGATATACTTTGCCGTTTGCGCCGTATGTGTAAGATATTAGTGGAAAATAAAGATGTGTCAATAAAAGAGCTGTGTAATTATTGCACAAAACCAGTATCAAAAAAGTTTATCAAATGTCCAAACTGTGACAAAATGTATCACAATAGCTGTGCTTCCAGAGTTTTGTGTTGTGAGGTGAAACTTTGTGATCAAATAACTCAAACAAAAAATATCAGTGACGAAGTTAAAAATTTAAATGAAGATGATTTACTTGCAATAACATTATCAAACGAAGAATTAATAACTGAAAATAATAATCTCAAAATAGAGAATAAAAAGTTAAAACAACAAATAGTTAAACTAGAAGAGAAAATTTTAAAAAATACCTAAAGAAAATAATATAAATCCACATAAACTGCAACATGTAACGAGCGACACAGGAAATATTTTAGACAAACAAAGAAATAAAACTACTCATAGCAGATGAAGTGGAAAAGAGTCTCTCCAGTGTTCTAGAAGACCTCAGACAAGTAAAACTGAAAATAAATAATCTAGAAAATGTAAAAGCAGAAAAAGTAATAGATAAAGAGGGGACAAAAAAGCATAATACACCTCAAGATATAAAAACTAAACAAAACATAAGTAAACCAGTGACCCTCAAACAAAACTTAGGACCGGTACCAAATAGACTGGAAGCTGAACAGAGACAATTAATGAATGAACTAATTAATTTAGATCCAAGCTCCTCACAAAAAGGTCTGGTGGATATAGAAATCCAAAATAAGACACGAGAAATAAAATGAAGAAATTACCAAACAACACGAGGAGAATAGAAATGTACTAGAGGATAGCAACGAATTTATACTTCCAAGAAACAGAAAGCATAAACAAAAAACTGTCATAGGTCAAAATCAGAATTCCACCAAATTAAAAGCAGTAAACCCATTAAGTTGGATATTTATCTCACAGTTAGAACCGGATACAACTGTTGAAGATGTGAGAAGTTACCTGGAAGACTATGATATAAAGGCCATGCAATGTTTTAAACTTAAAACATTTTCAAAAGATATAACAGCTTTTAAAGTTGGAGTAAATCAATCGGATGAAGACAAAATGTTCTATGGAGAGATGTGGCCAGAGAAAACCATCATTAGACCTTACATCTCTAAGGAACCGAGAAATTTTCGGAGAACCCCTCCAGCATCCCTGAAAAAATGATACATTCAAATCTAAATAAAAAAAACCATGAGATGCATGAAAATCATTTATTAAAAGGATGTGTAGCACTACATCAAAATATACAATCTATTAAAAACAAATTATTAGAAATCGAAATACTTATAAAAGACCTTGAGATAGCTCCAACTGTGGCTTGCTTTACAGAACACTGGTCAACAGGAGAAGAATTTTCAATTAAATTAGAAGTAGCTTTTAAGTTGTAGAACTTAAAAGCTACTTATTCCAGGAACAATATGGCCCATGGCGGATCCTGCATTTTCCTTCGTGATGGTGTGGACGGTGAGGAGATCCAGGAGCTGAAACAAAAAAGTAGGAGGGTGTCATTGAATGCTCGTCCATTGTGTGTAAAACTTTCAAAGCTATAGTTATATGCATTTATAGACCTCCTAAAGGTAATCTTGAAACTTTCAAATTTTAACCGACATTAGATACTGCTCAAAATGACTTTAAAAATTATAAAATAATTTTATGTGGAGACTTTAATCTAGATTTACTAGAGGAAAATAAGACAAACATTCGGATGTTTTTAACTCTTTTACAGACATATAATTTAACGCAAACAATAAATGAACCAACTAGAATAACAAAAACATCGGCTACATTATTAGACAATATCTTTATTAATTTTGAAAACCCTCATGTAGGAGAAGTTATAACAACTGCATTAAGTGATCATGAAGCTCAGATCCTGAAAATTGATTTTCCAGGAAAAACAGTCGATTTCAAAAAGATACGCAGGCAGAGAGTGTTCTCCACTGCAAAACTCCAACAATTCAAACAAGAAATAATATTCACTGACTGGAATGAAATAACTAATTAGTTCTTAGATTAGGTCTTAGATCTTTATAATTATAAAGATCCCAATCAAGCCTATGAGCTATTTGTACAAAAATTTTTAACAAAATTATGAATATAATTTTTCCTAAAAAAACTATAAAATACACCAAAAAAACAAAAACGGATCACAAAAGGAATCAAAACATCTTGCAATACAAAAAGAAAATTATACAAACAAAAAATCTGTGGGGAAATTTCAGAACTGGAATATAAAAATTACTGTGGTATTCTAAAGAAAGTAATATCTGAGGCAAAAAGGACGTACTAATATTGCATATATTAATTTGGCAAACAACAAAAGCAAAGCAGTATGGGACCTTGTAAAAAATTATACAGGCTCTAAAGCTTGCAATAATGATTCTATACTACAGAATATTAACACACAAGAAAATAATAAATACACAGTATTAAACGACGTCAACAACTATTTTGTAAATGTCTGCTCTGACATAAATTCTAATACACTTGTGTTAGATAATGTAAAATATTCAGGGACTAATATATTTCTGTCGCCTACATGCCCAGAAGAAGTATACAATGTAATAAAGAATTTGAAAAACACAAAGTCTACAGGGGAAGATGAAATACCTGTAAAACTTCTGAAACATGTTGCGACAGAGGTATCTAGTCTACTGAGTTATATAATAAATTTATCATTGCAAACAGGAATATTCCCAGAAAAGCTAAAAATTGCCAATGTAAAAGCTGTATACAAGAAAAAGGGAGATAAAAGTATTATTAATAATTATAGGCCTATTGCGTTACTTTCAAATATAAGCAAAGTTTTTGAGAAAATTATATACCTACTCACGGTTAATAAATTATCTAGAGGCCAAAGTTTATTAAGCAATACCCAAAATGGATTTAAGAAAAACAAGTCTACAATTAGAGCATGTTATCAAGCTTTGTGTGAAGTAATTAACTCCCTGAACAACAAGGAGCGTACAGTTGTTATAGATTTGGACTTATCAAAAGCATTTGATAGTGTAGACCATAGCATTTTAATTACGAAACTAGAAAAACACGGAATTAGAGGCATTGCTTTAAAACTGTTGGTATCATATTTGAGTAATAGATTACAATGTATAGTTGAAATGGACAGTAATGGAGAGTTACAAAAATCTGAATAATTAAAAATAGAAAGAGGTGTTCCGCAAGGGTCAATCTTAGGACCGTTACTATACATTTTATACACTATATAATGACTTAAGTATGATACTTGACGAATATGCAGTCCAATATGCTGATGACTGCACATTAGTTATGCATTCAGATGACTCCTTAATCCTAGAAGAAAAGGTTTTACCAACATTAGACGTTTTAGAAAAATATTTTACCTCCATAAATCTCAAACTGAATAAAGATAAGACACAAGCAATAGCTTTTACATGTATTACCTCTAATACTGAAAAAACATTTGATAATGGCATTAGTACGTTGACAACTATGCCGGCAATGACTTTCTTGGGAATCAAAATTAATGCTAGACTTGACTGGAAAGCCCATAAGGACGACCTCACAAATAATATAGCCAAGTATTGTTATGCTCTAAAAGTGGTAGCGCAAAACAGTATTGAGGCAGCTTTTATAGCTTATTATGCATATGTAGAATCCAGACTCAGATATGGCATTATCTTCTGGGGCGGAACAAGCCATATATATAGAGTGTTTATGCTACAAAAGAGATGTCTGAGAAATATTTTGAACATTAAACAGTTAGTTGTAAGCCAATTTTTATTGAAAAAAAGATACTTACCTTAATCAGTCACTACATCTATGAGTCCATTATTTTTGTTGTGCGGAATACTTCTCTGTTTGCGATTCATGATAGAAATCACGTATATGACACAAGGAACAAGAATGATCTTTTAAATATCAAAACAAGTTTTACCTTATTCAAAAAAATATGCCATATACCTTAATAAAAATTTATAATAAACTTCCCTACACTTTAAGAAATGGTACAATTAAAGAAGTGCAAACAAATTTGAAGGCCATGCTTCTGAGAAAAGCTTACTACACTCTGGACGAGTTTTTCAATGATGATTTGAGTGACCTGTAGCATTTTAAATATGTTTTTAATTCATGTGTTAGTATTTTTTGAGATATAGTATATTTTTTTTAACTCATTTGTTTTATTACTTTTACGTATTTTATATATATACAATATTTTATACAATAAGCTAGTATACCCTAGTGGCGTATTTGTGCTACTAGGGTAGTTTTGTGACATGTTCCACACCCGTTTGGGTATATGTAAAGAACCAATAAAGACATCTATCTATCTAAACCATCTACTACCCCCATTTTGACCACTTCAAAAAGCGAAAATCGAAATTTTGTCTTACACATATCTAATAGATTTCAACAAAAAATATTTCTGGCAAATTTCACGCATCTAGATATAACCATTTCCGAAAAAGACTAAAATTTCAACTCCCTTTTTCCCCCCTCTTGAGGGTCGAATTTCGAAAAATCCCTTCTTGGTGGATGCCTATGCCATTCGAGGAACCTCTATGCAAATTTTGGAGTTTCTAGACCCAGCGGTTTGAGCTGTCAGTCAGGGTATTCTTTTATATATATAGATTATAGATAGGCATTATTTTGTTTATTCTAAATGCACATGGCAGTATATTTACAACTACTGTTGTAACATTTTCTTGCTCAGGTAGCTGGTTTGGAGGGTCCAGTTTTGTTAATAAGACAGCCCAATAAAAATTGACAATTTATTTTCTTCAGGTAAAATTCAACAGTATTTCATAACATGCGTCTCGGTACAGGTTATTGGTTTTACAGGTCCTTATCTTTTAGGGTTAGCATTGCATAAATGAGAAAGAGAGTGTAATGTGATGTTGCGGTGATTAGCTGCTACTGGGACGGCATCGGGCGTCTGGCGTGTATCGTTGACTCAAGGAGTTTCCCAGCTCAACTCGCTGAAGGAGACCTCTAGTTCGGACTCACTAACTCTGGTTGTGGCGGCGAAACGACGTCGGGGAATAACGAACGACTCAAGTGCTCCTAGCTCACCTCGCTGAAGGAGTCCTCTAGGTCAGATTGTATTCGTTCTGTCGTGTTTATGTCGGGAGATGCACAAAACTGTAATCTGTCCAGCTCACCTTGCTGAAGACAGATTGTCAGAAGCGTCCACACTGCACTGCAATTCTGTTGATTCGTGGCCGGGTTTTTATATCCGAGAATTCTTGCTTACTGGTGATGTAGAGCTACGTATAGATTGGTGTTGGGTGCAAATCCGTGCCTCTAGACGGGAGCTTGGTAATTGTCGTGCCGTGTGCACATTGATACCCAAGTAACACATAAAGTCGCGGGAACGTATCGGCGACTATAAAAGCCACAATAAAGTGGACCGCTACCATAGGCTGCCACGTCCCTGCTACGTGGCAGCTACGTAGCCGCCACTAAAATGGGGAAAATTTTTAGCCGCCGGGTAGTGTTTCGGGTAGTCCCGGCCTCTATGTTGTGACTATGTTTAGTTACTGTAAAGGATCGGGGTAGTAGCAGGTACTACTTCGCGACTCGGCGGCCTAGTAACTGCCACTATCACTTTTTAAAATGGTGTTTATCTTTTAGCGACCTCTTTGGTTTTTTCTTTTATAGTAATGGCGCAGTGAAATAATATACCAAATAGATGTGTACTTTAGGCGCAAGTGTAAAGTACTTCTTTAGCCATTTTTTCAAACGCAAGTTACTTTTTTGTTATAAGTTGACATATTAAACGATAAAATTTCAATGCGCCCTAAAAATAACTTTTTTTTGTAATTTTTTGACAAAATAATTTAAAGAGGCAAGATTAAAAAATTTTAATATTTATTAGGGAAACATTTGGAATACTTTCAAAATCATTTTTCGTAAAAGTCTATGATAAGATATTAACATAACCATTGTCTATTTTTGATTAAAACTAATTTTTTTTTCTAAAAATTTTAACAACTAATAATGGCCGATTTTAACAACAGGGTACTATAAAGTTAGGCCCTCCACTATAAAGTATAGAGGACTACCCTATTTTACCTCTAAAAGATCTGTGACTTTGGTGACCCAATAGCAACTATCCTGATGTGACTATATAGTATCAGATTCTATTTTGGAACTGTAAAGTACCAACAGGAACTATTTCGCTACCCATGTTGCCACTAAAATGCCACGATACTTTAAAATTCCAAGTGATGGTCACTGGAACTATTCTGGAACCTAGATTGCCTCTCTATGTACCCAGTTACTTTATTTAGGCATCTTAGTGGCACTGGTAGGTGGCAGTAACTGATTCATTGGTACTATATAGTTTTTTCCACTATAGAGTAACAATAAAATGATAGTGCCTAGTTCCAGTAACTATCCAAATGTTACTTTGACTTTGGGTGTTTACAGTTCCAATAAATGGTATCGGTGTGGTATCAGTTATTTTAAAAGAACCATATAAAGTAGCCTTACTCAATAAAGTAGCAATATTAGTATGAGGAAATAAGGCTTCTTAGCAAAACTGAAACCGAAAGGATTTGGTACCATGTGTGTTACTTGGGTATCGTGTGTAAATCCTGAAACTTAGTAATGGAACAAGAATTTATAAATGCTTCATTACACTAGTGTCCTAGTTGCATTTTCCTTGAATGTCAGCTAGAACTGTTTTAATAACGAGGGCAGTATTGAACGATTTTGAACAACTTTTGTTAATAAAATTTGTTCATAAAGAAATGCCTGATTTTTTTCGTTCATTCTTGCATTGAAGTGGCTTTGCATTTTAAGAAAAGGATAGATAATTTTGTGGTCATGAGTAGATCTTAATAACCTCTATCTTTTGAGACCACCTTAGTTTAAATTGGATCAAAACTAAAAAAAAGTTACATACTGGGCTCTTAAGTGTGACGCTCTGTATATGAATAAAATTGTATTCATATTTATTTTTGAACTTTTGAGAATGGTTGTAAGATGAAGACCAATATGCCTATAGAGCCGGTATGTCAACAGAAACAGCATTACATCAGCTAGCAAATAAAGCTGAATATGCTCTCGAAAACAAAGAGGTACTACTATGTGCCTTCTTGGACATTGAGGGAGTGTTTGACAACACATCCTTACAATATATCAGGAAAGCAACGAGGAGAAAAGGGATCGATG
Source organism: Rutpela maculata (assembly GCA_936432065.2). Taxonomy (NCBI): domain Eukaryota; kingdom Metazoa; phylum Arthropoda; class Insecta; order Coleoptera; family Cerambycidae; genus Rutpela; species Rutpela maculata. The sequence continues at coordinate 110,583,824 of OW386286.2, forward strand.
CGACTAGCTGCAGATGGATAGATTGCATGCTTAAAGAAATCCATAATGGGGGAGATGTTGGTAGCTCGGGTTGACAGTTTGTCCGCACGGGGGTGGTCTATAGCCTCTTTTGTGGAACCTGGTCATGGACGAGCTGCTAACGCAACAGGCCCTAAATGTTGTAACGAAATGGACAGATGAGGAGGGACTAAATATTAGTCCCTAAAATCAACCATAATGGCATTCACCAGAAGAAGGAAATTAGAGGGGCTTGGACCACTAAAACTTCGAGGTGATTTAATACAACTATCGGGCGAGGTAAAATATCTGGGGGTAATAGTAGATCCCAAACTTACCTGGAACCAACAGTTAAACAGAACCAAAAAAAAGGGCAGAAACCACACTCATGCTGGCCAGGCATCCATGGGAAAACATGGGGACTAAGGCCAGGTATGATGTACTGGACATATATCATGGTAGTCAGACCCATGATTACATATGCATCTTTGGTACACGGTGGCCAAAGATGTTGCAGCGCACTGCTGCCGCTGAACTAAGCAAGGTACAAAGACTTGCCTGTCTGGCAGTAACAGGAGCGATGAAAACAACACCAACAGCAGCCATGGAGGTCCTTCTGGACCCCCCCCCCCTCCACCTGATGGTAATGGGGAAGGGGACGACACTTCAGGCTGCAATGTAAACCCAGTGACAAATACGCTGCGCCGGGCCACAACAGAATTAGGAATCTAGTGGGAGTGATAACATCTCTGATGAGAACAGACCACCTAAATACACCTTTAACAGAAACTTCGAAATAAAAATAGAAGATCGAAGAGAATGGTCAGTAACCGGTAACAGCATCAGACCGCAGGACTTGGTCTGGTACACAGACGGATCAAGGACCGCGGAAGGTACTGGCGCCGGCATATATAGCAATATGAAGAACTCAGCACATCGCTAGGAAAATATACTTCTGTCTTTCAGGCAGAAGTATACGCAATACTAGATTGCGCAAAAGAAAACAACAGGAGAGCCTACAAAAACAGGCAGATTAGTATTCTAATAGACAGCCAGGCGGCTTTAGGGGCACTATCAAACCCTAAAGTGACGTCCAAGCTGGTATGGGAATGCCAAGAAGAACTAAGAGCCCTAGCGGACCACAATAAGGTAACCTTCAGTGGGTGCCGGGACACTCAGGAATCGAAGGTAACAAAAAAGCTGACGAGCTAGCGAGAAAGGGATCGTTAGCTCCATATATTGGCCCTGGGAGTGCCTAAAACCACAGTACGGGGCCAAGAACCAACACAAAGAATACTGGAACAAAATAACCGGGCAACAACATGGTAAAACCTTTATCAAAGGACCATCCAGAAAGAAGACTGAAGAACAGGTGTCACTAAGCAGGAATCAGCTCCACATAATCACTGGCTTCCTAACAGGGCACTGCGCCCTGAAAGGACACCTACACAAAATGGGATTGTTCAACGGGGATCTAAAATGCAGACAATGCAATAGGGCAATAGACATCCTACTACATCCCGTGCGACTGTGAGGCTTTGGATCACAGAAGACAGGCAATATATAGACAACCAAGATTGAGTCCAGAAGAATATGAAGCCAAACCAGCGATGGGGTTGTACAAGCTAGTACAAGGAACCAGAGTACTGGATTGGTTATCATAATACAAATGGGAGAATATCACAATAAGCCCAAGAGGCTGCAGTGATTCCGGAAACGAAAGTTAGTTGTTGCCTCGAGTACTTCTTGTGGGGTTACATTAGAAAAAGTAAACTGATGTTCTATGACATTTTCTATAAAATCAGTATATGTTTTGCTTACTGTAGGCATAGCTTTTAAAATGTCCTGGAATATTAACAAAATAGTTATTAAATTCGTCGCAAGATATTTTCTCTGTAATATTCTTTTGTGTATTTTTATTGCTATTTACAATTTTCCACATTACTTGATGAGGATTTTGATGGTTGTTTATAAAGTTTTCATAGGATGCGGTTTTAGCGGCATTTATCTCCCTTCTATATACAGATCTGTAATTGTCATATAAGAGCTTGTTAGCTTTGGTGGGATTGCTTTTGTGGTAATCATGGAGGAAATTCAAATGATCTCGCATCTGGCGGAGTTCATCATTGAACGAATTTAATTTAAATATATTTAAGTTATTAGCCATACGTGATTTTAGAGGGAAACTTATTTCTATTGCATCTGTAATGACACTGATGAATGTTTCAAATTTTTGGTCTATTGTAATATTATTATCTAAGAAATCCCAATTTCGGTTTGCCAAATAGTTATTTGCAGCTATGAGGCCCTGTTCAGTTATGGTTCTATAAGTAATTCTCTTTGAAGATGTGACAAATTTAACATTTGTTTCTAATTGTATGCCTAAGTGATCAGACATTCTTGTTTCTATGGAGGCCGACTGATAGTTATTTATACCTATATTTGTAAAGATGTTATCCAGGCAGTGCGTGTTTCTAGAAAATCCGAAATATGTTTGAGAGATACCGAAAGAGTTAAAAGTATTAATTAGCAGTTTAGTCTGTCGATCATTAACGTTATGGAAGTGAACATTAAAGTCACCCGAAATAATAATTATTTTGTCACTTTCTGATAACAAAGTGAGTGCTTTATGCAGTATTTCTAGAAATACTGAAATAGTTTATATATAGCTAGACAATTTACACGCCTCTGGAGATCACTCTGTAGACACACAGATATGACTCGGTTTCAATAAGAGTATTCTGCTACACTGTTCTACATATAAGTCATAAGTCGTTATGTTTATTGAGTATTCGTCAAAGCCCGACTGCACATTCCATTCATATTGTAATAGTCTTATTAAAAATAATATTTTTAAGATAAAATTGATATTATCGTCTAATTTATGTTAAGGTCGCTCAAAACTGATAGACGTACTGTATAGTTATTTATACAAGAAACTGCGAAAAATATCATATAGAACAATTATATTAAAAGTTCAATAAATCGACAAAACTTATTTAAATGACGAGGAACGTGAAAATCTAGTAGAAAATAATTGCAGTACCCAGTCAACAATCATTCGTATATGGTTTTCTTGACAATTGCTAATCCTAGAAAAAAAAATGTTTAAGTAAAAATGTTTGTGTCCATCCTTTATCTTTATTTCTTCTTGTACTGCAGGGAAATTAAACAAAAAAATGAGGAAACCTAGACAAAATTAGTGAAAATCTGAATTTTTGCACAGACATTCTTTAAAGTGTCCCAAACCACAAAAATCGCAACAGATATTGAAGGTCAACTTTTTTGCAAATATCGCGTCCTATGCATCGGATGCCCATTAGGTCAGTGTGAAAGTTGTAGAAAATTAAATTATCTACAAGTTGTCTTGTTTATTTTTCCCAACTCCCCCCCCCCCCCCCTCCCTGTTTCGAGATATTCAAGGTCAAAGTTTGAAAACATGTTTTTTCGCGAATGTCGCGCCAAAAAAATCGGACAGTAATAAAGTTAACATGAAAGTTGTAGAGAATTCAATTATCTACAAAATTGGTATTTTACATTTTTTTCCAAAACATCGCCCTTTTCGAGATATTCAAGGTCGAAGTTTAAAAAAATGGTTTTCCGCTAATATCTCGCTCCCTATGCATTGTAGCCGGAGACCGAGACCCTCGAAATATGCAAAATAAAAGTGGCCTATGCAACTCGCGAACACACAAAAACTGAAGTCACATTCTTATGTAAAATGACCTGCCGAATTCGAATCTGGAGGTCGCGATTTGAATTGGAATTGCGAAATCGGAGAAAATTGCGGTTTTTCACTTTTCTATGAAATTCCGCGAAAATACAATATTTCATGTTTCTCATCCTATAACTTTGTTAATAACAATTAACTCGGCTTGAAAATTTGGACACATATATTTTGAAATATGATGAATCGATTGTTATACATAATATTATACTGAAGATAAAATATCTGGTAGAAAAAAAATATTTTCACAAGAGTTCACATGAATTTTTCAGTAGCGACATTGAAAAAGTCTGTATCGAGGGAACTTTTTTATTATTGGAGATAAAGTACTAGTATAAACAAGTGGAATGTAGTTTAAGGTCTGAATTAATTTTTGAGAAACATAAAATCGTTGTTTACAATAGTTTGGTGGTTATAAAAGTGCAATAAGCTTGAGCGTTGTACGCGCTGCATTAAATTCTGGGTTCACCTTGCACCAGACAGCGTAGAGAACATGAAAAAATGACACGGTACGGCATTCGTTTTGAGATGTATTTATAAAGTAATATTGATAGTATTATACTGGGTAATAAAATTCTCCAGTAGCACACAATAAATACATTTTTATTAGATTTGGTATTTTTGGCTGAACGAAATAGGCAGTTTTGTAAAAAAAAATTGTACAACGAATTTGGAATAATTTTAGAAGCACATTCTTTAGTAATTTCTATGTTACCAACTGCAGATTTACATAATCGAATATCTGCTTATAAGACTTTAGCAAGATGGTAGATGTCAGACTCTAAGTGACATGGAGAATTGGACTGTCCGGCAACATCCTCCGTATCTGATGACTGAGATGTGCTCTCTTCTGACACGGTCAACAATTTTATTATTTTTGCCGTTGAACAAACATAACTAGACAACTTTGAACCCCTTGCAATTAGTAGTAATTTATCTCCAAAATGTTACTTTAATTTCTTAGAAATCTCATCTCAACTTCGATATGATTCGGTCCAATAGATGTTGTATTTAGTGGCTTCTGTATGAAGAAGGTGATGAATTTGAGATATTGTTACAGCATTTACCAATAAAATTTGTTCTAATTTTAATAAGGCTTGCAAAAACAGGTCTTTAAACTGAAGCTTTGTTTTGTTTCTTTGAAGTATTAGTTTTTTTCAAAAAATATAACATACATAAATTGTGATATTTCAAATCATTTTCCGTCATGTCTATGCAACTGTCGCCGAATTCTTGAATCCTATATAGTATTTCCTTGTCATTTAATTCCTTAGCTTTCCAAAAAATTTCGTTTTGCGGTTAAATGATCCTACATACAGTTGCGTTCGGTTTCCTTCAATGTCGCTTTCTTTATTGCAATTAAGACATTTTTTTGTGTTCATAGACTTACGCAATCTGGTTTGTAATTTCGAAGTAATGCCTTTATTATCGGCATTTTTCATAGGAACATGTATGTCTCGATAAAAAATCCTCGTATACGATCTTCTATACTGGGCGTGATAAACGGGAAAAAATTTCTCATTTTCCAAATGAGTTCTCAATGCCACTGATATATTTGTTCGATTTAAATGACGCCGAGTGTAATAGTTTTGTATGGTTTTCTTCTGTAACATTTTGAACAGTTTCTGAAGTTCCTGCCTGACACACAATACACTGATCAGAGTCAATGTTGACCACAGATAGAGCTAAAATATATTCAGGAATGTGCACGTCTACAGTAAAAATTTCTCACCCGATCTCTTCATGTTATACCAATACGGTGAATCATTAACCACTTGAAGATATTGAGAATATTATGTATTTTTTTAAATACAACAGTGCTTACAATATTATATTCTAAAAAAAGTAATAGTAGTGACAGCGGCGGCTGGTGAAATTTCAATATTTTTTTTCTCGTCTGTGGCGCATGGGACCCATACGAAATTTGGGAAATAACATCTAGAGAAGCACTTCTCTAATGACCCCTAAAAAATTTTGAAAAAGCAGTTTGCGAAAAAATTTTTGAAAATTTGCTAGCCTCCCCTGGGTCTAGGGACCCCTGTTTACTTTTATTTTTTTTTGTCATATGCATTTGACTTTTCATAAAAATGCATCGAGAGATTTTAGAGTTTGTGAAAATATTTTCATTACTAACTGAAATACAATGAACTGAAATTTTGTAATTTACAATTTAACAAATTACAATATTTCAATTCGTTGTATCTCAGTTAGTAATGAAAATATTTTCACAAACTCCAAAATCTGTCGATGCATTTTTATGAAAAGTCAAATGCATATGACAAAAAAAAATAAAAGTAAACAGGGGTCCCTAGACCCAGGGGAGGCTAGCGAATTTTCAAAAATTTTTTCGCAAACTGCTTTTTCAAAATTTTTTAGGGGTCATTAGAGAAGTGCTTCTCTAGATGTTATTTCCCAAGTTTCGTATGGGTCCCATGCGCCACAGACGAGAAAAAAAATATTGAAATTTCACCAGCCGCCACTGAGTAGTGAACTATAACACTCCTTACTCACATAGAACTTATTAAAATGAGAACTATCTGTTGCCCGATTGGGATTGCGAGCCAGAGCGCCGCGCGTATGTTTCATGTTACACGGCCTTTTTCTCACCTATTATATATTTTATGAAAAAACGCTCCAAATAAAAAAACTTCCTCATTCCATTAGCTACAGCTTACTCGTTTACAGTGTACAGTTATTTTGAAAAATACAAAAGTTACCTCGATCCACAGTTTATCGCTGTAAACTACACAAAAGTGGTAACTCTTCCATTAATACTTATTTATTTTCCAGTCATATCAAAACATATATTGTTTTTGCATACACCGTTGGAAAGCGAAAGGTTTGAGTATTACAGTACTAAAGTATCAAATTTTTATGACGACGAATAACAGATATAGAGGAGTGGGAACATTAAAAATGCGAAAATAGTGATTTTCCTAAAAAGGAGGAAAAAGTGCAATTTATTCCAATTTCGTAATTCCAAAACATATGTTTTGTGAGGTGTTTTTATGTAAGAATCAATTGTCTGTTTTTGTATGTTCGAGAGTTGCATAGCATGTGTCGAATTCAGGCTCTCCGGCTATTGGATCGCGACTAAGTCTACATACAAGCAATATTGCCAAAAAGCCGTTTTTTTAAACTTCGACCTTGAATATCTCGAAAAGGGCGAGGTTTTGGGAAAAAATGTAAAATACCAATCTTGTAGATAATTGAATTTTCTATAACTTTCATATTAACTTTATTACTGTCCGATTTTTTTGGCGCGAGATATTCGCGAAAAAACATATTTTTAAACTTTGACCTTGAATATCTCGAAAAAGGGAGGGGGGTTTGGTAAAAAATAAAAAAGCCAACTTATAGATAATTTAATTCTCTACAACTTTCACATTGACCTCATGGGCATCCGATGCATAGGACGCGAGGTATTTGCAAAAAACTTTGACCTTCAATATCTTGGGTAGCCATGTTGGAATTTTTGTGATTTTTGTGGATTTGGGTCTGGGACATCTCAAAGAACGTCTGGGCAAAAATTCAGATTTTTACTAATTTTGTCCAGGTCAAATGCTAATTTCTGTGGGCTATTGATATAGTTTGGCATCGAAAAATAAAAAAGTTTTTCACTTGCTCCTTTTGCCCCTGCAACAGCCCGACAAAAAAATCAATATTTTCTACTCATATTAAAATTTGCCCTTCATATTAACACATTTTATTAAAAAATATGCAATAATAATATGGTGAAAATTTGATACCAATTCATTGTTCTGTTTTTGACTTACAGTGAGTTGGAAGAAAAAATAGTTTTATTTATCTATAGACACTGAAATAATAATAATAATAAATGGACTTTATTTTATAAAATAATTACATAAAGTTTATAAATGAATTTGAAAGGGCGAAGTTCAGGAATTGGTCCTGTTCTACCACTTAACCCTAAAAAAAGAGTTCTAATCAACCTAATCTTAATTAACCTAACCTCCGTTTAGCCTAAGAATTAAAATAATAACAAAAAAAAACAAACAAACAAAACAAAAACAAAAAAATGCCTACATACAAAATTAGAAGTTTAGAATGGTACCTATACCCTATCATATTTTTAATTTGAATAATGAAATTAATTTTCGTTTACTGACTGCACAATATAATTTTTCGCATCTCATACTTAAATTTCTCAATGTTTGTAATACACTTTATATTAGCAGGTATTTTATTATACAATTTACAGATAGTATAAGAATAGGACCGTTCAAATAAAGCAGATCTATGAAAAGGTGGAGTGATTAAAGATTTTCTACGTACATTAATATTATGAATATCTGTACGAAAACGAATTTTATTATATAGAAAAGGCAATCTTCCAAAAGCAGACATAGGAGTGCAATAACCTTCTATTTGCCATATTTAGCCAGTTTATTTCTTTAATTTTATGAGAGATGTGCTCTCTTCTGTTTATATTACAAATTAGACGAACACAAGAGTTTTGAATTCTCTGAATTCTACTTGAAGTGACAATATCCAAACACGGACCATACACAACATCACAATAATTAAAATGTGACAAAATGGTCGGCGAAAAATCGTGTGAAGGTGTCAAATATTATTTATCATAATTAAACTACTTAATTATAATTATTAATTAATATTATATTAATTAATAATATTAATAATTATAAATAATACGAATATCTTGACAATTTATTGAATTATGAATAATATTTCCTGCACGGATCATTATGAAATTCAATAGGGTTCTATTCTGATAAAAAACAAAGCGATTAAAAAAACATTCAAGTGGATCCGTGAAGAACTGCGACAGTGTTTCCGTACATATGAACATACATACAGACCAACTGATGGAGATGTATTTCAATTTTCAATGCAATTTTAGAACTTAATAAAAGTTCAAATGAATCTAAAAATGGTATCATTTTATAGAGTAGCATCTTCTCTTTTCAAAAAGCTATAAATAAAATCGATTCCTTGCAGAATTAAGCATGTAAGAATACTTTTATCAGCAAAACTGTGCTGGTTCGTCGGATGAGAATAGAGTACATCCTAAAGAGGTGTCCAACCAATATTTGGATGATCGCAATGTTCCAGCCACTTTCCGGAACATGCCTGGCTACGTTCCACCAGCTTTGTGGTTACTTATCGATGATGTCATAGCATTAGAAGCCGCGACTTTTAGGGAACTTTATTCTCCTCTCCCCATATTCTTTCACATCAATGTTACCTGATTTGTCTTACAACTGATTTCATTTTTCTAATTCAGAGACTCAATAGAATACTTGGATTTACATCTACTTTTTATTTTATATATTTGTTAATTGTACAATATGTACCATTTCATTATTTTTGCTATTGTCTTATACAGGATGATCTACCATGACATGCGGAAAATTTATCAGTATGTTGTCCCCACTGAAAGGAGTTAAAAAAATTAAAAATAAAAAAATGACCAAAAAAAAATTACCTTATTTTTTCACAGAAATGCGCCGCCAATAATTTTAACCAATCTGACATAACGCGGTACAACCATATCACTTTATCAGACTTGGGATTGACACTATTAACAGCAAAGCTGGAGATGATAGAAGTGACTTTTTGGTTTTAATAAAATCACACTACAAAAATAGCGAAATAAATCGAAAAGACATTGACCCTACTATGCTAGTGAACTCTACAAGTATATTTACGAGATATTTACTTAAACCCGTTAATAACACAAAAACACCAAAACTTCGGCAGTGCATTGTACCTGTCGGTGTCCTGATTTTTCGACCGAAAGCAAAAAACGCGGCACTTTGACCGCCAGCCTAACTTTTTATGCCAGTTAAGGAAATGTAAACATCTCCGATAAGTTCTTTCACAGGTAAGTTCATCGAACTATTACTGACGACAGACACGTAACAGTAGTGTGGCGTATTGGCCTATATACTTAAGATTGTTACTATAGAAATAATAACAAAATACAATTTCAATAATATTTTACTTTTTTAATGTTAATCATTTTAAATTGAATATAAACATTTTTGTATTGATTAACCTATTTTATTTATGGTTTTACACCATAAATTGGTGACCCCTTCACATGGTTTTTCTTACATACTAACAGTTATTGAACGTTTCACTCGTTGGCCGGAAGCTTATCCTTTATCAGACATTTCTGCAGAAACTGTTGCTAAAACCTCATTTCAAAATTACATCTGTCGCTTTGGCATTCCACTACGTGTCACAACTGATCAGGGAGTTCAGTTCGAATCAAATCTTTTCATGAATTTTCAAAATTATTACCCAGAAAGTAATGGCATGATAGAAAGATTTCACAGAGCCTTTAAAACTGCATTAATCGCCAGAGCTAACTCAATTCATTGGTTTGATGAACTACCAGTTATTTTATTAGGTTTACGAGCAATGCCGAAAGATGATTTACTTTGTTCATCTGCAGAACTTGTTTACAGCCAAACTTTACGTCTCCCTGGTAAATATTTTATTAAATCACATCCTGATATTAAAGCGCCTTTATTTATTAACAAATTACAAAACTATTTCAATAACTTACAATTCACAAATCCTAAACGAAGTCATTTTCAAAATACTTTTGTCAGTCCTGACATTAAAAATTGTAAATTTGTTTTCATTCGAAAAGATAGACTTAAACCAACTTTATCCCCTTGGTATGAAGGACCTTTTCGAGTTATTTCTAGAACTTACAAAATTATACGAGTCCTTAAATGTGGAAAAGATTTTCTGTATCTTTGAACAGAGTTAAGCCTGCATACTTATTGAATGATGTTGTCAATCTACCCATCAAATCTGACTGTAAAAAAGTCCATTTTAATATTGATACTTTGGTAGGTTGATTTTTTTGTTTTGCAGGGGGGGGAGAGTATATGTGGCGTATTGGCCTACATACTTAAAATTGTTACTATAGAAATAATAATAACAAAATACAATTTCAATAATATTTTACTATTTTAATGTTATCATTTTAAATTGAATATAAACATTTTTATATTGATTAACCTATTTTATTTATGGTTTTACACCATAAGTAGCGTATCTTCGTATGTTTTAACCATTTTTAATGTACAAAATACCTCAGAGCACTCTAAAATTTTGCAGGAGCTTTCCCACATTGAAGACTAGTACACCATTTTATTTTCCGCATATCATGGTAAATCACATTGTATACGTGTTTTATTTACTTACTTATTTGTACGTACCTCTATTGGTTTTATAAAAGATAATTTTTTATATAATATTTCGTAATTGGATTAATTTCTGTTGGGCAATAAATTGATATATATTTATTAGAAGCAAAACTTATACTATTTTCCGATGGTCAGTGTCAAAATTAAAATGAATGCAATTTTATTGTCAAACATAGTGATAAAACGTCGTAATCTATTTATTTATATATAATCACTTTGGCTGTTACAATACAGATGTGAACGTCAATAAGAAAAAAAGTATATACACATAATTTAGTTTACAAGGTAAGACAATAAGTAGTAAATATAAAACACAATAAACAAGAAATATGACAAATACAGATTAAAATTCTTTGTATGAATATAAACATTTCTCAAGTAAAAATTGTTTGAGACTAGATTTGATTTTATTAAAATTGTTGATATCTTTAATCACACTAGGTAGTTTGTTGTAAAAACTAATACCAGAGTAATAGGTGTTTTCTTTCTACCAACAATCTTAGCTAAGCTAAGTAGTTTTCCAGTTATGCCTGATAATGAGTGAAATATTGTGTACCACAGTTTGCGTGTGACATTAAAACTACTTAGCTTAGCTAAGATTGTTGGTAGAAAGAAAACACCTAATAAGGTGATTTTTCAAAATGAAAGGTATTATGATGAGGCAGAGCTAATAGGTCATCATGACGAGTATTATAATTATGGTAACTAGCACTAGTTTTAAATTGGTTAATGTTACTTTTAATGTACTTTAACAAAGAAACAAGATATATGGATGGTACCGTTAATATTTTGTGACTTTTAAAAGATGTGGTGAAATCAAGATTAAAAATTAATCTAATTATGCGCTTTTGGCAGACAAAAACTCGCTGCAAATTATTCGCACGTCCCCATATTATAATATTGTAGGATATATGGCAATAAGCCATTGAATAATACAATTGCAATAAAGCCTCAGTAGCTAGGGAGTTCTTGAGCTTGCGTATGCAGTAATATGCTTTGTTAAGTTTTTTGCATACTTCTTCGATTTGAATATCCCAGCTTAGTTTTGTGTCTACTGAAACACCTAAAAATCTTGTATTCGGGCTAAATGGTGGGGTTATGTTGTTAAAATTTAACTGAGTGTTGGAAGATAATGATTTTCTTAGTGAGAAATACATGCACACAGTTTTCTCAAGGTTTAATATGAGATTATTTCTGCAACAATAGTCACGAAATTCTGTCATAACAGCCATAGCATTATCAAGAGCTCCATAAGACTCGGTGCAGATATGCCAAAGGAGTTATCATCGGCGAATGGTGATGTTACCTTTTGATAGAAACGATGGCTAGTCGTCTACAAAAATTTAAAAAAATCAAAGGGCCCAGCACCGAGCCCTGTGGCACTCCAAGACTAACGTCATGTTCATTTGAAATCGTTTGGTTGATTTTTACCTGCAGAGATCTGTCCATTAAATATGACACGATCCACTGTAAAAAAAAACTCCTCGAATGCCTACCTTAAATAATTTTTCTTTAACAAAAGAGAGATTGAGGGAATCAAACGCCCGTGAGAGGTCAAAGAACAATCCCATGACCTTTGTCTATTTCATTATAAACAAATTGCAAAAGCTGAATTGTAGCAGTGTCAGTAGAATGATTTTTGCAAAACCGATGCAGGCGCGGACAAAAAAATTTTAAAAAATTTTTATTGTTCAAATAGGCTTAAAATGTCATGAAACGTCGAGATTTTAAGTTTGAGCGAAAAAAAAATTTCTGTCTGTCTGTCGGTCTATCTGTAACTTTTTTTTGTGCGCACGTTTACTCTGAAACTGTTCGAGATATTGACTTGAAATTTGGTACACATATGTACTTTAACGAGATCTAGAACTAGATTATATTTTCATCTTGTTCCGTCGAAGGGTTGGGGGGTAAATTGGGGTAAATTTGGGGTAAATGGGTAAATCAAGCAGGTAAGAGTCCACAAAATTGGTATTTAGTATGTACAAGAAAAGCTAAGGTCTCAAAAAAATTTTTGGCATTAGCCACCCCCCATTACCAACCCCCACCCCCTTATTAAAGGGGATGAAAAAAAATTATGATTTAGTGTATGTACAAGAACCAGAAACCTTATAGTTATTAAGGTACCAAGGGTGTCATAAGGATAATAACGCACTGAGGTCGACAATGTACAATCCCGAGGGCCTCTGGCCCGAGGGAGTGTACGTCGACCGAAGGCGTCATTATCCTATAACACCCGTGGTGCCTTCAACGTTTAATGTCCTGCAAGTCTGTTATTTAATTCGAATTTTTTTCTTTTGACATTTACGATTTATTAATTTGACATCTATTATGTTCAGAACGATTTGATTTAAAAGAGAGTAAAAATCAAAATTGTTTGTAAACGCCGCAGTTGCATAGCAACGCATTTTGTTTGTCAATAACACTATCATAATTTGCTTGTTTTGGGTTGTATTATAATTTTATAATGCCCTAGGGCGTTATAGATATTCATAACGCCCTAGGGCGTTATTTTTCATTTAATGTATCTCAAAATAGGGTGGTTATTGTAAAATAACAGACTTGTAGGACATTAAAACATTTTTTTACTTCATCCACCCCCACTACCACCCCCCTTCACAACCCCCACCCCACTACCGATGTGGGGTATCGTTTTATGGGTTTTTGGGGTAGAGGATTTCAAATACTATATTATTAAAGTTCCATAAACAATTATTTCCACATACAAAGTTTTTTCGTTGTGAGTTGACTTGGATAGAGAATTGGATGTGGAAGTAGTGATTTCTTGGGCAGCGGTTTTTTTAAAACGGATGGAAAAACATCCAACTGAAAAGATGCGTTGATCAAAATGCACAATGGTTCAATGACGAAATCGCTTGCATACTTGACAAACATAGTGTACAATCCATCGAGATCGAGAGCTTGTTTATTTTAATTCAAATATAACTTGCCTTATTTCATCGGGTATAACTGGATAAATGAAGATGGACTGATCATTGAGTTCACTGGAAGTGCAAGTATGTGATAAATTAGTGCCAAAGTGATTTTTACAGTGACTGAAGCGAAATACCTTGCAAAATGTTCAGTAACATCATTAGGATTGTCAGTGACTTTACCATTTACGTTTAACTTAACATCGACTGGAGAAGATTATTGGTATGCAGTTCTGATTTAATGAGCCTCCAGATTTCCTTTGTGAAATCTAACCACGCCTTAATAATTTGCATTTTTTATTTAAAATATTGTCTTTAAAATATTTGAAACCCTGGGAGAATGACACCCTAGAATGCTTAAAGCAACTGTTTTTTGGAACTTTAAACTAAATTTTATCCATTAATTTGTTATATTTGGTCCAGAAGAAGTGATAAATTAAATGTCATTTGTGTGAAGTGATGGTTCATGTTTTGTAATAATGGCATTGTAAGTTTTAGTCGTCAAAATGGCGCATTTCAGAAAAAATTACTTTGAAGTCGTTTTCACTAAGAAATACGACTTGAAAGTAATTATACTACTTGACAATAGTGACAGGAATTGCAAATATGTAACTTTAAAATTATATTTATTACAGGGGGACTGCAGAGTCACTCTAAGTCGCAGCAAACTTATGAGTACCACAAATTGCCTGTTCAAAGTTCCCGCTGCCACTTCATTGTACATTTTTCCCAACGTTGATTCTGAACACCTTGACAAACTGCTCAACATACATCTGACGTCTAAATTGAACGCGATCCTAATTTTAACTTATGTCTAGCATCCAGTGAACTCTATACAAGGATCTAACTTCACATTTACAGATCTGGCACCTGTTGCATATTGTATTTTAATTTATTATATGTAGTTTTTTATAAATTCTAGAAAAAAAGTAGGTGTAAAGTAATAAATATACATAGTTTAGGTTTGTTGCGTCAGCATATGCATTTCTGATCTCTGCACTTTGTAGTAGCCGGGCACAGGGAACTTGCTAACAAATATTATACAAGATCCACTTTAAACGCATAGTGAAGGTTCCCGGAAAGTCGTGACAACTACCAAAGCTACTCGAAAATGATTGCAATTTTGAAGTGATATTTTGATGACATGAAATTCATGTCAAGCAATAGTAGCAGTGACTAATAGTCACTGCTACAATTGCTTGCCACCTTCAAGTCTTAAAAACTAACTGACAACTACGACGTCCCCACATACCGGAAAAGCTACATAAAAATCACATAACTAGAAAGCAGAGATGGGTCGAGAAAACTTTCCATATTTGATAAAAGTCTGTAAAAGTCATGTAAATAATATAAATGTATGCACTTATTTGGTATCAAAATTAAGCTTGCATCATCACGAATCAGATTTCACCATAAAATAGGCTATCAATATACCCAATGGAAAGTTAAAAGGAAAACTTCCTGGAAACTTTCAGAGTTTCCAGGAAGTTTTAATTTTGACCGTCATTTTTTCAACATGGCAGCTATATTATTTTTGTAGAAAACATTAATCAATGATTGGACAACCCCCCCTACATTGTACAAACAGAAAAATCCTTATGGGAATTATTCACGGGTTTTTTTGCTCAAAATTTCAATAACAACACTAAGTTTTTCATCTAAACCAATTCCTTGGTTTTTTTAATGGATTTCAAATAAATTAATAATATACATAAGTTTATGGATTAACTCGTCTAAAATTACATTTCATGCAAAAACAGGAATGTCTTCAAACAAAAAAAAAAGCTCATTTTTATTTCATCTAAAAATAAGGTACGAAAATTATTGAAATGGACTTAGTCTATTGACTAGGAAGATTTTTATCAATAAATTGTTTTACATCACGGAGTTCTTCATCGGACGAAGTATGCATTAATCCTTGGTAAGTTTTAAACTCAATGTCTTTTAACATTGACTTTAGGACCGAAGCAGTCATTTGTCCCCATTTGTATGGAACTACTGGATCACAGTCGCCATGACACTGTAAAATCTGTAATAAAAGTACATATTACTTATTTGAACATCATTAATATAGTGTGTCCCACTTTGCACGGCAACATTTTCGAAGTCGCTAACGTGTAAGTACGTATTTAAATTTTTCAAAAAATTCAAAAGCATCAATTTTAGTTTTCTTCGTGAGAAGATTTCCTGAAAATATCATTAATAAATTGTCTTGAGTAGATTTACAATATATGGAATACAAACAAATAGATTCGCTTGATTAAGAAAAAAAAAATTTTTTCGGATCTTGGGAAAAAAAAATTTCCCAGATATGAAGTTTTTGAGGTCAAAACTTTTTATGCAAAGATACATCACTGGAAGGAACCACACGCAAAAAGGTTGCAAAGGCACGGACAATTATCTTAACCTGCCATGGCCTTTCTAGCGTTTAATTTGAAGTTGATTGACCTTAAAAAAAATCAAAAATTTTGCCTGAGGTGCATTCCGATATCCTGTAATCCTGCCTATAAACAAGAGAGCTTAAATATTTCATTTGCCTAATAGTTCAGTCGAATTAGACATCATAAAAAATTTTGCGTACTGCAGACTTTTTTTTGTGGAAGTTGTTTAAGAGGGCATAATAAGCAAGCACAGAAAACTACACCATGTGCGTTCCCTATTTTTAGGGGTTGAAACTTTGAAATTTTACTTGTGTGTCCATATCTTTTTCCCTATTGCCCGTAGGGCTCTTTACCAAGTTACACTTTTTGAAGATTCATCCCTCTACATAATATATATATTACACATTTGCCGTACGACAAACGGTTTTGACTGTACCAGACCGGAAAGGTCGTGCTGTCCGAATTTGGGGGTCTTCTGTACAGGACAAACGGCTATTACTTCTAATCTACAATACTACACATACTAATGCCCTTAACGAGGGATGATGATTTGTGAAAAAACTTTCATCGAATACCGCGCGGTTTCTATGATAAGGAATGTTGAAATTTTGAAAACCCCTTTTTAAAAAAAAAGTGAACCCACTTTTTTTCGCTTATTTTTCTTTCATGCATGTACGACCCTAATATAAGAAATTTTACGTTGGTTTCATTTTAATACAATCGTTGGTTTAGGAGCTAGACAGCAAAATATGCCAAAAATGGCTATTTTGGTATTGTTGCATTAAAAAAACCAAAACCAATATAATTCTGGTAAATGTTTTTGTTTATCCTAAAAGTCCAATTCATTGCGCATAGAAAATGTGTTTTTGTATTTAAGTAAGATCAACACTTATTGTGTAATAACGATTTATGTCATGTGTTCTCCAGTCTCCTTTTTTACAATTTTTTTTTTGCGGCCTTATGGTTCATAGTAGGGCAAAAGGCATTATACACGTGGACAGGGCACATAATAGGGTGTTAAAACGAGTCTCTTGTTAAAATGCGATAGGACGTACCGTTTTCGAGTAAAACGCACTTGTTTGGTTATGTTTGCTTTGAGTTTTCATTGTGTTCTGAATTGTGATCTGATAAATAAATTCTACATTTTGGTGTTTTCTTTCTTAGGAGTTTGTTTTTTTAAATCCTTTTCCGATGAAATGGACATATAAAAGCTGTTTCTCGAGGAAGGTAAAATTACTATGGATTTTGTTATACACACAAAATAAGTTGCAATGATGATTCGAGACAAGCGTGAACCTTCAAATAGGGGAGTGAGTCCGAGTCCCTTCATTTTTTCATTAGCAATGTCCCTCATAAACAGAAAAAGCAAGAAGTGACTCATAGTTTTATTTTTTCGTAGTCAGCAGTGAGTATTTACTAGTCAGTCTATGAAAGTGTGACCTGAAATAATTTTTTGCAAACAAGTGCGTTTTACTCGAAAACGGTACGTCCTATCGCATTTGAACAAGAGATCCATTTTAACACCCTAATATGTACCCTGTTCAGGTATACATTGCTTTCTGCCCTACTATGAACCATAAGGCCGCAAAAAAAAATGTGAGAAAGGAGACTGAAGAACACATGACATAAATCGTTATTACACAATAAGTTTTGACTTTTAGGATAAACAAACACACTTACCAGAATTATACTGGTTTTGGTTTTTTTAATGCAACAATACCAAAATAGCAATTTTTGGCATATTTTGCTGGCTAGCGTAACCAACGTAAATTTTCTTATATTAGGGTCGTACATACATGAAAAAAAAATGAGCGAAAAAAGTAGGTTAACTTTTTTTTTTAAAAAGAGGAGGGATGAATCTAAAAAAGGTGTAACTTGGTAAAGAGCCCTACGGGCAATAGGGAAAAAGATATGGGCACATAAGTAAAATTTCAAAGTTTCAACCCCTCTTAAACAACTTCCACAAAAAAAAGTCCGCAGTACGCAAAATTTTTTATTATGTCTAATTCGACTGGAGTATAAGGATGCACCAATCCTTTAATCGGGCTCTGGTATGAACAGGAAAATTTTGAATTTTTATATTCAGTTGTTTAGCGTGATTTATTTTAGATATTTTTTTCCTCAGCTGCCATTTTCTGAATTCTAGATATGCTACTGGAGGGTGCATGCTCGTATTTGCACGACCTCGCTCAAAAAGCTTGTCGCGGCCCTGCAAACTTGGTAGACTAACAATTTTCATTAAAAAATTACCAATAATTTTGAACCAGCAGCTTTGTAAACTATTCGGGCATTAAAGATTGCCGAATTTTATTTTGCTCAAAAAAGAGTCAAGTCTATGATATTGATCAACATTTGGTTGAAATTGAATGACTAATAACTGAGCTACGAAGGTGTTACTGTAAAAAGTGGTACACACTATATATGCAAATTTAAACTGTGAACAAATTCACTACTACTGTAAACTTTCAAAAATAAGATAACATACTTAAACACATTAAATATTTATTTACTTAGTTGAAATTAAAAAAAAAACAAATGAAAATTGTATGACAGATAGCAAATAGAAACATTTAGTGCATAAAACGATGACGTGCCAAAAAAACAACCTAGCTGCCGCACTGTACAAGAAGTATTTAA
This sequence comes from Rutpela maculata, assembly GCA_936432065.2. NCBI lineage: Eukaryota > Metazoa > Arthropoda > Insecta > Coleoptera > Cerambycidae > Rutpela > Rutpela maculata. Next base: position 110,602,707 of record OW386286.2, read on the forward strand.
AAAATGTATTTTAACCACCTTCCATGTCACCTCAATGACCCTCTTACGTCCTAGGAGATCTAGATTTGTCTGAGTCTACAGTTTATAGTGGAATCTGAACCACTTCTTGGTGAAAAGTTACTATGAAAATTTTTTTCGCTGTGTGGGGCTCGAGCCCACTTCGCTAGGTATGCTCAGAGTGCAAGCTAGATATGCTAACCCACTGATACAATGAGTTTAAAATTATGTAGTAAAACTACTGAATTCATTTTCATTTTCTGAATATTAAATATATTCTTCCACAGTACTATGCATGCTCAATCCTTAATAAATACTTAAATACCAATTTTCTATATGATTTTGAGTTACGAAACACATTAACCATCTATTATATAAAAACATTGATTGAAAGTAAGGGCGTTCATATTTAAATGCAATAAAATATTTCAAACAGCGAGGAGAGTTCCAGTGTACTGAGTCCATTATGAATGTCAGAATTCTGATATTAAATTTGAAATCAGCAACCTCGAAAAAACTCATACACCGAGAGTCATATGAATATGCAAAAATTTTGTAATTATAATTGCCATGTTGAACTCGGAACTTCCATGTTCCAAGTTTCTTGCAAATATGAAGAATTTTATAAATTATGGCCGCCATATTTGATCCACCATTTTGTAGTTTCAATTTTAAAAATACCTCCTCACCAAATTACATACAAATTCGAGGAAATTTTGAGTTTTGTCCACTTTCAGAGGTTTCTTGACTCTCTATGGAGTACAGTGTTAGGCTACGGACATGCCGAAGATGCCTTGCAGCTAGAAGTTCAGCTCGCAGTCTCAGTTAATGCATCGCACCATCGATGCCGCAATGCTGGGTGGACATGCCAGAGAAGTTTATCAATCAGCGTTCCATTCAGTCCCTCGGGGGTTTGACATGCTTCTATTGTATCTTATGAAAATAATTTTGCTTTCTACAGTGTATCCCATTTTGCTTGGAACCATCCGCATAAAAAATAGGTCCGATTTGATTGGGTTCTTTTTAAAATGTAGATCTCTGAAAAGTGCATTCTTGTGATACATTAAATTTTATAAAACGTAAAAGATCGACCAACTGCGTTTATTTTTGTGGGTGGAAAATTATGAAATCTTATTAGTGATTTTTTTATTTCAAATCTCAGTTGTGCGACAATAATTATTATTATTATTGCAATCAAAAATTAAAAAAGTAATTTTAAGGACTATTTTGTCACTAATCCTTTAAGGCATGAAGAGTAAAATATAAAGTGAAATAATAAGAAATTGGAGTTTTTCAAATACAAGGTGGAACTGACAAAGTACACCTCATTTTCTTCCTCATTTAGTGAGATTATTTCTTTTAAGTCGGGCCTTTCAGATACACCATGTATATTAGCATACATCGCAAAAAATTAAAATTGTAATTTAAAAATGCAATACCTCCTGTTTATTAAGTATAAGTATCTTTAAAGTATACTATGTAAGAAGTAGGCATATTTGATAAATTTTGTTGGCAAATTATCTTAGTTATTATTTAAGGGCAGGCCGCTACATAAACTTAAAATGAGTAACACACCAAATATATAAAATGAAGTGCAAGCTACCGCGATGCAATCCTCTCTACCGCCATGTAAAAACAAACTATTTTGACATGACGGTAGACTTCGATGTAACTACTAGGGTGAACTGCTGCTAGTATCCCAAACAAATTTTATATGCTTCACGACTAAACAAAGTAGAGTAGAAATACCAGACTCGGCAAGGCTGCAGACCCAGAATGTAACCTTAATGCAAGATACCAAATTCCTTGGTATTTATATTGACCAACACCTGAGCTGATCAAAAGAAATACAGTATGTATGTAACAAACTAAACTTCCGTCAGTTACACCTTCAGAGTGATGGAAAAGTACCTGGAACCAGAAGTGCTTAAAACAATATACTATGCAAATTTTCAATCACTTCTAAGATTCGGAATAATTTTCTGGGGAGGAAGTAAAGATGTAAACAAAGTCTTCATCATACAAAAACGTATTATAAGATTACTCACAGGGTTAAATACAAGGGAGTCATGTAGGGGTAAATTCCGGGAACTAAATATCCTAACAGTACCTGGCCTGTATGTGTATGAATGTCTATTATTTCTGTTTAAAAACAAACCAAAATTTACAAAATATGAAATTACACATAACCATAAGGCCAGATCTTTATGCTATAACTTTCCACAGCATCGACTAACTCTCTCCGAGAGAAACCCTGCTTACTCGTGTATAAAGTTTTATAACAAACTGCCAGCGAATATAAAGGAGTTAACATCATTTAAGGATTTTAAAAAACAAGTTTTTAATATTATTGTAGCTCTCGAGCCATATAGTGAGAAGGAATTTTTAAATGCAACCTAAAGCCGTTGGCTTCTATTTTACTTGCTCTTTTATATTTTATAACATGTCGTTGAAACAAAATTTTAACTTGTTTTTATTTTAATTTAAGTTTTAAGACTTGAAATAACTGTTAACTACAGTACCCATATTGACGCCTTTCATTCAATTAGTTTCTATAAAAAATATTTTGTAAGACTGATTTTTCTGAAATAAAGTGTATTATTATTATTATTATTATTATTATCCCCGGTATGTGCGGTCACATTTAAATGTACAGGTTTGTTTTACAAATCGATGGTTTCGATGCATCGACTGAGACTGCGAACTGAATTTCTAGCTACGAGGCATCTTCGGCATGTCCGTACTCTTAGGCACATTTGTCAGGGACAGATTCACAGGTGCTTTAAGTATAGGGCCCCAAAGAGGCAGGCCTCTCTTGTTGACTACTCTCACTGAAAATAATTTAAAAATGAAAAATATGATACAATCTACATTATTCCAGATGCTCAATTTCATTTTCAATTATTTATTCTCGGTGTTATTAAAGTCTTAAGGGCTATAGTAATTATGGTTTTTAATCTCGGAATCACCAATCCCAGGATCCTGGGAGTTAAAGGAAAAAATAATTGTATCAATTTTCTCACATTCTTGGCTCTATCTTTTGTGTCGAACAACCAACAGAGTCGTAATTTTTTATTTTATCGAAGGATAAGCTGCTAAACACTTCGGTTAAGGTAATTTTAGTTTACATCTAAACTAAAAATCGACCGCTGAACTAGTTGACTTTTACGTGACCTAACAACGGGAACTGCAGTAAGGGGAGGTATGCGTGAGAGCTTATCTCTATTTCTTAGTATCAAGATCCGTGATCACTGATCAGTCATTTGAATTTGAAAAAATTAGACATAAACACAACATTTGTCTTATCCATTAACATAAAAACCTAAGCAAACATTTTCTGTTTGTGCCGGTTAATCGGAAGGTCACAAAAATGAACCAAGAAAAATTGGTATAAATAAATTAGTATAAAAGAATAAGAAATATTTACTTACTGGTATGTTATCAGGTGACTTCTTAGCAGATGGAAAAGATTTATTTAAAGGCAACCAGCCTGATAAGACTACTACACCAGCCACTGCTTGATTATAAGTTAGAGCAGAGTAAAGGGCTAAAGCACCGCCTTGTGAGAAACCGCCCAAGAGGATTCTGGCAGCAGGTATTCCAGCTGATATTTCAGTTTGAATTAAGGTATGAATTTGCTTTGATGCCGCTTTAATTCCTGAAATAATACAATATGTAATATATTTTTTTTTTAAAGAAATCAAGTCTGTTTAAGAGTATGATTTGCGGTAGGATACATAATATTTTCATTGATATATATGAAAAGGGTATATACGGGTGGGCGTGCACCTTTGATCAATGAAATATGCCCAAAGGCGGAGATAAACATATTGTGTAATATAAGACAAATAGTTCAAATATATTTCTGTCGTACAGAGTCGAATTCGCGTTGGGTGCACAAGAATTTTTATTTAAAGTAATTTGAGTAGGAAAACTGAATGCGGTTGTAGTGATTCCTTAGGCAGTGGTTTTTAATTAAAAGAAAAAACTATCTGTAGGTACATAATGTATATTTACAGTGTACAGGGTGTCCTAGTTAACGCGTTATGTCCGATTTTCTCGGTAGTTTTTGAGATAAGTATTTTTTTTCCGGGGAATCGATGCCGCTAAGAAACATAATTGAACATCAAAGAAGAATTGATCGTATTATTTATGTTCTTAATTGACTATTAAAGGAAAGTAAAAAAAGGCATGTAAATTTTAAATATCACTTCCGGTTTACATGGCAATGGCGTTCTTTTTCTTGAAAATAGAATATTAATTACTTCCACATCCAGTGGAAGTATAGTAACAAAAAAATTTTTGAAAATTTTTATTGTTCAGATAGGCTTAGACTGTCATGAAAGGTCGACATTTTAAGTTTCAGCGAAAAAAATTTCTGTCTGTCTGTCGGTCTAACTTTTTTGTGCGCACGATTACTCTGGAACCGTTTAAGATATTGACTTGAAATTTGGTACACGTATGTACTTTAACGGGATCTGGAACTAGATTATATTTTCATCTTATTCCATCGAAGGGTTGGAGAGTAAATTGGGGTAAATGGGGAGGTAAACAGGTAAATCAAGCAGGTAAGAGTCCGTAAAATTGGTATTTAGTATATATAAGAGAAGCTAAGGTCTCGAAAAATTTTTTGACATTAGCTACCCCCATTACCCCATTTTTTAAGGGGACAAAAAAAAGTGTGATTTAGTGTATGTACAAGAACCAAAAACTTCAAAATATTTTTTTACTTTATAGTCCAAAAATTTTTATTGAAAAATTACCAAAAATCCTCGCTATGATGGGGTGATTTCTATTACGAATAACTGGCAAAATAAGGATACATATATTACTTCCACATCCATTGGAAATATAGTAACGACAAAAAAATTTTTTAAAATTTTTATTGTTCAAATAGGCTTAGAATGTCATGAAACGACGAAATTTTAAGTTTGAGTGAAAAAAAATGTCTGTCGGTCTGTGACTTTTTTTTTGTGCGCACGTTTACTTTGGAACCGTTTGAGATATTGACTTGAAATTTGGTACACATATGTACTTTAACGAGATCTAGAACTAGATTATATTTTCATCTTGTTCCGTCGAAGGGTTGGGGAGTAAATTGGGGTAAATTTGGGGTAAATAGGTAAATAAAGCAGGTAAGAGTTCATAAAATTGGTATTTACTATATACAAGAGAAGCTAAGGTCTCAAAAAAAATTTTGGCATTAGCCACCCCCATTACCACCCCCACCCCATTATTAAAGAGGATGGAAAACAAAATTTGATTTATTGTGTGTACAAGAATCAGAAACCTCAAAATATTTTTTTACCTTATCCACCCCCACTGCCACCCTCTATCACCACCCCCCCACCCCACTACCGATGTGGGTTATCGTTTTATGGGTTTTTGAGGTAGACGAATTCAAATATTATATTACTAAACAATTATTTCCACATACAACATTTTTTCGTTGTAAGTGACTTGGATAGAAAATCTGGATGTGGAAGTAGTGATTCCTTGGGCAGCGGTTTTTTTTTATTGTTAAATTAGTGTACAATATCGATAATTCTATCATTTCCAATTGAAATTAAAATTTTGCGGACATGCCTATTGAAAGTCGCATTTCGGAGATATGAACTTTACTTTGCTTTTTTTTAAATTAACACTCCATATATGTACCATTTGAAACGCCATAAAAAAAGCTTTGTTTTTATAATATGGTACTTATCTTAAACAAATTTTGTCTAATTTACTATATATTTACAATTTATCAAATTAGCCATGGAAAACAAAAGTATGTAAATTAAAATAAACAATATGTTAGTTCTATCTAATTTCACTTTATTTTAAATAAAATGGAGAATTTCAATAATTGATACAGTGTGTTTCACTTGAAATGGTAACACCTCAATAACTTTTTTATTTTTTTTCCGATTTGAATCACATTTTACTTACAAATTAGTATCTATTTATGACCAGAAAAATATTTGCCTCCTACGGTACCAAAGCCACCTGCGGTACCAAAATATGTGGAGAAAATCGGAAAATCATATTAGGCATTTTTTTGTCGGAAAATTTTGTTAATAAAACTTGTTCAGAATTATCCAAAATGGCCAAAATTTAATCAAAATTAAAAAATTAAAAACTTGAAATTTTAAAAATTTTGAAAATAATTATTTAAAAAAAAAACTGTAAATTGCTTTACAACTACCTGGCAGCTTGGGTTTAATTTCAAACAAAATTGTCATAGTACAGTTTTCTAAACGAAAAAACCCATTAAAATGATATTTTCGGACTTTGACATTATTTTAATAAAAATTTATATATTTTTTATTTTGATTAAATTTTGGACTTAAGGTTTCTGAACAATTCTGAACAAGTTTCATTGACAAAATTTTCCAATAAAAATATGCTTAATATGATTTTTTGATTTTATCCGCATATTTTGGTACCGCAGATGGCTTTGCATTTGTAGGAGGTGCATTTTTTTCTGGTCATAATTAGATCCTAATTTGTTCCATACTTAAATAAAATTTGATTCAAATCAGAAAAAAAAATTAAAAAGTGAAACACACTGTATATTTTTCGGACTACCATGACTTAATGTAAGAAAACATAAAACTTAATATCTACTATAGTTTTTAAGAAAAATACTGTGTCATATATCATTGGAAAGATTTTTCTATGGCCTTTCAAATGGTGTAAAGATATATTTAAAAAAAACCAAGGTAAAGCTCATATCTCCGAAATTCGACTTGTTTGAATTGTTTTGCTGAAATGATGTTTGGAAAATACATGTGATATCCCATAACTTTTATTTTTGAACTTATTTACGTAACTCCCAAAATAAAGAAGTTAAATGAGGTTCTAACGTTTGCACAACCACCCTGTACTGTTAACTATAATAAGGAACTTTAGTCTAGTTAATATAAAAAACACGTTCTCAAATAAATTAAATATGTTCTGATAGAACATATTAATAATAATAATTTTTTGTTTTTGTCCTTGGTGTTTTTCAAAAAAATTGCCGCCCTTGAATTTTGCGGCTAGAGCCCCTATATGCCCCCCCCCTATATGCCACTGACTGCGCTCCGTCAGAAACCCTAAAATACCTATATGCATGTTTGGAGCATATTTAATGTCCGATATATCAAAAAATATTACAGCTAGATCTATCAATCCTTATAAGTATGTTTGAAATAAAGGATCTAAAAGAATATGTAAAAATATACAGGGTTTTCATTTAAAAAGCAACCCTCATTGTTATATCACGTGACATATGCAAGCAATTGTTTTTTAATTGCATTTAAAAAAATATGCGTACAACCCTACAACTCTTATACGAAACTTTTTTTTATCTCCAATAATAACATAAATAAAGGGGGGTCAAAATATAGTTATAATTCGTCCGCTGTCCTGGATTCCTAAATTTTTTAAAAAATTCGTAACCGCATCCCCGACAACCCCGAGGTATCGATTTTCAGTCGAATAGGACCATAGATGACGAAATTCGTCCGCCATCTTGGAGTCCTAAATTTTGATCAAAAATTCATAACCCGCATCCCCGAAAACTCCCAGACATCGATTTTCAGTCGAATAGGTCCATAGATGACGAAATTCGTCCGCCATCTTGGATTCCTAAATATCTTAGCAGTATGAGATTCCTCGGAAAACCTACGTCAGACTGGATTTTGAACCATAAACTTATCTCAGAAACTACCGAGAAAACCGAGCATAGCGCGTTGACTGGGACACCCTGTACATTTGGCTTGGTAATAATTTCGAATAAATTGATTTCTGACCTAACTAAAAACCGCATTCAAATTTTCATAATAAAATTTGTAGGAGTGTTTATACAAAACGGTCCTCTCTATTTGGCACCTTTTATTTATGTATTAACATTTTCAAGAATTTCATCTATTAAGTCATTCCAATAAGATAAAATAATTTATAAATAAATTTAAGATTACAATTACCAGAACTCCTAAATGCTTCCCTGGCAAGCATTCATTCGCGTCTGGTCTCCATGACAACAAGTTCCTCCCTAAAGTCTGAGAGCGTGTAAAGCTATGCGAATGCCGAGGCGAGTGCCATCTATTGACGGCAAAATTGGAAACTATTTATTGAATCTATGTTTGAAAATTAAGAGGTTATATTTTATCCACGTAATTAATTAAGGACTATCTAGGTCGTCACGATTTCGTTTTTTGTAAATTCCAATTTTTCGACGTCAATTTTTTCGTTGATCACGTGTTTTTGATTAAAACAAAAAATTAAAAACGTGACGAACTAGAATATATATTTTAATACATACGTACAAAATTTGAAGTTTCTATCTTCAAAAATAAGCCGAATAATTCGTTTCTTCATTTCACTGATCGCAGATTATACTCTTAAGGATGTGCGGAAGTGATATTTTTTAACTTAGAACTGAATGATATTTGGTTAAAGTAAAGTTTATATGTTTCTAAGACACACTGCAAAATATCAGAATATGGCCTTTTGTTATCAGCCCCCCACACAGGTCCCGGTAAACCAAATTCACCCCCCCCCCCCCAGATGAGCGGGGGGAATGTGAAAAAATAAACTCGGTACAAATTTGAACTTTTTAGGTGCGAGATTACTTCCAAAACTTCTGCTTCTGTAAAGAAAAAGGAGTTTGGATTTCTTCTATTAATAGTTAGGATTTTTATTCTTGCATCAAAACTTTGGAGTAGATTTTCCGGAACAGTATTGAAATAATTATTAAATTGATTAGTTACTTCCCTATTATTATGCAAAATAATATCTTCAACTGTCAGTTTAATTTCCTTGTTATTTGCTTGGTAACTTTTTTTATTGCTATTTAGTATTGCCAATGCTGCTTTTGATTTATTTTAGCTCTTAATATAACAGAAATATTACAATTTTTTTTTGCTCTATTAATTACTTGTCTATACACAGATTTATATTTTTTATAATAGTTTCTAATCCCTCGTCTCCCTGTGCTGCTAAAATATGCAAATCTTTTAATTTTTGAGCTGAAACTTGTATGCCCTTTGTCATCCAATTTTTCTTTATGTTTTTTTACTGATGTTTTTTTCTTTAGGGGAAAAACGATTTCAAAATAATATGTAAGAAGTTCTGAAAATAAATGAAATTTTTCACTTACATCCAAATCCGTAATGAGTATTTCTTCCCAATTTTCCTGAGCTAACAGTGAACAGAAATAATTTACGTTGTTCTTATTATTTATTTATCTCGTATAGTATATTATTTTTTCCTTAGTCTTCCTCTACTAGCTTACACTAATACTAACTTACTCAAAGTTAAAACTGACTGGATTTTCTTTTCTAAAGTTATTGTGCTTATAAGAAATGTAAGGGATGAACGGACGGACATTTTGAAAGTTTTTCAGAACGTGTTCACTACACAATATTAAATTCTTTTTCTCTACAAGTAACATTTATCGTTTTACAAATGTACCGAATAAATGCAATATACCTACTCTTCGCTTTTGTGCTTGCGAACTCTAGCTTGTCTTTCTTAACAAATTTTTATTAAATAATTGCACTAAAACATTATTGAAAACTTGATAACTTCTTATTCTACGTGATCCAACTGAATGCATATATTTTGTTCCCCACCGAATATACCACGAAAAAGAAACAAAAGGTAAAAAATTAGACAATATAAATTGTCAATTTAAATCATTACATCTTCACCAATTATTAAATAAGCAAATAAGGATAGTAACTAGAAAAGTCTTAAATTTTCTTCAAAATGCTACCAAGAATCTGTATCCACAATAATAGAATCAAATGATGTTTCAGTATTACTAATCAACCATTCCTTTTGGTTTTAATCATTAAATGTATACAGGATGTTCCTTAACACTTTTGCTGCGCATGACTCTCATGTGAGCCAGGCCTATTATATTATTATTTTATTATTATGCCTGTCAGCACTAAACAATAAATTCTTGGCCAGGTGTGCATGGCTCTCCTGAGAGAGAGTCCAAAAAACATGGAATACCCTGTATATATAATTTTTATTTCTCGATTTCTGAAGAGTAGGTATATTGCAATTATATAATATACCGGGTGATTTTTTTAGTTGGTACAGCACCTTTTCCGCGCTTATTATTAAAGATAGAGTTTTGAAATTTTGCAGGCATACTTAGTGACATTTTTTGCATCTAATGCACTTTTCTCGTCTAACCGGAAGTAATGTCAACTTTCGATTTTCAAATGAAACACTATAGTTTTTCTTTTGGATTTCAAAACTAGATTTTTTTCTGAGTCAAAATATGTAAAAAAAGTATTGGGTTAGGGAGGAAAGTTTTTGAGATTATGCTATTTTAAGGTTTCAGTTGTTGAGAAGCACTAAAAATCGAGTTACCTATGAAATGATTTTGTGGCAGATTAAAATCGCCGTCAAAACACGTAGTAGGTGCATGTCAAGTCAATAGAAGTTTGCGTTGTCTTCTTTGAATTTAGCATTTCAAAGTTTTCTGGCGTCAGTTCACAAAAAATTAGAGAAAAAAATGGAAAATGATTATACAAATGAAAATTTCTTTAATGATTTTTAACCAAAATGGTCAAAGATATTTACCAACTTGTCGTAGTTTCAATGCGGATTATTCCGGGAAAAGAAGACTTGATCGTCGATTAAAAAAAAAAAATAATTACAAATTTAAGAGCTTCATTCAGGACAATTTAAAGTGAAACGAAACAGAACTTGGTATGTGACGAGGCAAAAGGATAATGAATTAAATATTCTATTGGCCGTTACGGAAAATTCAGGTATTTCAATTCGTCAACTAGAAGTGCAGTTTGACATATCATATTCCTCCATCCAGAAAATATTGAAACGATACGGGCAGCATCCTTACAAATACTTGATACATCAAAAGTTACTTCCTGGAGATTTACCCAGACGAACTGTGTTCTGCGAATGGTTCATGACAAAATATCAGGAAGATCCGGGGTTTTGGCGCAAAGTAATTTGGAGTGACGGGGCCAGTTTTACCAATAACGGCACTTTCAGTCGACATAGCGCACACTACTGGTCCACGGTTAACTTACACTTAACTAAATCCAGCAAATTTCAGATAGTTTGGAAGTTCAATGTTTGAGTTGGACTTGTTAACAACCAACTGATTGGACCTGTTGTTTATGATCAAAATCTCAATGCAGCGTTTTATTCCCAAAACATATTGCCTTTCTTGGAAGAAAATTATCTAGATAATTTATCTTTGGCAGCACTAGAGAAATTTATTTTATGCAAGACGGAGCCCCACTTCACAATGCAAGGGTGGTGGACGGTCTTCTAACAGTTATTTTTGAGGACAGGTGGATCGGAACCTCCGGGCCGATTAGATGGCCAGCGAGGTTCCCTGATCTCAATCCAGTGGATTTTTTTATGGAGTTACATTAAAGATAATGTTTATGAATTCGAACGTGAAACAAGAGCGGCTTTGGAAGCACGTGTTCATGAAATCTGCCAAGAGATGAACCCCCCGTTTATTGAAAACACAACAGAAAGTGTCAAGAGAAGAGTTGAAAAGTGTTTAGATCAAAATGGTGGCTTATTTGAAAAATATTTGTGATAATTTCCTTGTTGCAGCTTCATATTTAAATTTTTGTCACTGTTTGAAATAAAAATGTTTATTGTTTTGTTTGTTTTTTATTGTTTGAAATAATAAATTCAAAGATGACAACGCAAACTTCTATTGATTTGACATGCGACTACTACGCGTTTTGATGGCATTTTTAATCTGCCACAAAATCATTCCATAGGTAACTCGATTTTTAGTGCTTCTCAACACCTGAAACCTTAAAATCGCATTATCTCAAAAACTTTCCTCTCTAACCTAATACTTTTTTTACATATTCTCAGAAAAAAATTTAGTTTTGAAATCCAAAAGAAAAACTATAAGTAGTGTTTCATTTGAAAATCAAAAGTTGACGTCACTTCCGGTTAGAGGAGAAACAGCAGAAAAATTTTAAAAAGTGCATTAAATGCAAAAAATGTCACTAAGTATGGCTGCAAAATTTCAAAACTCTATCTTTAATAATAAGCGAGGAAAAGGTGCTGTACCAACTAGAAAAATCACCCGGTATATTATGCAATAAAAACGGCCACAGCGAAAGTGTTAATGCTATATTTCAGGCTGTGATTCCTTTGGTTATTTTATATATAAAAGTTCATATGAACATATGTCCGCAACGATTTAAATTTTTTGCTTTTGTTTTTGGTAATAATGTTATAGGCCCTTTTTTTTCTGTCGAGACACGCTCATGGATAGATAGAGAGATAGATATAGACAGACAGTTCATAAATTAGTTCATGTAAAAAAATAATACATTGCCAAGTCAAAAAACAGAAAAAAAAACACTAATAATACACAGCATTAATACAGAAAACTAGTATACAAGCAAAAATATTTAACTACACATCAGGACGTTAACAATGGACCATCATCTTACCTGCATTTTCTCCAAGAAGAACTACTTGTGTTGCTTGAAGATGTACCAGTTGCATTAAGGAATCAAATGTGGTGCATGCACGATGGAGCTCCTGTTTATTTCAGTGTAATTGTTCGTGACTATTTATGTGTGGTTTATCCTAATCGTTGGATAGGTCGCGAAGGACCACAGCAATGGCCAGCAAGATCCCCAATCTCGATAGTTTGAATTTCTTTTTGTGGGGTCATCTTAAAACTTTGGTGTATAAAACTCCCATTAACACTTTAGAAGATTTAAGAGGACGAATAGTTGCCTCGTATGAAACAATACGGAATACGCCGGGGATCTTTGAACGAGTGCGCATTTCGATGCGAAGACGGGCGGAAGCATGCCTATTAAGTGAAGGAGGCCATTTCCAACAACTTTTACAAAACGAAATTTATCAATGTTAATAATGATTAGTTTCAGTTTGAATTTAATTGTTTTAATCAAGAACTGTACGTCTGACGAGAAAAACGCGAGATACCGTTTTCATTTAGAATTGACCAGGCTAATCAGAAAAAATATCCACATGGAGAAATGTCAGTGGCGTACCACTTTTTTTCGAGACTTTTTTGGTAAAAAATATCACAGGACATGTCTGCAGGGACACCACTAGAGCGATAAAATAACTTTTCAAACTGAAATATGTGGTTTTATATCCTATTAACACATACTAAAATTGAAAATAATATCTAGTACTTTCAGAGATATTAAAAAAATGATTTAGAAGAAAATTGAACACTGTAGCAAAAACTTGCGGGAAAGCAGTTGCAGATATATGTTTAATGAACTTTTCTTCATAAAAAGTTATTTTCTTTCATGCTGAAGAAAGTGAACACAATTAGAGATGGTACGAAAGAACCGAACCTGTTCTTTCGGAACAGCTCCGAGCTAACAGTTCCGCGGAACAGTTCTCAGATTTAGAAAATACTAGTTCCGACTCCGCTGGACTGTCATGCGTTTGAGCGGAGCACTGAGCACATGATAACGTTGTACCTTCGGACACGGAGCCGGAGTGGAGTGAGCAGATCAGACTTGCGGACTTCTTGGTATTGGTGGTAAGTGGTAGTATTTGTGTGGGATGTATATAATAATAATAAATTCTGTTTAATTAGTGTTAAGTATTACAAAAATGTAGCTCTAACATTTTTTAATTCAAGGAGTTTTAGGAAGAGTTTGAAGCATTAGGTGAATATTTTGACTTATTTCCATGTAACAATGAAATGAATTGAAGAAATGGTAAAACTTAGAAATGAAATACTCACGGTTCTAAATCGCATTACAAAACAAATTAAAAGTATATTAATATATAAGACACCCTCTACTCTTATTCAGAGTTCAAATACTAGTTCATATCGGTTTTGATATACAGGACGTATTTTGTATTGACCACTTTCTTTTCAAGAGCTTGGAGCTCTGGAGATTTCAAAATCAAAACTTTGAATGGAGCATATAATTGACATGTCAGTTTTCAACCTTCAACAACCAATCAGCATTCTTGTTTCAAAAAAATCAGGACTCCAAGCACTTGAAAAGAAAGTAGTGTCATTATGGAGCATATGGAGCTGCGAGTGCGAAAGAATGGGCAATCACTAATGCCGGACTCGGAGCAGGTCGGAATCGGAACAGGTTTTTGTAACAGGTATACTTTTTTACCCGGAACAGTTCCGACCTGTTCCGAGAAAAATCCACTCAGTACCATCTCTAAACACAATCAGTAAGCAACCAATAGAGATCAAAGATTTCAAAAATACCTGGATTTGATTAGCTGTTTAGTGAATGCAATCTGTTCATTCAGCACGAAAGAATACAACTAAAATGACTGAAGGAATCACATCCTGAAATATTAGCACGTCATTAAGGAACACCCTGTATATTTGCAAAAATGTTTTTTAAGTCCCTTTGCTTTTCTAGGTCAGTAGTCACTATCAACCCTTTAAAGATCACAAATATGTATTACCAACAACTCACCTTGTTCATCTTCTGGGCCAGATTCATCTAATGTCTTTAAATCAAACCAACTTGGCATTCGAAATCCAGCATTCAGTGTAACTGGCATTGTGGGTGCGGTGGGGCAAATCACCTTCACATGTGGCTGTCTTAAAGCACCCATTGCACTAGACCATCCCTGACTGTTAAAACACGTTAAAATTATCTTAAAATACAACAAAATGTAAAAAATAATACTTGCCCTGTGTCTCCCAATCCATGTAAAAATATTAACTGCAAAATATCATATTAATAGTGTTACTTAAGTACTAAAGGACGATTATATTTACCGTTGCCGTATGTTTAGAAGTCGCCGCAAGTACAACGGGGGCTGCCATGATTACTAGTAGTAGTTAATTAATTAAAACAGAAAAAAACGTTAATACATACAAGGCAAAATTAATTTTTGACATATAAATGTGAAACACCGACAACGTCCTTGACCGATGACAGCTCGCTTGCCCTTTTTACCACAGGTTTTTCGATCGGTATACCAAAAGAGGATATGGTACATATGATACCTTTAAGCAAACCTTTGAGCATATAAGGAAAAATTGCATATTTTAAGGAAGATATCATCTACTCTATCAGTTTATCATATTTAAGGTTCGTTATTATTATTTGCACATAAATAGAAATATTTCAATTTTTTTACACCTGAGAATTCCTTTAATACATGTCTTTTATTAGTTTATTATCATTGTGGGCCTTATCAAGGATTACATTAGACTCACGTGGTACAAAGAGTATCATGCTAGACTCGCTAATCTTTGACCTTTGGACTGAATCGAAACATTAAAATATGTGCGACCAGAGCTGGGCGATCGACCATATGGCAACTATGATTATACTTTTGATTTCATTAAACAAAAGCATCAAATCCGATAGGAGCCATTGAAGAAATACATTCACGAAAATGCGTGGGTCATTTTGAACCCTCTGTCATCCTCTTGTAAGATTGGTGACCAACGAACTACCTATCCCCTTTCTTTATACGAACATTTGTTTGCAAACGTTGCACTTTTTTTAAAGTTATTGTGCTGATATTTAGTTTGCTTTACTAGAGAAACAACTTAAAATGTTAAATATAGCTATTTTCTATTTACCAATCAAGGTTTTGTGAGAACGTTCACTTTTTATGCACCCGCCCCTTCCAACAACGTCCGTTTTGGCACATTTTCGGCAACCCCCTTCGTCTAAGTAAGAGCGAACGTATTTTTTAAATGGCTCCGATTATAATTTTCTATCGCACATGTTAGGTTTCAAACGTTTGCATTCTGTTTGAAAATTTACCTCGTAAGAACATCATCATTTTCTATCTATGCAACTGATATAACCAAAGAGAGGATCATGTACAGAACCTGACAAATTTACATGATCACAACTCGAGATTCGTTCAAAACAGACGGAGACAGTGGTTGCGTTCATCACGGTGGAGCGATCAGGTAGCGCTCACTGATCATTTTGCATGAACGGTATTAGCCCGACTGATCACTGGTGATCGCTACTGTAACGGCAACCATTTTATGCAGCAAAATAATTGTATGATACATAATACGTGATCACTGATCAGTGATTTGAATCTGAAAATATTAGACATAAACACAACTTTTGTCTTGTCCATTAACGTGTAAACCTAAGCAAACATTTTCTGTGTGTGCTGGTTAATCGGAAGGTCACAAAAATGAACCAAGAAAAATTGGAAATTATTTACGAATGTGAAGCAGATTATTAAATATTGTTGTGTTTTGATTTTAGTGGCCAAATAAATAAAAGTTTCGACACTAGGGCTATATTAAACTATTTTGTATTAAAACTGGATACATATTTCACTATTTCTAACTGATATGTTTTTAAATAAATTTTATCTATCAATATCACTAAACAGCCGTATTTTAGTTTTTAAGTACGTACTAAGCCTCTGTCCAATTGTTGACTATAAAATAACATTTCTATATTTAAGAAAAATATAATATAAAGTTGTTGGTACTATTAACACAGAGTACAGTAACTACACAGAGGCGAAAGCAAGCCTTCCCGCCAAAACCAAATTTGTATACGCATCGCCATTTTTTAACTGGTATATCAATCAACCTCACTTTCTAAATTCACTTGTCATTGCTGTCAAATGGCAACTGACTGAACTTAAGAATTGAATTTTTCATAATAGAGTTTTTATTGACATTATGTCATACAAAATGGCCAGTTTTTGTTGTATTATTAGTTGTTGAAGTGTGGCAATCCGAGAAAACATCAGTTTTTATAAAATAACGTCGATTTACAACCAGAAGAGGTTAGGGTTAAAAGATTCTAAGCATCGACTGTAAGTCGATGATTCCAAGCAATTAAAAGGAATTATTTTACTGGAATATTCCAAGTATTTTATTAATGGTAAGTTGTTACTTGTTAATTTAAGAATTTGATTTTTAGTGTGGATTTATGTTGCAGGAAAGTCCGTAATTCAAGACCACTATGATCCATCTAGTTAGATGTTTATGGGATACAACTTTAAAAGCTAAATGTGGAACTAAAAGTGCTTGTGATAATAATAACTACTGCTTAAGCAAACAATAAACAATTCATGGTAAAAAATAACACTTTATATTAATTTGTCAGCATTTTTAATAATCATTTATGTTTAAATTTTAGTTGAGCGACGGTAGAGCTGATGCTGAGGGAGAAAGAAGCTTAATAGCATTTTTTAAATCAGGTATCTCAAGAGAAAAATACACAGACTACATTAAGATATCTGATGAAGTGCTTAAATCAAAGAAATTTAAAGTATTGCTGTTATTGATTGATCTGGAACTAAACGTCCTTTTAAAATATATTGTGTGGTGTTTAAAAACCCAGTGTTGGGATTGTTTAACATTCAAAAACTATGAAATTAAGACTGAAAGTGATCCTCCAGTCAGTGAACACATAAATAAAGTCCGAATGGGTTTTGAAAGTGTCAAATTGTAGCAAATATTCTTTGAATTATGTAATTACAAATGTTACTTATTATTACTTAGATATTAGTATGTGTATAATATAATCATTTATTTTTTATTGCAATATAGATCTTTCTTTATATCTCCAGTAAGTTTCTTGTCAATTCTTCTTCTGAGTATTAATGGAACGTTGGATAATAAATAATTTGATATTTAGTAAATATATTTTGTTTTACTTTCAGTTAGATGCAAAGATGCATGTATATATAAGTTCTACATAATCGACTATTTTAATTTACTGCTAACAACAATAATACAAGTGATAAATAAAATATAATAAAAAGTGAATATATGTATTTAATAAAATACAAGGGATATTTAACAATTGACCTACCTACGTAAAATAATAAAATACG
This sequence comes from Rutpela maculata, assembly GCA_936432065.2. Lineage (NCBI taxonomy): Eukaryota > Metazoa > Arthropoda > Insecta > Coleoptera > Cerambycidae > Rutpela > Rutpela maculata. Next base: position 110,620,512 of record OW386286.2, read on the forward strand.
TGTTAGACATATTATACAGTATCGGAAAGTTCTACCGTTGAGATTGCATAGTTTCAACGACTTAACCGACTGCCTACAATAAAGGCGTCTACCAGTACCCTAGCAGAGGCAAAGCAGACATGTCCCTTAATGTACATCATTGCCCTGCCAAAAATTCCACATAGAAACTTATAAAAAAAAAGTGATGCGGTTTTATCGTTCCTATAAGTTATATTAGTATTATACAGACAGGATTTTATCTGTTTTATTAAGTTTTAAATCGGTTATGAAACAGTAATTCCGAATGAGCTATTTGGAATTATCATGTTGCCCTTTCATGAGTACTTATATGAAATATACATCAACAAATCTACAGTTTAGTGTCTGCAAATGCACCCTTGCCCTTATATCTGTAAACATATGGAATTACAGATACAACTTTAAAGAGATTCTAAACTTTTCTATAAGTAATATCATAAGAGTTCCAGTCCGTCCTTTCTCCAGTATCTATCGTATGTAACACACCATTTATCAGCATGTTTTTATTGTAAATTTCAACATTGTTTTTTATTAGTATTAATGTGGATATACATGTCAACAAATGTACAGTTTCAATTGTATATTTTACACATGTATTTTTATTGTAAACTTCCATTTTGCTTTTTTATTAGTATTAATTTGGATATGCATGCCGACAAATGTACAGTTTAAATTGCATATTTCAAATAGAAATACTAATATTGTGGTAAACACAAAATTCTCCAAAGTGTTCTTGTTCTAGCCACAGAGTACAGTAACTACACAGAGGCGAAAGCAAGCCTTCCCGCCAAAACCAAATTTGTATACGCATCGCCATTTTTTAACTGGTATATCAATCAACCTCACTTTCTAAATTCACTTGTCATTGCTGTCAAATGGCGACTGACTGAACTTAAGAATTGAATTTTTCATAATAGAGTTTTTATGGACATTATGTCATACAAAATGGCCAGTTTTTGTTGTATTATTAGTTGTTGAAGTGTGGCAATCCGAGAAAACATCAGTTTTTATAAAATAACGTCGATTTAGAACCAGAAGAGGTTAGGGTTAAAAGATTCTAAGCATCGACTGTAAGTCGATGATTCCAAGCAATTAAAAGGAATTATTTTACTGGAATATTCCAAGTATTTTATTAATGGTAAGTTGTTACTTGTTAATTTAAGAATTTGATTCTTAGTGTGGATTTATGTTGCAGGAAAGTCCGTAATTCAAGACCACTATGATCCATCTAGTTAGATGTTTATGGGATACAACTTTAAAAGCTAAATGTGGAATTAAAAGTGCTTGTGATAATAATAACTACTGCTTAAGCAAACAATAAACAATTCATGGTAAAAAATAACACTTTATATTAATTTGTCAGCATTTTTAATAATCATTTATGTTTAAATTTTAGTTGAGCGACGGTAGAGCTGATGCTGAGGGAGAAAGAAGCTTAATAGCATTTTTTAAATCAGGTATCTCAAGAGAAAAATACACAGACTACATTAAGATATCTGATGAAGTGCTTAAATCAAAGAAATTTAAAGTATTGCTGTCATTGATTGATCTGGAACTAAACGTCCTTTTAAAATATATTGTGTGGTGTTTAAAAACCCAGTGTTGGGATTGTTTAACATTCAAAAACTATGAAATTAAGACTGAAAGTGATCCTCCAGTCAGTGAACACATAAATAAAGTCCGAATGGGTTTTGAAAGTGTCAAATTGTAGCAAATATTCTTTGAATTATGTAATTACAAATGTTACTTATTATTACTTAGATATTAGTATGTATATAATATAATCATTTATTTTTTATTGCAATATAGATCTTTCTTTATATCTCCAGTAAGTTTCTTGTTAATTCTTCTTCTGAGTATTAATGGAACGTTGGATAATAAATAATTTGATATTTAGTAAATATATTTTGTTTTACTTTCAGTTAGATGCAAAGATGCATGTATATATAAGTTCTACATAATCGACTATTTTAATTTACTGCTAACAACAATAATACAAGTGATAAATAAAATATAATAAAAAGTGAATATATGTATTTAATAAAATACAAGGGATATTTAACAATTGACCTACCTACGTAAAATAATAAAATACGTGTTAGACATATTATACAGTATCGGAAAGTTCTACCGTTGAGATTGCATAGTTTCAACGACTTAACCGACTGCCTACAATAAAGGCGTCTACCAGTACCCTAGCAGAGGCAAAGCAGACACGTCCCTTAATGTACATCATTGCTTGCTTTGCTCTCGCTTGCTCTTATTGCCGCACCAAATCAAACGCTTTCCGATACTGTATAACATTAACAAGACACGATAAAAAGAAGTTTTTGTACAAATTACAATGGTTTGTATAGTTCCATCTATAGGTATATCATAGGCAAGAGGTCAAAAACTGGAAGACGTGTACACCTTTTTTACATATTTCAAGTAGTTCAATACTCCAGATCTTCATTGTTTACTTTATATGGTATTTTTCACAGAAATTATAACATTTATAACCTTCGAACATAGCCACCGTGTTTACTGCTAAAAAATTGAAAGGAAAGACTGATGGGTAGTGAACGATTTTGTCTAGATTAGTAACACAGTCACAATGAGTAATCCAAGGAGTCGATGGCTTTTGTTGAAGATGCTACGCTAAGAGTTCATAACCTGAAAAATGAATTTGCATGTTGGCAATTATTCATTAAGCAATGTTTAATCAGGTAAGCATATATTGAAAAAAAAGGTTGATCATCGACAACTAAGTCTTACCTTTGCAAAAAGCTTTTATCCTGCAAATTTCTTGGAGAGTACTTCTTACACCCAACCACATATACCTTCAAGATTTTTGAGTGCCTTGAACTCATCCTTTTGTCTACGCGTTTCTCTCAAAAACCAAGCAATTCTCAGTATATTATGAGATATTTACACCAACATTTGTACTAGTCATTCACCATTTCTCAAAACGTTAGCGATTTATTGTCAGATTTGATAATACTTTCACATGTTTCACATTTTCTCTCCAAGCTGATTCAATATTATTCAATTCTCGCCAAATTAAATAATATTTTATTTTGTAGGTTTCTCAGCGATTGTCAACTAAAATACTGGAATATATATAAATCTTCCTTTTTAGCTTACATTCTGAAAGTATAAAACATCCTATTAAATTTTCATAATTTCGAACACATTATAATAACTATAATTAAATAGGTATTCAATCAGTCAGATACGTTTTTCATAACATGAAGTTTAAAAGGTTATGTTATATTTTTATACATTTCTTTCTACTCACTTTATTTATATAGTCTGGAATGAAGACACTCAAATAGCGCTGAACTAAATAGAAAAAACAAAGATTCACGTTCAAAATATTTCATAGAGCCACTAACAATATTTATTTAAATATTTGAGAAATAAAAACTAATAAAGCTTGGTTGCTGTGTGTGTTGCTTGGGTATTTGCTTTGCTTTAGCCAATTTGGCCGGCCGGGCGGTCGGAAATCAGAATGGCGCCTTATTTAAATATATTAGAAGGTATATAGTTTTTTTGAAAAATACATTTCCTTGGTAAGGAAATTAGAATACTCCTTCGTCACATTATAATAATATTTTTAGCTCGAAATCGAAACAAAAAAATATCAAGTGGTATCATTATAGCAATTATAATAATTACATTTCAGAAAATTTGCTAGGGCCTAACTCAATTGAAAATAAACGCAGTTTATAAACAATTCAAATGGTAATATTTTTCTATCCAAATTGAAATACATTTTTTCTTCAGTGTATCCTTAAATGTAGGGTACAGAAAAAAATTAAAAACATATTTCTCTCAGTGTAGACGTAACTGGTACTCAAGGTCACAAAAAACGAGCCATCGAAAATCAAAGGAGCCGACAAAGCCTTCGCCTCTGTGTAGGTACTGTACTCTGTGCTATTAATCTCAGCTAATACTTTGCATGCTTATTCAGATGACAGTTGCTCTCTGTCTATCATGATGGTCTCACATGATAGAGACCAGAATACACCGTTCAGCACACAACTGATCAATGACGTAAATGATAAGTGATCGATAGGGGCGATTAAGAGGCTCTCCCGCGTGATGAACGCAACCAGTGTTAACAGCCAGTTTCACAATCTTTGGTTGTCTTGTTGGTTGACTATAACCAGAACCTGAAAGTTATAATTATTAGTAAACACAACATTACCCTTCTCCAAGGAGCTGTGCGACCTTGCCGCTGGTGGAGAGGCTTAAGTAACTGCGATGATCCTGAGAGCAATGCCGGCGGGAGCATCACGCTCCTGGCAGGGCCTCCCATGCCGGTAAGGTTGAAGGTGAGCGGCGGGGCTACTATACGGGTATTGGCGTACGCGGGGTTTATCCGAGCCACGAGTGAGCTGTGTCACTCACTCGCTTAAAACCGTAATCGCGGTCCACACTTCAACGACCTCTGTGGGAAAGAAAATTGGCACCGCAGGGGAATGTCGTGTGGGAACTGTGAGCGGGGGGCTTGCCTTAACCGGCCGACCCGCGAGGAGGAAACCTCTATAAAGAAACCGACAGCGAAGTCGATAAAACCTGCGGATACCGGACGACCTTCGCAGTATATAGTTCTGCCCCTGGAATGGGCGTCACCCGGTGGCTGACCGCTTACTTCGACCCTACTCGTGGGATCTGAGATGGGAGACAAAGCAAGAATTAAAACTATACCAAGACCGGAGAATAGGGAAAAGGCCGCTATTATCTACGGGGAACGGATTAGGAGGAGCAACTCGATATCGGAAGACGTGCTCAAAAAGAGGAAACAAATGGATACCTCTATAGAATTTCTGGGTGAAGAGGCATCCCCATATAAAAAAAAAAAGGAAAACCCGATAGTCTATGACCTGCGGGAAGCCATTGAGGCCATCACGAGACACCAGAAGATACTGGAAAAAATTATAGAAGGCAACAGCAACACCAAGAGGGAGATTAAGGAAATCTGCTCCTACCTGAAAAAGAATGTGGAGGATATAAATAAGGTGAGGGTAAGAAATTGGCTGGAGGAACATAGGTATGAAAAGGTCGAGAAACAGGCCTACGACATAGAATGCCAGACTGAGTCGGTGAGTGAGCAGGGGCAGGCCATCATGGCTGATAAATGGATGAAGGAGGAAGTCGGGACCTCTTGAGGGAACTCGAAAAAGGGAAAACATTCGGGGATCTTCTAAAGATCCTTGGGAGAGAGTGGGCGGAGGAGATATACGTTAAGACAAAAATGGAAGAAGGAAGCCCAAACGAGGAAGACCTGGCGATTGTCATTGACGCCCTCGGCCAAGGCGGAAAAGGCCTTGCGAAATCGCTGGCAGCAAGACACCCAGAGATCGGGGACCTCATATCAGAGGGCCTACAGGCAGGACAGGTGGAACACGTTGAGTGTGCCTATAAAGCCATAACCAGTAGGGGGAAGAGCCAAGGGGAAAAGCTGAGGTATATCTATCTGCTGCCGTATGCTGGGAAGAAGACAAAACCCTAGAGGGCTTACATGGCATGATATGCAGATGCACTGAAGAAGTGAGAGAACGGGGAAGGAAGAGGATCACCTTCGCCGCCCCCAACAGAATAGACCGGGAGAAGACTCGAAAAATAATTGAGTTTGTTTCCAGGAAGGGGGACGTAGAGATGAAACTGCTGGTCCCGCCGGGATACCGCGAGAAGCAAAGGAAGAGCAGGCCCAACGCAGAGGGTGACACTGGTAGGAAAGGAGATACTTACGCGACGATTGCGATGGGACCAAAAGGACTTCTCCCACGAAAAGAGATGAGAGCAAACGCAAACCAAAGAATGAGAGGAAAAGCAGGAGGGAGAGGGACGTCCTCTTTATTAAAGAGGAGGGGGCCTCCTATAGGGACCTCTTGACCAAAGTCAGAGAGGTCGACGTCAAAGCTTTAGGGGTGAACATCACAGCCTTTAGGAAGACCCAGAATGAAGAACTGCTTATAGAGGTGAGCGGAGGAAGGGGCGCTGCTGAATCGTTAAAGGAAGCCATCTCCAAGGTAGGGGACTAGCCATTAGGGAGAAGAAGGCCAGTAGGGTGATTACTATCAAGGATCTGGATGCGACTGTCACAGAGGAGGAGATCACCAAGGCTATCGCTGAATGTGCCAGGATTGACGAGATAGAAGTGGTGGTTGAAAGCCTGAGACCGGCATTCGGGGAAACCCAGGTGGCGAATGTCAGACTGCCGAAGAAGGTCGCGATAGAATTACTGCAAAAGGGCAGCTTGAGAGTGGAATGGCTGAAGTGCAGAGTCCGTGATAGGACGGAGACCCAGCGATGCTATCGGTGCTGGAGACACGGCCACATCCGCGCGAACTGTAGAGGCCCGGACATGTCTCAGATGTGGAAAGGAAGGGCATCAGGTCAAAAACTGTGGAGGTGAGACCTATTGCCCCATCTGTGAGAAGGGCGGACATCGAGCCGACTCAACGGCATGCCCGCTCTTTGGGAAAGCGCCGAAGGAGGATCGGCGCATGGAAGAGAGAGAACCGCCGCCTTCAAAGTGATTCAGGTGAATCTCAATAAGTGCCGGGCTGCCCACGACCTCCTGTGGGCAACGGGGAGACGTACTGCTGACGACATTCTCATCATCAGTGAACCGAATAAGGCGCTGGTAAGAGGCAACAGGCCAGGATGGTTCACTGATGACGATGCTGACGCTGCAATAGCCATACTCACTCGAAACATCTGCGTGTATGGAAATGGGAGAGGCTGAGGTTTTGTATGGGTGGAACTGCGGGAGGAAATAATTTTCAGCTGTTATTATTCGCCCAATGGTGTAATATCTTAGAATATAGACAAGCCTTTGAGGAGCTAGAGGATACAATCAGAAAGCTGGGGCGGAGAGTAGCCAATGAGGTTATTATCGCCGGCGACTTCAACGCCAGCGCACCAGAGTGGAGAATGAAGAGGACTAACAACAGAGGTAACCTCGTCGTGGAGTGTGCGGCGCGAAATGACTTCCAGGTGATTAACGAGGATGCGATGTACACCTTCGTGCGAGGGGATGGCCACTCCAGGATCGGCGGCCAAAATCAGAGGTTTGCGGGTCTCAGCGAGGGAAGAATCCTTGAGCGACCATCGCTACATCAGATATGAGGTGGCCCAACGACATAGAGAGCCGATGGTGAGGGGGAGGGGATGGAAACTTGGCCTTCTCGACAGGGAGGTTTTCAAGCTCGCTGGAACAGCTGAAGAGGGAGGAGGAGGTCACGAGAAAACCTGGCACAGACGATCGCGAAGGCCTGCGACGAGGCAATGCCAAGGAGGGGGAGCCAGAGCTAGGGATGGGGTGTATTTATTGGTGGACGCCCGAAATCTCCAACCTCAAGGAGGAGTGCGTGAGCGCAAGAAGGAGATGCGTAAGGGGAAATAGAAGGCAGGGACGAGAGGAAGAAAACGTGGCGACTCGAGAATACCGGGAAGCCAGGAAACTCCTCCGAGATGCCATTAGAAAGTCCAAGAAGGAAAAATGGCGGGAAGTATGTGAGGACATTGGTGGGATGGATATAAGATTGCGACAAGACGCATGAAAGTTCCCCCCTGGCTATCCCAGCTGAAAGGATAGCGAAGATTGCTAATACCCTATTCCCGGACCAGCCGGAAATAAACTGGCGGATGATGGAGGCTGCGGTGATAACTCCCTTTACGGAGGAAGAACTTAAGACGGCGGCTGCCAGAATCAAGACTGGAAAGGCCCCTGAACTGGACGAGATTCCCCCGGAGATCGTAAAAGTAGTGGTGGAGGAGCAACCCGGTACTGGTCTAGGAGTAATGAATCGGGCGCTCGAAAGCGGAGACTTCCCGAACAGGTGGAGGAGGGCGAGGCTCGTCCTAATCAGGAAGGGAGACAAACCGCCGGAGCAACCGTCGTCATACAGGCCTCTATGCCTGCTTAACGCAGTCGGGAAACTGCTGGAATATCTGCTGCTAGGGCGACTAGAAGTCGAAATCGAGGAGAAGGAAGCCCTCTCCGACAGCCAGTTCGGTTTCAGAAAGGGCAGATCGACGGTAGGGGCGATTAAGAGGCTCACGGAGACGGCAGGAGAGGCCATGAGGAACAAGAAGCTCTGCGCCGTGATAACCCTCGATGTCAAAAACGCCTTTAATACGGCAAATTGGGAAGTGATTGCTGAAAAGCTCGAAAGACTGGAGATCTCCCCCTACCTACAAAGGGTAATAAGATCATACCTGAATGACAGGTGGATAGGATGGGAGAATGAAGGGACGAGAACATGGAAGCAGGTCACTGCTGGAGTGCCACAGAGGTCGGTGTTGGACCCGACTCTGTGGAATCTTATGTTTGATGATATCTTTCGGATACCAATGCCAACACGAGTTACGATCACTAGATATGCCGACGATTTGGCCATTACAGCAACGGCAAGCGGGGTCCCCGAGGTGGTGGAGATGGCCAACACGGCCATAAGAAGGATAGAGAGATGGCTGAGGCACCAAAAGCTTGAGCTTACGCCCGAGAAGTCGAAATGGTGATCGTAACTAGGAAAAGGAAACTCCCCCAGGTGAGGATAGCTGTAGGAGGGATAATCGTCGAGCCAAGAAGCCATATTAAATATCTCGGCGTGTGGCTAGATGTCAGACTAACTTACAGGGTGCACGCCGAGAAAACAGCGGAGAAGGCGGGGAAAGCGGCCACGGCGATTGGCAGGTTAATGACCAACGTCAACGGGCCAAAAGCTAGTAAAAGAAGGGTATTCCATTATGCTCTATGCTGCTCCGGTGTGGGAAGACGCGATGGCCGTGGGCAGGACGCGAGGCGTGGTCGCCAGGGTACAGCGATGCGCGGCACTCAGAATCTGCAGCGCCTACAAGACTGTATCTTACGAGGCGGCGCTGGTTATAGCAAGGGTTCCCCGGATAAATCTGCTAGCAAGGGAGAGACGCGAGACCTATGAAGGCACTAGCACAGCCGTGGCTAGGGATAATTTATTTCAAAGGTGGCAAGAGAGATAGTGCAACCACAGGAAGATAGAACAAGTGTCTGACACCTGACGCCAGGCCATGGGTAGAAAGAAGGCACGGTGAGGTCGGATATCATCTCGCCCAAGCTCTCACAGAACACGGATGCTTCGCGGAGTACCTACTGGATATCGGGAAGTTCGACAGCCGAGAGTGCCACTATTACGGAGAAAATGACGATGCGGAACATACTGTATTCCTATGCAACAGATGGCAGGATCTGAGAAGAGAAGCCGAAGAGAGGTTGGGGGAACCCCTTAGGCCTGAGGAGATGGGATCCTCGATGGCGGAGACGGAGGAGAATTGGCGGACATGGGCTGGCTTGATCTCCGGGATAATGGCGGTAAAAGAGAGAGACGAACGGGAACGGGAGTAACAGAAGTGTAACCATCAATATATAACTTGAATGACCGGAGGACTGATGTAAAGTGAAAACAGTTCCAGACCTCTCGGGACACAGAAGAGGGGGGCGGTTTTAGTGGGTATACCATAAGCGGTGACTCCCACACTACCACCCCCCAGGAAAAAAACACAACATTACCAGACATTCTTACCTTTATAGTAATAAATCATTGGTCAAATCCTAACTATTAATTAACAAAAAATTGTAAAACTGGCTGTTAATGTTATAGACTTTTATAATAAACTGTTGGTCAAATCCTAACCATTAGTTAACCAATGATTGTGAAACTAAGACGTTATTCAGGACTATGATGGAACGTTTTACGTTATTTAACATGTACCTGTTATGTGTTGAGCGCTGACCAAAAAATATATGAGAGTGAGAGAGATAGCTGACCGTAACATAGGCGTTATGACTAACGTAAACGTTCCATCATAGGGCTGATTATAGTAATAAATCATCAATTAAGCAACAGTAGGCCTCTTGCACGGAATATAATTTTGGCATTTTTAGAATCTTTACTTAAAACCAAACAGAGTATGTAAAGGATTTTTTTCTTATTTTTTCTTTTACAGATGGTATTTAACATTAAAGTTTGAATAAATCCGTTAGGCGCGCAAACAACGTGTGACGTCATGTGTCAGGTTACGCACAGCGTTAACGTACATTTTAAATTAATTCTATTCATGATCCGTGATCACTGATCAGTTATTTGAATTTGAAAAAATTAGACATAAACACAACATTTGTCTTATCCATTAACATAAAAACCTACGCAAACATTTTCTGTTTGTGCCGGTTAATCGGAAGGTCACAAAAATGAACCAAGAAAAATTGGAAATTATTTAGGAATGCGAAGATTATGAAATATTATTTTCTCTTGATTTTAGTGTCCAAATAAATCAAGCTTTCAATACTGGGGCTATATTAAACTATTCTTTATTTAAACTGGATAAAGTTGTTGCGGTACTAATAATCCCAACTAATACTTTGCGTGCTGCTCTCTGTCTATCATGTATCATAGTGACACAACTGATCAATGACTTAATGATAAGTGATTGCTTAATTAGCGCTACCGCGTGATGAACGCAACCTTGCACTCATGCACGCGCAGCCATATAACTAATGACAGATGACGTCAACTCCAATATATGAATGTTTTCTGAGATTTGCCCCTTCTCCCGGATATTAATCGATGATTTAAATACTTTCCAGTTAGAAATTATGAAAACACAGATTTGATAATTGCTAATGTTTAGTAACACTATATTAATATTAGGGTGTATTAAATAGGTGATGCAACGACAACTCTCAGAGTGGCTTCATAAGTGCTTACTTTGTACATAATGTAATAGATGGCTGGACCAATAAGTTCTCTCATTACTTACGCATAGATAGATAATTTTACAGGTTCTGTGCATACGTGCATACAGTGCTGCATACATTCCCGGCCTTTTGTTTTTGTTTAGTGAAACAAGAGCCCAGTGACATTTGACATTAAGTAATGTAACGCCTCCTAGTGGAGTTGTTCCAATGTATAATGCATTCAATAATATGGACAGAACTATTTAGCCGTTTTCTGTAAATTGATGTTTGAAGTAGAACTTCTCGGTAGTTCGTTGAAAGGCCGACGCGGCGCTAAAATCGTCCCTTGGGCGATGTGAACGAACTGGACGCGAGCCGGGGTCTTTTTCGTTCTCGCGGTGATAAAAGCAAGTAGCTAATGGCTTGCCGTTAAATCAAACATAAGTGTTCAATATCTTTAGTGGAAATGGGATGTAAATTAATCATTTTCTACCCGATTTTTCAAAGTTAATTATGTTTTCATTTATTTATTTTATGGTTCTCAGATTGAATATTACCACGTTATACTTTGCCACGTTGTGCTTTGCCACGTTATACTTTACCACGTTATGCTTTACTATACTAAGTAATACTTTACTACGTACGAAACACTAAGTACTGCTTTGCTACTTTAACACTATACAAAGTTATGATTTATTAAGTTACTAAATCACTAAGTCACCAAAAATTACGAAGTTGTAATGAATTACAAGTTAGGATCATTTAAAATTTAAATAGATCATATTAGCAGTAAATCATCGTCATTATTACCAAGTATTAATTGAACTTCATCGCTAAATTGCTGAACCACCATGTTGCTTTCACCACTGTAGTCAAAACGGCCGAACTCGTTCAATGATTGTATAATCACGTTACCTGGAGGCAGTTACGACGTTCAATTAATAATTTTATTGGAAACTACGTCATAAATGGTTATTTGCTGTTTAAATTTCACATGGGTAGATCACGAAGAAATTTTTTCTTTAAACGTAGGAGCCAAGATTTGATTGCAGCCATTTTCTCGGTACGGGACCGTGGAAGCCACGAGGTGTGTCATTTTATTTTCAAGCGACCGATTCCAGCTAGAGGGATTTCTCCGAATGTCTGGCCAAATCAGCTGTTCACAAAGTTAAGTTCATGTTAATAATTTATATGTTTCTAAATATCACCTCTCTAACAATTTGCGAAATTTAAATGGCCTATGCCAGATTTAATTATTGATTTAATTAAAATCTTACGAGCTACATAATCACTGCGTTAACTTAAGAGCAAAATTTTAGAGTGCCCTATGCATCTGCTAATCTTATTGATGTTAAATTTTATGTATTTTAAGATACAGGGTGTTTATAATCACGTTGTAGTGGATGTTTCCATTTAATTTACCGCGTGATTGAAGGTTTGTGTTAGACGTCGACATAAAGCCTACAAAGGGGTGGAATCTGTCGCCTTTTGCGTCCACTTCCCTTTTTTTGTAACTTTTGGTTATTACCAATTTTACCTTGTGTAGATTTATTGTTGGTTACATTGTGTAATTTTGCCGTGTGGTTTATCTTTTATTGGTTATTACCAAATTTTACCTTGTGTAAAGATGTTGTTGTTACATTTTGTAACTTTGCCGTGTGGCTTACCTTAGAGATTCTTTTGGTTATTACCAATTTTACCTTGTGTATATATTTTTGTTATATGCCGTGTGGTATTTTTTTATAGTAGAGTAAATTAATGTTATCACTTGTATATTTTATTAGTTGTTACGTGTTAAGTCAGTGATAAATTTATGATCGATTTATATTTGTTGCGTAATTAATCACCAATTTGTGATCATTATATTGCTTATTATAGATTTCTGATTATTACGTAATTTTTATATTTTTGCTCGTTATTGCTAAAATTTTGGGTATCAAGCAACAGACTGTTTGAATTAAATTACCTACTAAATTGTTACTTTTATAGTAGTGTTTGTTTGCTCAGTATTTAGCTGCAGTATCTAAGTGCGGTATCGTTCATTCTTTTGTCAGTGACTATATAGTAATTAATTTTTTTATAATAATATCGGTTCATAACCTCGGTTAAGCATTCTGCCCAGCTTAAGACAATTTTATGTATGAAATTTTTGATTATGTCTCAACCACATTTTATTATCACGAATCCTAGGATAGATTGAGTCACACTTCTCCATTATCGCGCACTTATTATCATTTTGATCTCGTTTTTTGCTTGAACTACCTTACTAACCCACACTGTACATATTAGAATGTTAACTTGAATCTCTAACCAATTTTTATTTCGATTATACATCGAACCTGTACAATTGTCCCTAAATCGATATTAAATCGATACTATCATTACTTCTTGTTTTATTTGTGTTGTGTAGTGCTGCTTTCTCTTATTTCAAGGCTTCACTAGCAAGCCTGGCGCCCATAAAGTTTTGAGTCTTTTGTGTACCAAAATTTGTTTTTTTTGCTAAAATATTAGTCAGTTCCTAACCCTAACTCACGCCCTCGACTCCAACAACACTGACTAGCCTGGGCCCGATCTGATTTGAGGCTGGCCTTTAGTTTACCTGGTAACATACGGTCACCCCAATTAGATTAGCTTTTGTCTGTTTTTTATGTAAAAGTAGCTTGATTAAACTTTATTATTAGAGTCACGTGTGTACTATAATTTTTCTTATGTTGTAGCTGACTTATATTATGTACTAGAGTGTATCTTTTGAGCATTTTGATTTTTTTGTGGGGTGTTTAGCTACGAGGACATTTCACTTAATAATAGGAGCCATTTTTATAAAATGGTGCCTCAATGCTAGGGTGAAAGGTTACAGTAGCTAAATTAAAACATTGAAAGAATATATGCAACACTACATGCAGCATTGCACGTGTCGCCACAGCTAACCTCAAAAATATATATTTCTTAAGATTTACAAGTATTACGTAGCTATTATTAAAATTTCTGCCTGGTTCCTGTACTTTCAACCAAAATCAAGTTCAACGTAATGTGTATGAAGCTTTAAATAGTTTGTCACAATAAAATAAGACACATTTTGCAGGTTAGGAATGTAACCTATAACTGGCAGTCTATTTTTATTAATCAACAATATTGAAAAAATATTTGCGTGAATTTTTAAATATTTGTTTGGAGCCAGTATATGGCTCCAAGCTAAAAATGCCTATACAAACATTAAAAATGAGAATAAACGAAAAAACCTTAAAATTTGAGGTCATGTTAATTATACGATGCACATGCCCAGGTAATTGTAGGACCTTACTGCTCGCGTCATCTACTAAAGTAAATAGAAACCATGCACTTATGAAGCCATTATTGTAATAGGAAAGTGCCGTACGCCGTGATTAATATATAGATTAATTTAAAATATACGGCACATGCAAGAGGACTATTGTAAAACTGACTCTTAACGTCACAGCTTTTTATAATAAACTATTAATCAAATCCTAATCACAGAAGACCTATAGGTCTTCTGTGTCCTAATCATTAGTCAACCAACCAGTGGCGGCTCGTGATATTGTCTGCACAGGACGCTTGATATTTTGAAAGACAATTAGAGAAATTTCTACAAGTGAAAGATATTAATTTGGAAGATTGGAATAAGATATGCTGTCTCTTCCAAAGGGAGGCTCAGCCTCCCCTGCCTCCCCTGACGACCCGCCACTGTAACCAACTATTGTGAAACTGCCTGTAAGAAAGCTGTGACATCTCACAACTCTACGTTCCGTTCAGGGAGCCTATTCTCGAATCAGTGAGCAGAGGTTGTGAATGTTTTATCTCATTTTATCTCCTTCCTTTTCCATCTTTCCTTCTTTTTCCTTTCTCCCGAAATGAGCATTCTCTCGACTGGAGAATGGGGGTCCAGGGATCTTATTCTTGGCTTGAGAGAGTAGAATTAGTGAGAGAAAGGAAAGAGAAAGAAATAACCCAAATAGCATTCGGACGTCGAGCCAACGTTGTTATAAACGACCCGACGTCGGCAACCAACGTCCACCCGAAAACTTTCCGACCCGTTTTTACACCAAAATGGGGAATAAAAATTTGAGTCGGACAGACGTTGGTCACCGACTTTCTAGTTGTAAACATTTCTCTACCAAGCGGGACGTCGCCTGTAGTGTATCATTACTGACTTTATGCGACGAAGAGGTCGGTTGTAGTATTTTTAATATTACTTTCATAGATACTTCTAAACTGGCTCCCTCTTTGTGAATTATGGCCAAACTTATACTCTTAGTTTCCTGACGGCAAAAAAACAACGAAATGATGCATGGCGTTTTATTTTGTTGTGTTTTACAAATATAAAATAAATTCACGTAGCTAGCGAAAGATGCTTAAAAATGACAAACGCATATTATACTTTACTGATAAATAGGACTGAGGTAGTTCGAAAAATATTCGATCCTCACAAAATTTTAGCATATTACTTCCACGTCTAGTGGAAGTATAGTAACGACAAAAAAAAATTTAAAAATTTTTATTGTCCAAATAGGCTTAAAATGTTATGAAACGTCGAGATTTTAAGTTTGAGCGAAAAAAATTTCTGTCTGTCGGTCTGTCTGTCTGTCGGTCTGTCGGTCTGTCTAACTTTTTTGTGCGCACGTTTATTCTGGAACCGTTTAAGATATTGACTTGAAATTTGGTACACATATGTACTTTAACGAGATCTAGAACTAGATTATATTTTCATCTTGTTCAGTCGAAGGGTTGGGGGGTAAATTGGGGTAAATTTGGGGTAAATGGGTAAATCAAGCAGGTAACAGTGCATGAAATTGGTATTTAGTATATACAAGAGAAGCTGAGGTCTCAAAAAAATTTTTGGCATTAGCCACCCCCATTACCACCCCCATCTCCTTATTAAGAGGGGTGAAAAAAAATGTGATTTAGTGCATGTACAGAAACCTCAAAATATTTTTTTTACTTTATCCACCCCCGCCACTACCACCCCCATATCACCATCCCCCCACCCCAATACCGATGTGGGGTATCGTTTTATGGGTTTTTGGGGTAGAGGATTTCAAATATTATATTATTAAAGTTCCATAAACAATTATTTTCACATACAGAGTTTTTTCGTTGTGAGTGACTTGGATAGGGAATCTGGATGTGGAAGTAGTGATTCCTTGGGCAGCGGTTTTTAATATTTAATTATTTAATGTTTACACTCAAAGAAAATGATAGGTAAATTCAACCAAAAAGAGCATATGAACTCGCGCCTATCTAGTTTCATAGTTAAATCAATCAGAAAAGAATAGTCATACAACTTTATTTGTTTTCGTAAACAAATAGTAGTTTAATAATCATATCTTCTTGTAACAAATTAAATAGTACAATGACATTTTTTTTATGTTCACTAACCATTTTCAATTTGGTCTACAATTAAATAGTACAACGACTTTGTTTTTTGTTCACCAACTAATTTTTAGGTTGATCTACACTTTATTGTATGATGAAGTTTTTTTTTGGTTAGCCAAAATCTCAGTATTGAGACATCAGACCACCCAAACCAAAGATTAGAGATCGTTTATAAGATCGATCCAAATATATCGATGATCCTTGAGAGAATTTGAACATTGCAATCATGTTATTAATTTTCTATAAATTCATAAGAGTATAAGATAATGATTGATTATTGTCAGTGATTTGTATGTGGCGTCATCTGGGAATAATTTATATAATAGACTACGTGGTAAGCAAGCAAATTTTATGATAATTCTTTTAGAACTTCTAGAAGACGACAATTATATTGGTTTGTCTACCAAGTACAATAATACAGCGAACTAATACTGGGTTAGAATTACAATTCGATAATAGTTAAAAATAAAATATACTATTATCTAGTTTAATTTGACAGAATTCAACAAAATAATAGTCAGGCGAACAAAATAATAGTCTTATTCATCTATTTTTTAAGTTAATGTTTGTTTTGTTGTACGACAACTTTTTATTAATCGAAATAAGAATCACCTCTTGTTTAAAAATACCAACAATATAGTTTGGTTTAACAAAATTAACGATATTGTTAGTTAACCATTTTTTTTTGTTGAATTTACCCATACTATTTCTTTGAGTGTATGTTTTGTTTAAAATTTTTAAAATGCATACTCTGTGGAGTATAAATTTCAATATAAAAACGTATTATATGGTCGATATTTAAATAATATCCCTACTTTAGGCTAATCTTACCCCAAAAATTACAAAAAAATAGTGATATGTCTAAATTTCATCAAACAAATTATTTGCATCTTTCTCTAGAACATGGAGTCGTCGGGAAATTTCCATACAATCAACCCAATTGTGACTAGATAACCACACTTTAGCACCAGATTTTTGTGCTGGAAAAATCATTTCTTGATCCCAACATTTTTTGACGACCGAGAGGAAAAATTTTTTTGATCAATGATGAAGTAAAAAAATATTTTGAGGTTTCTGGTTCCTGTACATATACTAAATCACAATTTTTTTCATCCCCTTTAATAAGGAGGTGGGGGTGGTAATGTGGGTGGCTAATGCCAAAAATTTTTTTGAGACCTTAGCTTCTCTTGTATATACTAAATACCAATTTCATGAACTCTTACCTGCTTGATTTACCCATTTACCCCAAATTTACCCCAATTTACCCCCCAACCCTTCGACGGAACAAGATGAAAATATAATCTAGTTCTAGATCTCGTTAAAGTACATATGTGTACCAAATTTCAGGTCAATATCTTAAACGGTTCCAGAGTAAACGTGCGCACAAAAAAAAGTTACAGACAGACCGACAGACAGACAGACCGACAGACAGATCGACAGACCGACAGACAGACAGAAAATTTTTTTTTTCGCTCAAACTTAAAATCTCGACGTTTCATGATATTTTAAGCCTATTTGGACAATAAAAATTTTTAAAAATTTTTTTGTCGTTACTATACTTCCACTGGACGTGGAAGTAAAATGTAGCAACGCTGGTTTTTACCTAACCTAACATAACATAACGAAACGTGTTTCCCGCGTTTGTTGTTTCACAGTTTTCGTGGCAGTTTATATTGTTTTTTCGTTCAATTTATATTTTCTTGATAGAGTTGAAGATGAGCTCTCAATTCATAACCTTAATTTATTTGACGTACAGGAAGTAGAATTTCTTGTATCTAATTTGTGGTCAGTATTAGCAACGTTCAGCTGACCTTGTGATTGTAGAAGAACGCACTACCGGGCGTCAAAATGACGCAACACCAATTTATTTCTCAGGGGGCGCCAGTCGCGTATTACCCCGTTCTTCTACCTCCCAGGCGGGTTCGAGATAAGATGCACTTCGATAGCCAGATAATGCACCAAGGCTGCACTACGCAGATCGGTAATGACGCTCTCTCTGGACATGAATTCCCTCGTTAGGCACCTTTTAATTTTCTGAATTTTTGCATAAAAAAGATCTCAACCGAAGAATTTCTCTGCGGAAGGATTAATTTTGGTACGTGGTATCCACGTTTTTACCTGTTAATAACGGACTCTATTTCTCAAAAAACGCATAAAAAAATCCCGATCAAACCTCCCTAAGGCAGCCAGAAGGTCAAGTGTTAATGTGAATTAACTCGACATATCCGGTTTTCGATACGAAAGTTCCAGGGATTATAGACCGTCAACAGGCCTCAAGATCAATTATCTTGGCAATAGTTCAAAGAATCCGTTTATTTAAAAGAAATGGTTATAGAAAATTCTCAAGATAAGAATCGTGCCTTCCCCAGTCAAGGTAATGGCTTTCAGACCATACGAGCGAGAGCGCTTACGCTAACGATCGATTAGGTAGAAAAGATTCATGCATACTTTCTCAGAATCAAATTGCGAGCTTTTTTTTAGAGAAGTCTGAGACTATTTGTAATTCATAATTACGGCTGACTGATTGTTAACTTAAAAAAGTTTTACTAAATGAATTTAGTTTCGCTAGAGACTACTTAGCTTTAAAGTTCTTGTATCGTGGCAGTTCACGTACTCAAACACATTCGTGAGGACTCATAACTGCATAAGTTTAATGGCGTTCGATCAGTCTACGATTTACTTGCTCCTATGCAGTTGTTCGATATTATCGATATGGTAGCAACCCACCTTCGAGCGACTTTTAGGAAAAATTGAATTTTTGGTTTTTTATGCACAAGGCGTTTTCCTCTATAACTTTGTCATTTGGAAAGCCCCGCTATTGGCTTTCCTACCATCACTTTGTCGGGACCACTTAACGCGCTCGACCAAATTGAGAGCCGCTGAGTTAATCCAAACTCTTTCTATGCGAGAAACCGGCCTTGTACATGTACTCCAGTCGAATTAGACATAATAAGAAATTTTGCGTACTGAGGACTTTTTTTTGTGGAAATTG
This sequence comes from Rutpela maculata, assembly GCA_936432065.2. Lineage (NCBI taxonomy): Eukaryota > Metazoa > Arthropoda > Insecta > Coleoptera > Cerambycidae > Rutpela > Rutpela maculata. The sequence continues at coordinate 110,639,624 of OW386286.2, forward strand.
TTTAAGAGCGCATAACAAGCAAGCACAGAAAACTACACCCTGCTACAACATGTGCGTCCCCTATTTTTAGGGGTTGACACTTTGAAATTTTACTTATGTGTTCATATCTTTTTCCCTATTGCCCGTAGGGGCTCTTTACCAAGTTACACTTTTTAAAGATTCATCCCTCCTCTACATAATATATATTACACATTTGCCGTAGGACAAACGGTTTTGGCTGTACGAGGCCGGAAAGTTCGCGCTGTCCGAATTTGGGGGTCTTCTGTACAGGACAAACGGCTATTATTTCCAATCTACAGTACTACACATATTAATGCCCTTAAGGAGGGATGATGATTTGTGAAAAAACTTTCATAGAATACCGCGCGGTTTCCATGATACGGGATGTTGAAATTTTGAAAACCCCTTTTTTTAAAAAAAAAGTGAACCTACTTTTTTTCGCTCACTTTTCTTTCACGTATGTACGACCCTAATATAAGAAAATTTACGTTGGTTTTATTTTAATACATTCTTTGGTTTAGGAGCTAGCAGTGGCGGCTGGTGATATTGTCTGCAGAGGAGGCTTGATGTTTTGAAAGACCATTAACTTGCAATATGATTACAATTTGTATATTTCTACAAGTAAAAGATATTAATTTGGAAGATTGGAAGATATGCTGCTTCTTCCAAAGGGAGGCTCAGCCTCCCTGCCTCCCCTGACGAGCCGCCACTGGGAGCTAGACAGCAAAATATGCCAAAAATGGCTATTTTGGTATTGTTGCATTAAAAAAAACAAAACCAGAATAATTCTGGTAAGTGTTTTTGTTTATCCTAAAAGTCCAATTCATTGCGCATAGAAAATGTGTTTTTGTATTTAAATAGGATTAACACTTATTGTGTAATAACGATTTATGTCATGTGTTCTCCAGTTTCCTTTCTCACATTTTTTTTTGTGGCCTTATGGTTCATAGTAGGGCAGAAAGCAATGTATACCTGAACAGGGCACATAAGAGGGTGTTAAAATGGATCTCTTGTTAAAATGCGATTGGACGTACCGTTTTCGAGTAAAACACACTTGTTTGCAAAAAATTATTTCAGATCACACTTTTCATCGACAATCGACTGACTAGTAAATACTCACCGCTGACTACGAAAAAATAAAACTATGTGTCGCTTCTTGCTTTTTCTGTTTTTGAGGAACATTGCTAATTAAAAAATGAAGGGACTCGGATGGAATAGGGGGTTCTCACTCCTCTATTTGAAGGTTCACGCTTGTCTCGAATCATCATTGCAACTTATTTTGTGTCTATAACAAAATCCACAGTAATTTTATCTTCCTCGAAAAACAGCTTTTATATGTCCATTTCGTCGGAAAATGATTTAAAAAAACAAACTCCTAAGAAAGAAAACACCAAAATGTAGAATTTATTTATCAAATCACAATTCAGAACACAATGAAAACTCAAAGCAAACATAACCAAACAAGTGCGTTTTACTCGAAAACGGTACGTCCTATCGCATTTTAACAAGAGGCGCATTTTAACACCCTATTATGTGCCCTGTCCACGTGTATAATGCTTTCTACCCTACTATGAACCATAAGGCAGCAAAAAAAAATTGTAAAAAAGGAGACTGGAGAACACATGACATAAATCGTTATTAGACAATAAGTGTTGATCCTACTTAAATACAAAAACACATTTTCTATGCGCAATGAATTGGACTTATAGGATAAACAAAAACATTTACCAGAATTATATTGGTTTTGGTTTTTTTAATGCAACAATATCAAAATAGCCATTTTTGGCATATTTGGCTGTCTAGCGCCTAAACCAACGATTGTATTAAAATGAAACCAACGTAAATTTCCTTATATTAGAGTCGTACATGCATAAAAGAAAAATGAGCGAAAACAAGTAGGTTCACTTTTTTTTTAAAAAAAGGTTTTCAAAATTTCAACATCCCGTATCATGGAAACCGCGCGGTATTCGATAAAGGTTTTTTCACAAATCATCATCCCTCCTTAAGGGCATTAGTATGTGTAGTATTGTAGATTGGAAATAATAGCCGTTTGTCCTGTAAAGAAGACCCCCAAATTCGGACATCGTGACCTTTCCGGCCTCGTACAGCCAAAACCGTTTGTCCTACGGCAAATGTGTAATATATATTTGTCGTTACTATACTTCCACTGGACGTGGAAGTAATATATATTATGTAGAGGAGGGATGAATCTTCAAAAAGTGTAACTTGGTAAAGAGCCCTACGGGCAATAGGGAAATAGATATGGACACATAAGTAAAATTTCAAAGTTTCAACCCCTAAAAGTAGGGGACGCACATGGTGTAGCAGGGTGTAGTTTTCTGTGCTTGCTTATTATGCCCTCTTAAACAACTTCCACAAAAACAAGTCCGCAGTACGCAAAATTTTTTATGATGTCTAATTCGACTGGACTAATGTGCATTGATTTTTATCAATTTTTGCTTATCGGCAGTACGTCGGCTTTATCAAAATCTTCTTTTTTGCCTTTTGGATACAGTGCATCGCTAAAATTTTATGCTCATACTTTAGAATTGGGCTTTCATTGACCGTACATCAAAGGTCAATGTCTTTGGTGGAGGAATAAAAAAAAACCGCTGCCCAAGGAATCACTACTTCCACATCCAGATTCTCTATCCAAGTCACTCACAACGAAAAAACTTTGTATGTGAAAATAATTGTTTATGGAACTTTAATAATACAATATTTGAAATCCTCTACCCCAAAAACCCATAAAACGATACCCCACATCGGTAGAGGGGGAGGGGGGTAGTGATAGGGGGTGATAGTGGGGGGTGGATGAAGTAAAAAAATATTTTGAGGTTTCTGGTTCCTGTACAAACACTAAATCACAATTTTTTTTCATCCCCTTTAATAAGGGGGTGGGGGGTGGTAATGGGGGTGGCTGATGCCAAAAATTTTTTTGAGAGCTTAGCTTCTCTTGTATATACTAAATACCAATTTTGTGGACTCTTACCTGCTTAATTGACCTATTTACCCCAAATTTACCCCAATTTACCCCCAACCCTTCGACGGAACTAGATGAAAATATAATCTAGTTCTAGATCTCGTTAAAGTACATATGTGTACCAAATTTCAAGTCAATATCTTAAACGGTTCCAGAGTAAACGTGCGCACAAAAAAAAGTTACAGACAGACCGACAGACCGACAGACAGACAGACCGACAGACAGACCGACAGACATACAGAAAAATTTTTTTCGCTGAAACTTAAAATCTCGACGTTTCATGACATTTTAAGCCTATTTGGACAATAAAAATTTTTAAAAATTTTTTTGTCGTTACTATACTTCCACTGGACGTGGAAGTAATATATATATATTTCAAAGTGTATTTTCGTGGTACTTTTTAAACTGACTTTGTGGTACTTTTGGCCAATTTCGGCGTACTTTTGAAAAATCAATTTTCAAGCCAAATTTCAAGGTAGTTTTGAAAAATTAATCTGCGGGTGAAATTTTGGCGTACTTTTGAAAAATCGATTTTCAAACCAAATTTCAACGCAGTTTTGAAAAATTAGTCTGCAAGTGAAATTTTGGCGTACTTTCGATAAATCGATTCTTGAGCCAAATTTTGACGCTCTTTCAAAAATATTATTTTTCAAAGTCCAATTTGTGGTACCTTTGAAAAAGTATATTATTCATAAATCTTTGTCACTATATACTTTTGCTCTCATATCCTGAACCAAAAACATTTTTTCTAAGTGAAAATTCGGTGTTTCTTCGAATTTTCACCTGGTCATTTCCAACGTCTTATAGAACCCAAAACGGTCCTTATGGACTGATCTGTGCCTCTGCAGACTCTTAAAAATGTCTTTAAATGAAATCTTTCCCAAGTCGAATTTTGATTCTGTCTTCAACTTAGGGCGATTTTGGAGAGTTCTACAACACTCCCCTCCTTTGGTTGAATCTTTTATACCCATCGATTGCCTTTAATTCCATATTCGCTTGTATGTCTGTATGCCTTCATTAAAGTGCCTGCTGATTCGCCTATCTAACTTAAATGGTAATAAATAAATACATTTTTCCTAAACAATACGCCAAGTTGATACATTTTTATCAACTTATAACAATATAACAATATTGTTATAACAATAACAAGTCGTCGACTGGAACGCGTCGACTAACAAACACAACGTGTTATTTGAAAACATCCTTAACATGAATTTTGTTAACTCATAATGGTAGGAAATAGATTCTTCGTAAGATAGATTAAATCGGCTTACGATACTCGTGCGGTCATCACGACTCGGAAAAAATATAAAAAAAAAGAAAACTGAAGCGTCTTCTTGGGCGAAGAACAGCTTCTGAAACTCGTCTCGTAGTTTCCATTGGGAATACGGTAATTTTGTTGACTTAAAATGATTGAAATGGAGGTGTCTTCTTGCATAAGAAAAACAGATTCCGAAACTCGTACTGGCTAGTACTTATGCCTGCGTCTATTACTCAAACTTGGCGGCTCTCGCTCTTGAGAAGCTAGCCTCACCGGATCGCGCTCTTGCGTCGGGTTCGCCGTCTTTCCATGTCTGCTCATGGGGTAGAATTAATATCGCTAATTCATCCGTTCAAGGATAGAATTACTACATGGGATTTTGATAATTGACATTTTCGGTTCGACCGTATATAGATCAAATCGCCACTTAGGATTTTGAGAAAAAATATAAAAAAAAAACAAAAACGGCTATTAGCCGTGGTCGACCTCGGAAATATCTAGAGGCGACCCTTCTATATCTGGCTCATCTCAAGCATCATCGGGGTCTTGACTTATTACATTCGGCTCATCTTGAGCACCTGCGGGAACATTGATTTGAACTAGTGTGGTATCGCTACATCGCTCTGACCTGGGCGCGATCTCATTGTCTGATGAGGAAGCGTCGTCACTAAGATGGGCTTCATCCGGACTATCTTCTGATTCTTCAGACAATTCCAATTCAACATCGGGGTCTCCCTTAGGTGCCGGCCTGATGGCATCGACATGCAATCTCGTCGAAGTTACCCCCTTGTGAATGAGGTAAACCTCATCGGACAACCTCTTAATAACTTTATGTGGTCCACTCCACGATGGCGTAAATGTATGATCCTTCCTGATCCGTTTAGCCATCACCATATCTCCCACTTTATAAACAATAGGCGTTATGGTAATTACGTTATGGTAATAACGCGTTTGGTAATTCGTTTGGTTTTTACGAATTTCTTTGACTCTTTCGAGTCTAGGTATGTCCGCTTGATTTCGGCGCTCTTGCCTATAAGCGAACATATTCCAATCACCAATCTGTGGTAATTCATAACCTAGTACTACGTAACTGGGTGTATGTCCCGTAAAGGCGTTTTTTCTTGTTCTCAAGATATATGCCATTTGACTAACGTGACGATCCCACTCATCGTTAGGTAAACCATACAATAAGGTTTTTGATATCTTCTTAGCTTCCTGCACTCTCCTTTCTATAGGATTGGCCTGTTGATGGTAAGCTGCTGTGAAGAATCTTTCTATGTTGTTACGCATACAAAACGTATCGTAAAAACCTGAATTAAAATGGCCTCCGTGGTCTGATATGATGACCCTTGGAACGCCATATCTCGCCCCTAGTTCTTCTTCTATAAATTGTGCTATGGTTTTTCCACTTACTTGCGTGAATGCCTTAGCTTCGACCCACTTACTAAATACGTCTTCCACCATTAATATATAATGGTTATCTGCATCTTTTGTCCGCTAAAGCGGTCCTGTTACATCAACGCTTAGGACTTCAAACGGATGTGCAGGTGCATGGCTTCTGAAAGGAGCATTCGGTTGCGGCTGTCTGCTTTCTGCGGAATTGCAAATAATGCACTCATTTAGATATTTGTTTATTAAACGAGACATGTTATTAAAATAATATCTGTCCGAGATGATTCTGACTGTTTCATCTCGGCCGGGATGACCTACTTCTGGTCTGTCATGAAAATGAGATATTACTCTCATGGCGATACGTTTTGGTACGTATAATTTCTCTTTAACATTTTCGCCTTTTGTCCAAAGCGAACCATCTATCACTTGTCGTGTATTCACGAATTTCACCTCTGCCTCTGTTTTATTTGCCTGTTGCATCAGATTATTCCAACGTTGAATTTGTTCTTGAATATCTCTTGAATGGGTTTGTGTCACTTTGACCAGTTCATGTAATTCTAATGTGGTAATCGCCGATATGCGTTCCTTATACGAAAATTTTGGTGGATACATCCTTTCCTCTTCGTCGTCTGCTTCGACGTCTGGGCCTTGAGGATTCCTACTAAGATAGTCTGCCAATATATTCTCCTTGCCGGGACAGTGTTCTATCGTGAAGCTGTATTCCTGAAGTAATAATGACCAACGTGTAAATTTCGTTTTCTCATCCTTAAAAATGCACGGTCGTCCAAATATATTTTGTACTTCCTTATATAATTAACGACGCTCAAACATTCTAATTCATTAATATGATATTTTCTCTCCGTCGGAGATAACGTATTGCTAGCATAAGGTCATTAGCCCCCCAGTTGATAAAGGACGGCCGATAATCCTATCAAGGATGCATCGGTCTGTAAAATGAACATTTTATTAAAGTCGGGCCGGTGTAGTCCTAGAGGTTGATTTAGTACTTCTTTTAGTAGGATAAAGGATTCTTGGGCTTCCGTATTCCATTTATAACGCCAGTCCTTCGAGAGTAGTCGGGTCAAGGGCTTAGTAATTATTGCAACATTAGGGATATATTCACGTACCTAATTACATAGGCCAAGGAAACTCTGAAGCTGACACCTTGTCGTAGGCACAGGATAGCTCTGTATCTCTATATCTGTATCTAAAGGTTGAGTGGTATTGGCATTTATCTAATGCCCGCGATAGGTTATACTGGATGTGGCTACTACACATTTTTCCGGTGACACCTTTAAATTATGTAAACGCAGACGTTCAAAGACGGCTCTCAGATGGTTTACATGCTGATCTATATTTTTGCTATAGATGATTATATCATCGAGGTATACTTTGCAGAAGTGATGCAAGTAACCGGTCAATACATCTCTAGCCATAAATTTTTGAAACGTACACGGAGCTGTCTTCAGTCCGAAAGACATCACGTTGAATCGGTAAGATGCTCCATCCAATGTAGTGAACGTGGAACAATTTTTGGACGACTCTTCAAGAGGGATTTGCCAGTATCCACTCTTGAGGTCTAACACCGTAAATATGTTGGCGTTTCCTAGATCCTTTATACTCTCGTATATCTTGGGTAATACAGAGGCTTCGTCTTCCGTTACTTCATTTAAGTGACGATAATCAATACAGAAGCAAGGCTTCTTGCCGAGCCTTTCTATTATAATGGGAGGCGAACTGTACTGGGCCGTATTCGGTTCTATATCTCCGGCCTTCAGCATCTCTTCTATCTGGTCATACATAACTTTTTTCTTAGTTGGAGACATAGGATAAGGTTTGATATTAAACGGGCGGTCGTCTTTAATTATAATTTTGTTTCGTAGTCACAGTGGTAGCTTGGGTGGGTATCGCTGTGAACACAATTTCGCAAACTCTTCGAACAGAGGTCTTAAAGTGTCGTTTTCTAGAATCAGCTCCTTGGGAAGTTGGCATTGACCCCTTTCTTGATAGGCAGTCTGATTCCAGAAGACGGTTATTCGATCTTCAGTGCCGACGTAAACGTACTTTCGTTGATAATCGAATACGACATTATGGGCATATAAAAATGGTGCTCCCAGTATGAGCTCTTCATTTAGATTTTGTATGACTTGAAACGTGGTCTTAAAGGGTACATCTGGTACATTAACGTTTATTGTCGTAGTCCCGAGGGATTCTACTAAACCATCGCCACAAGCCGTAACAAACGTTAGGGGAGCTATAAGCTGATCAATGTCGTTCAAAAGTCTAGGTTGGATAATGTTCCTTGTTGAACCTGTATTCAGTAAAGCGTTCACCGCTCGATTATTAATTATAATCTTGATGCGAGGCAGAGGAAAGGCGTCGCTGGTTTGACTAATAGATTCGAATGTTATGGATTGGTGGGGAGATTATTTAATCTAAACTTCTTGCTTCGGCCATTGCCTCTGACCCCCGCTGGGTTTCCCGTATTCATATTACGAAAGGGATTGTTCGGGCATTCCGAATGGAGATGCCACTGTTCCGTCGGGCAATATCTGCAAGGGCGATACGGGACTCGGGAGTTCCCTGCCTCTCCAGTACCCCTTCTCGGTATACCTCCTTTGGGCAGGGAATTTATATTATTGAAAAGAAGTCACCCTAGGTGCCGTTGGGTTATCTCTTCGTGGAGGCCCATTGAATTCTGCTCTAGATGCACTGAAAGAATTGAAGGATGGACGTCCTGGAGCCGACTGTACGGTTCTCCAGTTATTACTAGAATTTTGCTGATTTATTCGAGCTGGAGAAGTAGATGTGGATGCTTGGTCCTTACCACGACTTAAAATCCTTCTTTTCTTTAATATCTTTCACCATCTGCTCGGTCATCGACACTAACGTCTCCGTATCCTAAATTATGGCGCCTCTTAAAGCCATTTTGATATCGGGCCTTAATTGATTAAAAATGGTAGTCGCCTTCATCGACTCCGGTTTGGATGGATCGATTCTATGGAAGAGACAAACCTTCCTGGTAATAAATACCGTCGTGTCTTCATCGACACCCTGTTTCTCGCCATATAAATTAGCTATGGCTCGTGTGAGTATTTCACCATTACATTATCATAACGGTTTCTGAACCGTTCGAGGAACAGCGGGTAACTAGTGATCATGATTCGGTACTGCTCGAATCATTGTTTAGCATTATCCTTCAACTGCTGGGTTATCTTATACAGACGATCCTTGTCCAGAGTTATTCGTGCTCGCACGAAAAATTCCTCCATTTCGAGGATGAAAGTTTCAGGGTCTTCGTATTCGAAGCCATGAAATTCGACATTCGGATGTTCAGTCCTATATTTATGCTCATGCGTGGCCTCGCTTAGAGCTTTGGCAATGCCTGCTGCTATTTGGGCGAACACTTGTTCTGAGGAGGGCTGCATGTTTCCTTCAGTTGGAATTGGACTCACCCCCCGAACTACCCAGTACATCCTCCGCGAGCGGCCTCTCTAACCTTCTAGAGATGTTGTCCATTACAGATGTCGGCTCGTCGTAAAACTGGAAAGGCGTTGATTCATTCATATCCCTTCGAGAAAACCCTGCTAACTAACAACGCCCCACGTTGGGCGCCATGTAGAAGAACGCACTACCGGGCGTCAAAATGACGCGACACCAATTTATTTCTCAGAGGACGCCAGTCGCGTATTACCCCGTTCTTCTACCTCCCAGTTGGGTTCGAGATAAGATGCACTTCGATAGCCGGATAATGGACCAAGGCTGCACTACCACAGATCGGTAATGACGCTCTCTCTGGACATGAATTCCCTCGTTAGAGGTTTAGGCACCTTTTAATTTTCTGAATTTCTGCATAAAAAAAATCCCAACCGAAGAATTTCTCTGCGGAGGGATTAATTTTGGTACGTGGTAACCACGTTTTTACCTGTTAATAACGGACTCTATTTCTCAAAAAAACGCATAAAAAAATCCCTATCAAACCTCCGTAAGGCAACCAGAAGGTCAAGTGTTAATGTGAATTAACTCGACACATCCGGTTTTCGATACGAAAGTTCCAGGGATTATAGACGGTCAACAGGCCTCAAGATCAATTAAGAAACAATATTTCAAAGAATCCGTTTATTTAACAGAAATGGTTATACAAAATTCTCAAGATAAGAATCGTGCCTTCCCCAATCAAGGTAATGGCTTTCAGACCATACAAGCGAGAGCGCTTACGCTAACGATCGATTAGGTAGAAAAGATTCATGCATACCTTCTCAGAATCAAAATGCGAGCTTTTTTTTAGAGAAGTCTGAGACTATTTGTATACATAATTACGGTTGACTGACTTTTAACTTAAAAAAGTTTTACTAAATGAATTTAGTTTCGCTAGTGACTACTTAGCTTTAAAGTTCTTGTATCGTGGCGGTTCATGTACTCAAACACATTCGTGAGGACTCATAACTGCATAAGTTTAATGGCGTTCGATCAGTCCACGACTTACTTGATCCTATGCAGTTGTTCGATATTATCGATATGGTAGCAACCCACCTTCGAGCGACTTTTAGGCAAAATTGAATTTTTGGTTTTTTATGCACAAGGCGTTTTCCTCTATAACTTTGTCATTTGGAAAGCCCCGCCATTGGCTTTCCTACCATCACTTTGTCGAGACCACTCAACGCGCTCGACCAAATTGGGAGCCGCTGAGTTAATCCAAACTCTTTCTATGCGAGAAACCTTGTACATGTGCATTGATTTTTATCAATTTTTGCTTATCGGCACTACGCCGGCTTTGTCAAAATCTTCTTTGCCTTTTGGATGCAGTGCATCGCTAAAATTTTATGCTCATACTTTAGAATTGGGCTTTCAATGACCGTACATTAAAGGTCAATGTCTTTGGTGGAGGAATAAAAAAAAATAAAAAATATTTCAAAGTATATTTTCGTAGTACTTTTTAAACTGACTTTGTGGTACTTTTGAAAAATCAATTTTCAAGCCAAATTTCGACGCAGTTTTGAAAAATTAGTCTGCAAGTGAAATTTTAGCGTACTTTCGATAAATCGATTCTTGAGCCAAATTTCGACGCCCTTTCAAAAATATTATTTTTCAAAGTCCAATTTGTGGTACCTTTGAAAAAGTATATTATTCGTAAATCTTTGTCACTGTATACTTTTGCTCTCATATCCTGAACCAAAAACATTTTTCCTAAGTGAAAATTCGGTGTTTCTTCGAATTTTCACCTGGTCATTTCCAACGCCTTATATAACCCAAAACGGTCCTTATGGACTGATCTGTGCCTCTGCAGACTCTTAAAAATGTCTTTAAATGAAATTTTTGCCTATGTCGAATTTTGATTCTGTCTTCAACTTAGGACGATTTTTGGAGAGTTCTACAACATGATCACCATAAAAATACACGGTCGTGGTTAAGGAGAGACGCCTACCTTGAACCAACGTTGGTTGTGGTCGGGTAGCGTAACTATGATTAGTGAGAAGTTACCAACGTCGGACCAACGTTGCACTACAATACCTACACATATTATGACGTACTACAAACATCGGTTGTGGTGTGATATTCAAACTACGGCACATGGTGGCAAATGGAAAGTTTCCGACGTCAAGTTACCACCCTGCCAAAAATTCCATATAGAAACTTATAAAAAAAAAGTGATGCGGTTTTATCGTTCCTATAAGTTATATTAGTATTATACAGACATGATTTTATCTGTTTTATTAAGTTTTAAATCGGTTATGAAACAGTAATTCCGAATGAGCTATTTGGAATTATCATGTTGCCCTTTCATGAGTACTTATATGAAATATACATCAACAAATCTACAGTTTAGTGTCTGCAAATGCACCCTTGCCCTTATATCTGTAAACATATGGAATTACAGATACAACTTTAAAGAGATTCTAAACTTTTCTATAAGTAATATCATAAGAGTTCCAGTCCATCCTTTCTCCAGTATCTATCGTATGTAACACACCATTTATCAACATGTTTTTATTGTAAATTTCAACATTGTTTTTTATTAGTATTAATGTGGATATACATGTCAACAAATGTACAGTTTCAATTGTATATTTTACAGATGTATTTTTATTGTAAACGTCCATTTTGCTTTTTTATTAGTATTAATTTGGATATGCATGCCGCCAAATGTACAGTTTAAATTGCATATTTCAAATAGAAATACTAATATTGTGGTAAACACAAAATTCTGCAAAGTCCTTATTTCCTCGGGTGTTCTTGTTCTAGCCTAGAAGCAATGAATGAGCAGTGAAAGAGACTGCTTTGTTTTTAATTTAACAAACACACTTCAATTCCTTAGGTCACATTAGATTAGATATGAATTAGCTACACGTATACAGCTCCCTCTACTGGAGTCTGGAGTAAAGTTGCTGCTGAAATTTCTATCAGTTTCTACCAGAATGGAGCAGCAAACATTTACTTATACCACATCAATGAGAATTTATGAGAACAGTATCTAAGGTAAAACGTGCGGCTTTCCGTGGTTAAATGGCAAGTGTTTCTATAAGAAACGAGCTGCATTAGGTTGACTTGCAATTGAAGATTACTAATTATAATGTTTGAATAGGGATTTATGAGATTAGTTTCTACGAGTATTAATGTTTTTTTTCAGTAATATATTAAATGTGTTTTCATTTGTTTGAATGGGTAAAAAGAAAGGTCAGTTTTCAACTGCAATTACAAATATAAGTTTAATCACTTTGAATGGGGTTATATGCGATTAATTTCTAAAAGTATTTATGCTGTTTTCCGAATATAATTGTGATGAGGTTTAATCAGTAACAAATTGTTCACTACTTGTTATGATATGGTCGGAAATTCCAAGTACACATTTAGTATTCCTTCAAAAGGATTGATGAGAGCAGTTTCTACGAGTATCTATTTGTTGTTCCTCTAGTAAATTATATAAGTCTTTACATTTACTTATACTATCTCAATGAGAATTTATGAGAACAGTATCTAATGTAAAACGTGCGGCTTTCCGTGGTTAAATGGCAAGAGTTTCTATAAAAAACGAGCTGCATTAGGTTAGAACAGTTTTGATTTGCAATTGAAGATTACAAATTATAATGTTTGAATAGGGATTTATGAGATCAGTTTCTATGAGTATTAATGTTTTTTTTTCAGTAATAAGTATATTAAATGTGTTTTCATTTGTTTGAATGGGTAAAAAGAAAGGTCAGTTTTCAACTGCAATTACAAATACAAGTTTAATCACTTTGAATGGGGTTATATGCGATCAGTTTATAACAGTATTTATGCTGTTTTCCGAATATAATTGTGATGAGGTTTGATCAGTAACAAATTGTTCACCACATGTTACGATATGGTCGGAAATTCCAGGTACATATTTAGTATTCCTTCGAAAGGATTGGTGATAGCAGTTTCTATGAGTATGTATTTGTTGTTCCAATAGAAAATTTGTCTTTATCAGTATGCATTCGGATCTACTTTAAATACAAAAATTATATCAGAATGACACAACCAAATATTTTAAACAGTATCCACTTGTAAATCCAAACATTTAAAAATATATTTTAATGAGAACCAATCAGAACAGTATCTAATGTAACGCGTGCGGCTTTCCGTGGCTAAATTTTAAAAGTATTTTTAATAAATAGCTTTAACGGATTTGAACAGTTTTAATTTGCAATTCCAGATGAATAGTTTTAATTGTTAAATAGGGATCTATGAGATCAGTGTCTTTGTGTAATGTTTATTTTCCAATAAAAACACATTTTATTGAAAAAAAAAACATTACAGTAACCTCATAGATCCCTAACAATTAAAACTATTCATCTGGAAATGCAAAACTGTTCGAATCCGTTAAAGCTTATTTATTGCAAATAATTTTAAAATTTAGCCACAGAAAACCACACACGTTACATTAGATACTGTTGTGATGGATTCTCATTATAATATTATCTTGGATTTACAGGTGGACACTGTTTAAAATATTTGGGGTTTCATTCTGATATGATTTTTGTATTTAAATTTGATCCGAATGCATACTGATAAAGACTTATATAATTTACTGTAGGAACAACAAATAAATACTCGTAGAAACTGCTCTCATTAATCCTCTTGAAGGAATACTAAATATGTACCTGGAATTTCCGACCATATCGTAACATGTAATGAACAATTTGTTACGGATCAAACCTCATCACAATTATATTCGGAAAACAGCATAAATACTGTTAGAAATTGATCGCATATAACCCCATTCGAAGTGCTTAAACTTATATTTGTAATTGCAGTTCAAAACTGACCTTCCTTTTTACCCATTCAAACAAATGAAAACACATTTAATATATTACTGAAAAAAAACATTAATACTCATAGAAACTGATCTCATAAATCCCTATTCAAACATTATAATTTGTAATCTTCAATTGCAAATCAAAACTGTTCTAACCTAATGCAGCTCGTTTCTTATAGAAACACTTGCCATTTAACCACGAAAAGCCGCACGTTTTACATTAGATACTGTTCTCATAAATTCTCATTGAGATAGTATAAGTAAATGTCTGGATTTACAAATAGATACTGTTTAAAATATTTGGTTGCTTTATTCTGATATAATTTTCATATTTAAATTAGATCCGAATCTTTACTGATAAAGACTTATATAATTTACTAGAGGAACAACAAATAGATACTCGTAGAAACTGCTCTCATCAATCCTCTTGAAGGAATACCAAATGTGTACTTGGAATTTCCGACCATATCATAACATGTAGTGAACAATTTGTTACTGATTAAACCTCTTCACAATTATATCCGGAAAACAGCATAAATACTTTGAGAAATTGATCGCATCTAACCCCATTCAAAGTAATTAAACTTGTATTTGTAATTGCAGTTGAAAACTGACCTTTCTTTTTACCCATTCAAACAAATGAAAACACATTTAATATATTACTGAAAAAAAAACATTAATACTCATAGAAACTGATCTCATAAATCCCTATTCAAACATTATAATTTTGAATCTTCAGTTGCAAATCAAAACTGTTCTAACCTAATGCAGCTCATTTCTTATAGAAACTCTTGCCATTTAACCACGGAAAGCCGCACGTTTTACATTAGATACTGTTCTCATAAATTCTCATTGAGATAGTATAAGTAAATGTTTGGATTTACAAATAGATACTGTTTAAAATATTTGGTTGCTTTATTCTGATATAATTTTCATATTTAAATTAAATCCGAATCCGTACTGATAAAGACTTTTATAATTTACTATAGGAACAACAAATAGATACTCGTAGAAACTGCTCTCATCAATCCTCTTGAAGGAATACTAAATGTGTATTTGGAATTTCCGACCATATCATAACAAAAGTAGTTAACAATTTGTTACTGATTAAACCTCATCATAACTATATTCGGAAAACAGCATAATTTACTTTTAGAAATTGATCGCATATAATCCCTTTCGAAGCGATTAAACTTGTATTTGTAATTGCAGTTGAAAACTGACCTTTCTTTTTACCCATTCAAACAAATGAAAACACATGTAATATATTACTGAAAAAAAACATTAATACTCATAGAAACTGATCTCATAAATCCCTATTCAAACATTATAATTTTTAATCTTCAATTGCAAATCCAAACTGTTCTAACCTAATGCAGCTCGTTTCTTAAAGAAACACTTGTCTTTTAATCACGGAAAGCCGCACGAATTACATTAGATACTGTGCTCATAAATTCTCATTGATATGGTATAAGTAAATGTTTGGATTAACAAATGGATATGGCTTGACTCATTTTGCTCGTCAATGCGGATATAAACTGATAACAATTTCAACAGCAACTTTACCTAACTCTTATAGAAACTTATTGACCATATAGGTTCTCATAGATACTTATTAATTTTTGATAATTTTCAATACGGATTGATGAGATTTTTTTGACAGGGCATCGCTTAGACGTCGTGATACAACTTTGGGTTAGAAGTTAGTGGCCGACCTTGATTTACTTGATTTAACTTAATCCGACGTCGCAATTAGTACAAATTTGGTCGGAAGATGGAAAAATGCTATTTGGCAGGAAACATAATGAAATAAAAAGAGAAAAAATACCCCGATTCACTTCTCCTAAGCTGGAGGATAAAGGTCCAGTTCCGTGCATATAGTGTGACCCTAAAAGTGGACACACCTCTTCGCCGTAGCTCAGTTATTGGCCATCCAATTTCAATGAAATTTGGATTTGTATCAAAGACTTTTACTATATCCTTTTTGAGTAATAGACTGGCGGTACATGACCAGTCAGGTGCAACGTTTTTAAAATGCATGCCAATCATATATATGAATGAAATTACCATGAATA
The DNA here is from genome assembly GCA_936432065.2 of Rutpela maculata. Taxonomy (NCBI): domain Eukaryota; kingdom Metazoa; phylum Arthropoda; class Insecta; order Coleoptera; family Cerambycidae; genus Rutpela; species Rutpela maculata. The sequence goes on from OW386286.2 coordinate 110,655,613, forward strand.
TGCCAGAAATGCAAATTTTAGGCAGTTGTCGCATGCACAAGGGGGTGCAAATCGGTTTTTTTTGTGTCTTTTTTTTGGGTTTTATTTTTTTATTTTTTTTAATGGATGCCAATAGTGCCAAACGAAAAGCCTTCAAAAAAAATCCAAAATCAAAATCATCCAAAATCAAGAACACCAAAAAATTTTACGATTTAATGTGCACATTAACAGTTGTTTTGAGCGCGGAAACTGCATGCCAATGAATTTCTGCTGGATTTTTTTTCACGGCTTTTCGTTTGGCACTATTGGCATCCATTAAAAAAAATAAAAAAATAAAACCCAAAAAAAAGACACAAAAAATACCGATTTGCACCCCCTTGTGCACGCGACGACTGCCTAAAATTTGCATTTCTGGCATATTCATGGTAATTTCATTCATATATATGATTGGCATGCATTTTAAAAACGTTGCACCTGACTGGTCATGTACCGCCAGTCTATAAAACAAAACTTATTTCAGTCAATGGCGTGTATTTTTATTAATAAAAAATGGTCGATTTTTCGAGAAGCCATATTAGGCATTTTTTTAAACTAATACAATATTATTGATCAGAACTTAACAAAATTTCGAATTTTGGTTTTCGAATTACGACCCCCTTAAAACTACCTATTTTAAACATTACATATAATCAATAAATTGTTAACGATTTTTTTTTCTAAAAAACGTAATTCTTCATTTTCTCTTTAAATTCACTTTTTCTAACACCCTACATCACGATACTTTCAAATCTCATAGGCAAAGAATTTTCATTCATTTTGGTAATTATGGCTGACTGAAAATAATGTCATAAGTAGTATATTTTGTATAAGTTGGCCTAATATATATAAGATATTTCCTCTCATAGTAACCCAAGTAGCACAATTAATTCATCAAAATATCCCGAGTATAAAAATTTAGGAATTAGTAAATATCTCCTAAGAGTTCCCTAAGATGGGCAAATGTCAGCATCAGCATATCAGTATTAAATAATACCTCCCATGGTAATCGAAAAAAGCTATTAGTATAGAATCCTGTGAGCAGCCTTTTGCATACCTATAGAATTCCCATAGTAATCTTTAGGATATCTTATCGCTTGCCAATATAAATGGTCCCGAGGACATCGTTATAGGATTTCTATTAGATGTACCGCATCAATCCTGCAAACAGATTTAATTCCTGTAGTAATCTTTCGGATATTTTATCGCTTACCAATATAAACGGTACTGACGAACATCCTTATAGGATTTCTATTAGAAATACCATCCATCACACACCTTTTATTATTATTTATTGCCAGCTAGTGAAATTTTGGTTAGTCAAAATCTCAGTATTGAGACATCAGGCCCAAAGCAAACGAAAGATTAAAGATCGTTATAAGATCCATCCAAATAAATCGATGATCCCTGCGAGAATTTGAACGTTGCAGTTATGTTATTAATGTTGTATAAATTCATGAGTATAAGATGATGCATGACTGATTATCGTCAGTAGTTTGTACGTGGCGTCATCTAGAAATACTTTCTGTAACAAACTAAGTGGTAAGCAAGCAAATTTTATGCATTAAAAGAATTTCTTCTTGCGATTTCTATAGGTGTTCTATTAGCGATAATAATAATATTTCCATTTTAATACTTTATTTGATCTCTCTGTAATACATAGAAAATTGAACTGTATGGTAATTCCCTTTTAGAACTTCTAGAAGAAATTCCTATATAATGCCCAGTTTACATTTCCCCAGTGCATGAAAGTTGAGCACATATAAAGATTTCTCATTTTGATTTCGGAAGGACTTCTAGAGTACATATATACAAGATATCCTCGCGGGCAGTAAATAGGACTTCTTAAAGATATCTCAAAGAATTCTGTGCTACTTGGGAAATATCACAAGCGCCGGGTATACCGACAAAGAAATTAGCCGGCGCGTACAAAGGTTTTGCGTCTTGCGACTCACCCGTCGATCTACTAACCCAGGCAGCAAGGTGCCGTCATTGTGACGTCGTTTTTTCGGCATTAATTACGTCAATTTCACCTTCAGCATGACGTAAAAATGACGTGAAAAAGACGGCACAATGTCACAGCCCAATGACGTCATACATATGACGCCAATATGACGTATTGGTAATCAGTGAATTTTGCGACAAGGGATGCAAACCTCTCATTATAATATTTTTCCACAATTATTAATAAAGTTTTTAACGAAAAAAAAACGGAAAGTGCAGGGATCGAACCGCAGACCTCTTGACTCGCAACCTAACACTTAACTCACTGAACCATTGAACATCTTTATTTAAATATGTTTAAAAGCTGTATACCTAGTTAGAAATAGTAAAACAAAATTATTATTACTATGTGGCAAACATTGAACTAGTCACTAAATACTTCTATTTATTTTTATTTTATAATGATTTATTTAAATTAAAATTTCAGGTTGCAAAATATATTCGGCAACTATGTCAAAACATACTGATGTTTCTATATGTACGTTTTTATTGTAATAATATATTGCTATTATGATTGGTCAAAGATCTCTATATATACATATATAATGAACCAAATGACCAATTTTGACGACAAAATGACGTGTATTTGACGTCTTCATGATGACGTCAGAAGTACGTTTTAAATATCACGTCTCTGGTACGTCATTTATTAATGACGTCAAAATAATGACCTAAAAGAAACGTGTATTTGACGTCTTCATGATGACGTCAGAAGTACGTTTTAAATATCACGTCTCTGGTACGTCATTTATTGGGACAATGACGTCGGCGACGAAAAATCACCTTTAAAAGACGTCATAATGACGTCACCCTGCTACCTGGGAATGCGACTTCGACTACTATAATAATACAAGTGTGGTAAGGGCTTCATTGTAAAACGATGTATAATATATATGTGCACCATAACAGGTATGCATCTTTTTTATTACTGATATTTGTCAATAACCAATATCGGATAGTAACAGTTATTGAGAAATAACTAATGATTCACCGAAATAAACCTGAAATGTAGATTTACATATCAAACAATTAAAATGTTTATCTTCTTGCCACGATGAAACTCTTTTACGTGTGCCTTATAATTGTAGAATTTGGAGAAATTAACATTACAAGTTCCACAGAACATTTTGTTTTAAATAACAGACCAAGCAGTAAAATATTTAAGTCACAAAATAATCACAACTAACTTTGAGGTTAAAATCGCAGGGAACAAAAGCAAGAAGGGAAAGCTGAACCCATATACCTATTAATAGGTATATGGCTGAACCTATGAGGACAAAAAATTTGGGTTGGCTTGTTGACGAAAATTTCGTTTAACTTTCGTCAATCTTCCCCAAAATATTTTTAGGCCACTCTGTATCTCTCCAAAGGACCACCTAATAAACAACAAAGCTCAATACGACGCAATTTAGTAAAACCATTAATACTTCATAAGTTAACGTTAAGAGGTTCGAGAGGCTCATAAAGTAAGACAATTTATGACCCAAGCGAGGGACCTAACGCCCCTCAGACCACCCGGCTCGAGCGGGGTGCAGAACTAAGAAAGACGCAATATGAAAAACGTAAACACTCATTTGCATCGTTAAGCGTCCTTTCCAATACGACGCCCTCAGCGTCGTCGTGGAACGACGAAACTTCGTAAGCCTTCAGCAGAAACAACAAAGCGTATCTCACAAAAATCTCAAGTCCCTAGGTCAACTCGAACTATTTATTTGAAAAGCCGAAAGTGCGGTCACCACTGGCGACAGGTAATCGACGTGCCTCGGCGAACTCATGACTTTCAACAGGTGGAAATCGACAGGTATTATTGACCACACCGTCCTCCAGCAAGGGGGCGCGTGCGGACCGCAATATCGGTCACCTGAGAAATGTAACCTCAAAAGAAAATCGAGGGGCATTTCCAGGCACCTGAGCGCACTTCAACATTTAAAAAATCGCCACGGCCACACTTATGATCGTGGAACAATCACAGGCTAGCAGAAAGCCTAAGCTTCAATTAGCGGTCGATGCCGCGGACATCCGCCAATCGATTCGCGTATAATTAATTAAAACATAAGACGACGACACTAAAGTAAAGATAACCACTTATTGAGGGCAGGGGGAGCCAAGCAACGAAATAATACCATTGGTCGCCAGAAATTAACCCAAGCTTTCGAGACAACAAAACGAGTTGTACCCCAAAATTCGGGGCAGTCTTCACCCTCATTTTACATCAGAGACCTCGCATAGGTTATCTGTACGCGCTCCGCGATTCCAATTTAATTTAGTGCGTTAATTACCGTAATTGTTAAAAAAGATCATTTTATTCGGGGTAGTGTAGTGAACGCTAAGTTCTCACCTAGCTAAAATTCGCCGCAATCGGCCTGTTCATAGCGCGTAAGTGAGATTTGCATAATCTTCGACGTCGCGACGCTTAGTTCTGCACGAGCTCAACCAAGTGTGTCATCAGCATAAAAAAAAAAAATAAAATAAAATAAGATTCACATGTTATTTTGACCAGTTTAAATTCCTTCCAATTTTTTTCTCTTTATTATCATTCTGTAATTAATTATTCGTTGATTGACAATTTTTTTTTGTTCATATAATCTGCTAAAATTCACAGAGTCAATTATTCTCATATCCGTGCTAAGGTGAGGGTCTAGTCGTATTAGCCACCCTACCTTTTCTTTTCAGTTGAAAACTGACCTTTCTTTTTACCCATTCAAACATATGAAAACACATTTAATATATTACTGAAAAAAAAAACATTAATACTCATAGAAACTGATCTCATAAATCCCTATTCAAACATTATAATTTGTAATCTTCAATTGCAAATTGAAACTGTTCTAACCTAATGCAGCTCGTTTCTTATAGAAACACTTGCCATTTAACCACGGAAAGCCGTACGTTTTACATTAGATACTGTTCTCATAAATTCTCATTGAGATAGTATAAGTAAATGTAAAGACTTATATAATTTACTAGAGGAACAACAAATAGATACTCGTAGAAACTGCTCTCATCAATCCTTTTGAAGGAATACTAAATGTGTACTCGGAATTTCCGACCATATCATAACAAGTAGTGAACAATTTGTTACTGATTAAACCTCATCACAATTATATTCGGAAAACAGCATAAATACTTTTAGAAATTAATCGCATATAACCCCATTCAAAGTGATTAAACTTGTATTTGTAATTGCAGTTGAAAACTGACCTTTCTTTTTACCCATTCAAACAAATGAAAACACATTTAATATATTACTGAAAAAAAACATTAATACTCATAGAAACTGATCTCATAAATCCCTATTCAAACATTATAATTAGTAATCTTCAATTGCAAGTCAACCTAATGCAGCTCGTTTCTTATAGAAACACTTGCCATTTAACCACGGAAAGCCGCACGTTTTACCTTAGATACTGTTCTCATAAATTCTCATTGATGTGGTATAAGTAAATGTTTGCTGCTCCATTCTGGTAGAAACTGATAGAAATTTCAGCAGCAACTTTACTCCAGGCTCCAGTAGAGGGAGCTGTATACGTGTAGCTAATTCATATCTAATCTAATGTGACCTAAGGAACTGAAGTGTGTTTGTTAAATTAAAAACAAAGCAGTCTCTTTCACTGCTAACTCATTCATTGCTTCTAGGCTAGAACAAGAACACCTGAGGAAATAAGGACTTTGCAGAATTTTGTGTTTACCACAATATTAGTATTTCTATTTGAAATATGCAATTTAAACTGTACATTTGTCGGCATGCATATCCAAATTAATACTAATAAAAAAGCAAAATGGAAGTTTACAATAAAAATACATCTGTAAAATATACAATTGAAACTGTACATTTGTTGACATGTATATCCACATTAATACTAATAAAAAACAATGTTGAAATTTACAATAAAAACATGTTGATAAATGGTGTGTTACATATGTAACATACGATAGATACTGGAGAAAGGACGGACTGGAACTCTTATGATATTACTTATAGAAAAGTTTAGAATCTCTTTAAAGTTGTATCTGTAATTCCATATGTTTACAGATATAAGGGCAAAGGTGCATTTGCAGACACTAAACTGTAGATTTGTTGATGTATATTTCATATAAGTACTCATGAAAGGGCAACATGATAATTCCAAATAGCTCATTCGGAATTACTGTTTCATAACCGATTTAAAACTTAATAAAACACATAAAATCCTGTCTGTATAATACTAATTTAACTTATAGGAACGATAAAACCGCATCACTTTTTTTTTATAAGTTTCTATGTGGAATTTTTGGCAGGGTGGTGAGTGATACAGGTGTCTTCTGGGATTACAGCGCTGGAAAAAGTAGTAAGCAATTTCTTTTTATCGACGTCATACGGCCCAAGCTCAGGCATTCGACCCAGAGGTGCGAACTAAGTGCCGGCAGCGAGTTAAGAGCGCGGCGACGCTCCAGGCGCTCTGACGTCGTCAGATTCACGCCTGAGATATACTTACTTATATCAGTTCTATAATCTAGTACTTTATTCTCTCTTTTATTTACCTGTCAATACACACATTGATCAAAACTTGTTTAACGACTCCAGAAGGAGCCTTCATCGTAACTTTAGTACTCTATATATTCAAATACACCTAACAGTCTCATTTACTATTATCAATAGTTCACTAGCTCGCTACGGACTCCTAAGGAAACCTCTGGTCGGCCACAGGGCCCAAAGTAGAAATGAGTTGCTATTTAACAACCTGTTATTTTATAACTGTTATTTGTAAATAGCATTAACAGACTGTTATTTCCGTTCGAAAATAACAGGTGAGAAAATGACAGAAAGGCAGCAGCGACAGCAACATGATATATAAAATAACGTCTCTGAAATAACATTTGCAAACTGCGCGCTGCGGTAAGCGCATGCTAGCACTTCTCATCGATCTGTTATTTTTAAACTGTTATTTTAAACTGTTATTTCAAAATAGCAGTAGCAGTTGAAACAGTTATTATAAAATAACTGCTTTTACCCATCACTAGCCCAAAGTACTATCAAGAGTTCAGACTATTATCAATACATAAATTAGATTAGGATTCGCACAGATAATTAATTAGTTGTTCCGTTCTCGGACAACACCACACCTGGGGGCGGAGCTGGGCAAATACTTTGAAAAAGTATTTAAATATTAAATACTAAATACTTTCAGAAAATTGAAAGTATTTAAATATTAAGTATTTTCAAAAGATAAAAGTATTTAAATAATAAATAACAAAAGTAATTAAATAGTTTAAACTTAGTATTTAAATACTTTTCGAATAATTAAATACTTTGATAACACTGAAATATTTTGAAGCATAGTTAAGTGTAAAAATAGCCTATAATGGCTAAACTTTAGCCCAGTCAATGTAAATATTTACCTACAAATATTTGCAAACTGAATACTTTTTTTTAAATAAGTTCGTGAAAGTGTATAGAATAATATCGCTCGGATGCAGAACATAAAAAAAAATGTGAAAAAAAATTTTTTCGCCATTTTTTAGCCATTTTTTCAAAATTTTGAAATTAAGTCAAGCAAGGAAGAAATAAAAAATACAGATGGTTAGATCACGTATTTATGAACAAAAAATATCCTAACAAAATTTACCGCTAAAGCCACGGTTTTCCCGGAAAAAATAATCAACTGTAACGTTATAGTCCACAGTACATCGCCCTTTTTTTAATGATTAGTAACAGGCTGAATTTTCGTGACTAGCTTCGTTTTGACGAGACGCTCAACTCTTCTCGCTGCGAAAATTCTCGGTAGTGGACAATTCGACAACCTGTCAAATTATTTTGGCGATATATTTTTCATTCATTAAACGTTTGTTAAAGAGTTTGTTTTTCGATTGCCTTGGTTACGTTTGTGCGAGTTAATTACAATAAGCCCCGTGTTTGTCCACAACAACATAATTTGACAGGTTGCCGAATTGTCTAATTCGTGTGAAATAGAAAAAATAATTTTTACTATTAGCTACCACTACTGAGAATTTTCGCAGAGAGAAAAGTTGTGCTTCTCGTCAAAACAAAACTACTCACGAAAATTCAGCCTGTTACTAAACATTAAAAAAAAAAGGGCGATGTACTGTGGACTATTATAACTCGGAGCGAGATACATGCGTGCACGTGCTTGAATACGCATGCCTGTGACACCGACGCACTGAATTACATGTTACTAAATCAGAATTTGTTCAATCTATATGAGTGTTGATTCATTTAAAAGATTGAAATTGCAGCTTTCTGATGCTTTTTTGTTTTAAACAATACAAGCAAAGGATGGATGCATTTTTTCGAAAATATGATCAATCAGATCATGATAAGAAATTGCAATTTTCACAATCTTATCCTTATAACTATGAAAATATCTTTGATTGTTTTGAATATAAATTCTGGAACTTTTCCAATACATTAACAAATGTATAAGGAATCCATTGGATATAGCTGAAATGTGGGTAGGTGTACCTGTAATAAATACAATACAGTAAAGGCACGTAAAAATTCATGCGAGCGATTCAGCGGCTATGTATGGTATCTGTGTATGCGTTGATAATCATATATTTTCCCTCCAGACTCACTATTTATCCTCCTATTCACTAAGAAAAATGTTAAAAATGTGTAATCAGAAAGAGAAGAAAGCTTTATTTTATTCGTTAGAACTACTAAGAATTTTTAGAGGTTCCGTAGTATGTATGCATTTAACCGTGCGCTGCTTGGTCGCGCAGTGTGACAAAGTTACTTCATTATTTTTTTCCAGGAATACCGTGGCTTTAGCGATAAATTTTATTAGAACATTTTTTGTTCAGAAATACGTGGTCTATTTACCTGTATTTTTTGTTCTTTTCTACCCTGACTTAATTTAACATTTTTTTCTTTCCCTTTTTTTGTGTTTTGCATTCGAGCAGAATGTAAACTTTTCAGGATATTATTCTATAAACTTTCACGAACTCATTAAAAAAAATTATTTAGTTTGCAAGTTTTTGTGGGTTTCACTATAAAATGTTATTTGTGGTTTGGGCTACTACGTCAAATTGTATTTTCTATTTTTGTAGAAATCAATAAAGACTTATTATTATCATTATCATTATTATATTAAATACTATTTGTCTATTTGAGGTGTCAAAATTTTAGGTTTCATGACTTTCATGAACTTCTACAACACTATTTTAATACCTCTATACTTAATCAGTTCTAGTTGGGTATTGGACTTTTACTTATTCGTAGAGCTAGACCTTTGCGTCTTCTGCAAATACCCAAATAAAGCACAGAGACTATGGCACTAGTTCAACTGTTCTCAATCACAAAACATATACATTAACAGTTAACATTTACTGTCTGCTCTCAACCAACTTTCTGGGAATTAAGACGTGAACGACTGAAGACTGAATGATGCAATGTATTTATTAACTACATAGTACAGTACATGTCTTGATTCTTGACGAGATAGTATAATACATGTCTTGATTCTTGACGAGTATCTGCCTGTCTCCCTGGTGTATTTGATTATATTTGTTATATTTATTTAAATACTTTTCAGATTCAAATACTTCTGAAAGTATTTAAATACTGTCAGAAAAGGATTTAACTTTTCTAGAAGTATTTAAATACTTCCCAGTTATTTAAATAGTTTAAGTATTTATAAATACTTTAGGATCATTTTCACAAATACTAAGTAGTAAATATTTCAGATAAAGTATTTGCAAGTATAAATACAAATACTTGTTGCAAGAAGTATTTAAATACTCGGTATTTAAATACTTTCTAGTATTTAAATACTTATGAGGTATTTGTAAGTACATATTTACCCAGCTCTGCCTGGGGGGCCACGCACACCCCAGTTTTAATTAGGTTAGGCCCATTTTAGTATATTTTCTTTCGAGTTACCTGGTCACAACAGGTGAGCGTGCCCGTATCAACCTGCGGTAAACGCAGCTCTGTTCCGGGGGGAGAAAATCAGTAATTAGGAAACGTAATCTATTTTATGCATCTTAGGACCTTCAGACGAGAATTTTGCTATTTCATTATACTTACATTACTTTTATATTTTTATATTACATTTACTCTCGATTTTAATCTCATTTATAACTTAAGTGTTAACTAATGTTTTTAACTTAAGCTAGGGAACCTTGCATAGGAACCTTGTCCAGTGGCAACCGTATAGTATGCAATTCCCACGAGGTAATTTAACCGTGTGCAAATAATCCATTCAATATTCAAATTTTGTAAAAGGTAAAGAAATTATCTGTTCCGTATTATTGTCTTCCTTACGTTTTGTTATTCTCATTCAATTCTTTGACACGCCGGCGTCTTCTTAGAGAGGACTGCAAGTGTCACAAAGTTTACTATTGTCTGCCTTCCGCAGGTTAATACCCATAGTTCGGGAGCTCTGTATGGACGCTTACGCTTGCCATAGGGTCGAGGAAGTACAACGATAGACCGGGAGCTTGTTCATCATCTCCTGTAATTTTACAAGTATTATTAAAAAGTCAACGAAAATATTGACTTGCCTTTTGATAGTGTTATATATCACAGTTACTAGTTGCGCCCTTAATAAATCGAAGGAGATTACTCTATTCTAACTGAACTCTACTGTTTAATTCCATCAACCACACCTAGAAAAACCCAAGTAAAGTTCTATTAGCTGAATAAGTGTACCTAGGTAACCCGGGTAGTGCGCATTCGTACACACGACGGCACAGGTGAGAAGTAGGGTGCATTAGACCGAAAGTCAAAGGAGGACTGTCAATTATTCGTTACTCTTTTCTTAAGATTATTTTTTTTTGTTGTACTTAAACCTCAGTAGGAAACTAATTAAAGTTTTTTTATTACCTTGCTTCATCAGAGACATTACATTAAATAACGTAGCCCCATTCAGGTTCAACCCTTTCAATCATTAATCACATTTACTTTTTTTGTTTTTTTTTTATTATTTTTTGTTATTATTTTGACTTTAATTTCAGTTATTTTTTTCTTTTAATCGCTTTGTTTTACTCTCATAAAATCGGGATGTTGCCAGACAGCCTCCTCGCACGTTAGTTAGTTACGCATAGTGCCGCCCTCTGTGCTCACTACCCATACTCAACAACCGTCTAGGTACCGAGGTTCCATTCCGAGCTCAGCGAAGCCACTGTGGAGCTTCCTCATAGTGACAGTCTTAATAGACATTTGTTTTATGGTTACTCGTTGGCACATCTGCCATTTGACGTTCCGAAACTTATCGACTATCAGAGACTTGCCAGAAGTTAGCTACACCGCTACTATTCCTGAAAGATACAGGGCAACCAGCGTTTAAGTAGTCATCATCAGGTGGCGCGCAGCAAGCCTAAGAAAATTCTGCTACACCCCAATTCACTCGGTGCTCCATAGTGAGTGGGTAACACGAGAGGTAGAGCACGAAGTAAGGGTATTCATCAGCTCGTCTGGGGAAAAACGAACTCGCATCCTGGGGAGTTAGGCCTTATGTAGTGCCTAGCTGATCGGGTTCGTACGCGTTCTCTTTCTTGGTTTCTGCTCACACTCGTGACTCCCCATCGACTGCGGTCGACCGCTGTTAATTGTCTTGGTTGACGGCTTGGAGGGTGGTCCTCCGCCTCCAAGACCCTGATCGCTCCGAATTCAAATCAGAACCTACCCTGAGAGTTCGACGGCGACCCAGGTACACAATCATTCCCTGGTCACTGGCGCCCACTAAATAAATTCGTGACCACCTCTACAGAAGCCAGGTCATTAGCGACCAACACGTTTTTTTTTAAATTTTTTTTATTTATTTATTTTTTTCTTGATTTTTTTGTTGTACCCGATTGCCGTCTGCGTCGACAGGCTAACCCGAACTGGAACTGATACTTTTGAACAGGTCCGGTGGGTTGGACTAGTGGAACTGATCTCAACTAATAAATACGGCAGGTACGAATATCAGTCCGAGTACTCCGAGTCCGGCTGAATTTTTAGAGATCCGGTGCGGCGCGCGCACTTTATAGAGGTATGGACTGGTTGAACTAAATGAGTACGACTAGTACAGTACAAGGTTTTCTCTACTGTGGTACAAGATTACGAGTCCTTTGCACCAGTCCAGTCCACTGAGTCCAGTTTGTCTGCCAGTCCGCTCAGCCGTTCACCGTGCGAGTTGGTTAGCATGGACTAGGAACTGAAACGGATCTTTGGACTAGGTTCTTCTCTGGACTGGATTAAGTCCGAACTGATCCGTAAAAATATTGGGATCAGGCATCCCTACAAAAAATATGTATATTTTGTAAAAATATGTATGTATATTTTTATCCTCTCAGAGCTGAACGAGTATAACGACGGTTGACTGACAATGCGCATGCGGCGACTATGGCACAAAAGTGGAAATCCTGTCTGTAGACGTTGGTTTAGAATTGAGTTTCCCAATAACGTAAATCATAAATAAAAGGAATGCAATGAAAAAAATCTATGTAAAGCTAGAGGAAGGAGAAAAAAAAGCACAGATTAATCAGAATTCCGGTCCCAGAGAGTACAACCGCCACAAAATTAACAAAACCTACAGAAATAGAAAGTCGGCAAAAATCCTTTGATCTTTTCTAGGAAACGTCCGCCATATTGAAGTTCCGGGAACCCAGGACAGTACTCAATATTTTTTTAACCCTTTTCGGAACGGCCTAGTAGAGATTTTTCTGCGAGAATAAAGTCAGAAACCTGTGAAACATTAGATAAAGATAAAGAATTTTTTTTTAGTTTTTCACTATTTCTTAAATTGTGTCATTTTTTGCGCTGAACTTATTTCCTATTACAGAAAAGAATGTATAGGTATAGCCAATGTACAAAATTAGAAAATAATAACCAAGTTAAACAAACGGTAGGAGCTGAGTATAAAATAAAGTTAAGAATTTTTGTTAGTATACAATGGTTCTTATAATCAAGGTTGGAAAAAAAACTGTTTTTTCTATTTTAAAGTTTTTTTGTTCCAAACAGTTTTTTTCAGTGTTTTAAATGGTATGTTTAAAACAGGTTTAAAACGTTTAAAACTCTATTAAACTAAAATTAAACGGTGCCAAGTTACCGGTGTCTGCTACTTTACTTGATGCCAGATGATGCTCTTATTATAAACGGATTTTACAGCTCTTTACAAATAAAACGTTCAGTTTAATGCAAGTGACTACTGACCATTTGACTCAGAAGAGTAAGACTACAGAGGCTATTTTTTTGTGTGTGTTTACTGTGTTTATACCCAGCAAACATAAATATATAGCATATACGTAAATGCTACGTTAATTAAGTTTCGCAGAAGTAACGTGCTATGTAAAATGTGACGCATAATCATATGTGCATACTCTGCGAAATGTCAGCAACGTGTGCATATGATTTTTACATAGTGAAGAGGTAACACTGTGACCTCACGGTATGGAACAAATGACGTAGCGTATATGTATTTTCAACCACTTGCTATGTAAAGCATACGTAACTAATTTTATCTCTTTATGATGTAGCATGTATATATTTTATCTACCTACCGTATGTTCAAAATAGCATATCCCAGCACTTTTTAAATATTGATACTACACAATTGGATTTTTAAAGTTAGATATATGAATAAAGTTCCTTATAAGTTATACAGAAAATTACCGAAGTTGACACCAAGTTTTATTTTTAAGTCGGATACCTTATTTAGAGAGCTGAGTAGTTTTATATTTTGAATGAAAATTTTTTTGTAAAAAATGATTATATTTAAAATATAAATCTATCTAACTTTCTAAAAATGTTCAGAGGTATTCTACTTAATAAAAGTTGATGTGTCCTCCAGTTATTTCCTAAAAAATATCAATTTTTCTGGACAATTCATGAGGAATTTATATTCATATATTTAACTCCAAGAATCCAGTTCTCTAGTATCAATATTTAAAAAGTACTATAGGGTGCTATTTTGAACATTATGGTAGGTATATAAAACAAATACATGCTACATCAAAAAGAGATAAAAAGTATTTAATGCAAGATATGGTTGTCTGATTTGTCAACATATATTAGCTTAGGGAAGATTCTCGAATTGAAAGACAATTTAAACTAAGTTATTTAGGATCAACAAAGTTTCAATTCCACCTTAATCTCTGCATATCCCAGTAGGTAAACCAGGCATTAGGCGTTGTCCTCGACGTTGTCATCTATATGTTCTTTAGAAAGCAGCTATACGATATATTTTCTTCTCCAATGATGTATACCCGCTTACCTACCTTGCCTTGCATTCCTAGTGAAGCTCAAATTTCATCTAATTTATTTTATTAACTGTTGATTTATTAGAGATTAATACTAGTGTCTTTTATGTAACTAATCTATATTCAAGAAGTATCTACAATAAGTGTTAAGCATATCTCGGGTCGTTTCTGATTGTACTCGTTCTTTGGTCAGCCTTCGTCACTCTGACATTTGCTACTTGAACATCAGTTACACAACCTGTGAAAATAATTGAAATATTAGTCTATTTCATATAAAACTCCCCAGGCTTAGAATTTTCTTATTTTTTAAGGCACATCAAATTGTAGATATTTTTAAAGCATTTAAAAAAATTTCTTGAAGAAATTGTTAAGAAAGAAATCTTAATTTCCTTGAATATTTTTTTACGTCACCCTGTACATTGTAATGTACCCAGGTAAAAACCCTATGTTACGCCTATGACATTCATTTTATTCCGACGTTTAGTTAAACAGTTTAATAACTATATTATTACATTTTTGTGAAATAATATTTAAGTTCAAATGATTCACGTAAACATTACCATTAGTCTACCGGAATAAACAAACCGATAAGCAATTCCCAAATACTTATTTCTTTGTTCATTTCCAATAACTACATTTAAACAACATTAAGTAGTCAAATAATCTTTGAATTGTTTACATTATAAGAATAGCCTGTTTACCAGTTGTTCTAATACATAACAAATAATATTATTAATCTAGAGAACGACTCTGCTTTATTGACATTTATTTTTGTATAAGTAATAGCAATGTACACTTTAGAAAGCAACTAACTAACTAACTAATTATTTCTATTTCATTCATTCCATTCTAATCCTAGCACACTGCTAGTTCACTTCGGATTCGGTCCTCCCGAATCAATGTATATATTTTAAGTTAAATTGTGAAAGTGTTTGTGTAAATTTAATGTTAAATAAACCAGCTTAAATTACTTGCAATTTTATCTACTCCCGACACATTACAAAACTGGTGTCAGAAGTGGGATTGTATTAATAAAAATCGAACAAAATCGCGAAACCCTTGTACTAAATACCACAGTATATAAGATTCCGATTCGATTGAAGTGTCCGGAGAATAAACTGCAAGAACCACTGCATCAAGAAGCTGTTCTACCACATCAACTACTATATCAAAACGCTGTTTCCACCAATTCCACTGTATCAACGTTCTGCTCAACTACTATATCAAAACGCTGTTTCCACCAATTCCACTGTATCAACGTTCTGCTCAACTACTATATCAAGACGCTGTCTCCACCGATTCCACTGTATCTTTACTCAACTTCTGCAGCCGAACCTAAAAGAAATTATCAACCTTCCAACTCAATTCAACGCAACGCAAATCAAAGAAGTCCTGCTACAAGTCCAGATGTTACTAATATTTCTGTAAGTCGATTTTTACATTTTATTATCTTGTCATTTACTATTACTGTTACCTCTTTTTATTCTAAAAACTTTATTATTAACAATGCCTGAAACAATTGAATCGTCAAGCTCAACGCCAACTTCAACTATTTCTTTAGAAATGGCTGAGAGAATGTTAGTTAAATACGACGGCGACAAAAGTAAATTACATGAATTTATTGACAACTGCACTATGGCCATGTCTCTTGTAAAAACCGAGCACAAAAAAATATTGTTTTCAATCATCAAATCAAAAATCACTGACAGGGCACGAGTTCTTATAAAAAATAGAAATTTTGAAGATTGGGTTACATTAAAGAAATATCTTCTAGACGGGTACTCTGACAAAAGAACTCAGGGTCAATGGCAGTTAGAATTGCACTCATGCAAACAAAACCCTACCGAAGACGTGATTTCTTTTGGCAATAAAGTCGAAAACTGCTATATCAAACTGTTAAACACTTTAGACGAGTCTGCAAGCGAAGAACGTCGAAAGGGCTATACAGAATTGCTACAACAACAAGCGCTTAGTGTATTTTTAATGGGACTAAATAGGGAAATTGCCGTATTCGTAAAATCTCAAAAACCAACTAGTTTAGAGCAAGCTATCCAATTGGCATTAAACGAAGAACGAGAAATCAAATCTCTTAAAGAAATTTCAAAATACCAAAATATTAACAATAACTTCACACGTCACTGTACTTTTTGTAATCACAGTGGACACACTTCTTTTAACTGTAGAAATAGATTAAGAAACAATGGAAATTCTAATAATCAATATCCTAATACTCAAAATCCGAAATCACAAAATTCCACCAGGCAAAATTTTAATTACTCACCTAACTTCCAGAGACAAAATTTTAATAATTACGCACAAACCCCTGGAAGACAAAATTATAGCCAAAATCAGAATGTTAGACACGTAGATGCTTATAAAAACACCAATCCTAAAATCTGTAATTACTGCAAAAATATAGGGCATTTAATTCATGAATGTAGGAAACGTCAATATAATAATAACTTAAAGCGTAACAATCAACATTCTAATAATTCTACTAACAATAACCGTACCCAGGATAACAGTCCAAGCACCAGCCAAGACAACAATAACTCGTTAAACTCCAGAGTTCCTCGCCGAGAACAGGCCGCCCCGAGGAACGTAAATCATGTACAGGCCGAATTTCATTAATAAACTTTCAAGGTCTTACCTCTTATGTCTACCTCGATATACCACAACTAAAAAAACCTTGTAGATTTTTAGTAGACACAGGTGCCACCGTTTGCCTCTTTAAAATTAGTAATTTAGCTCCTAATACTGAGTGTTACAATGATTGTCCAATAACTCTAAAAGGCATAGACTTCGACCCGATCAATCCATCTAAGACTCTTTCATATTCCCATTTCACTCCACAAATTCTCGAAAGTCAACCGTATGCTTTTCACGCTGTCTCCGATGATTTTCCAATTCCATTTGAAGGCATACTGGGAAATGATTTACTAAAAAAATTTTCTGCCAATATCAACTATGAATCTGATTGTCTTTCTATAAATAATATTAATTTACCCATTCACCATATCGCAAACCCTGTTCCAGCAGAAAACCTAGATCCTAACGAGCCTAGTAATAATGTTTCACTCGAATCAGAAGTAAACTTAATTATTCCTCCGAGGTGCGAAAAAATTATAAAAGTTAATATCACTAACACCCCAGATAGCAAAGAAGGTATATTACCTAAAATGACGATACTTGATGGCGTATTCTTGTGCGAAAGTTTAGTCTCAATAAATTCTAACAATGAAGCTTTAACTTCCGTTCTCAATACTACTGAAAAAAAATGTCCATATATCTAAAATCCATTTAAAAATAGAAGAAATTGACGTAAATAATACCCAAAATATAAATTCGATTAATTACACAGATTCAGATAACAATTATGACTCTAATCGCCTCCAGATGATCTCCGATTGCTTAAGAACAGACCATTTAAATAACGAAGAAAGGGAATCTTTAATTCAAATCTGCCACGAATATAATCACATTTTTCACTTAGAAGGTGATTCACTTACTTGTACCAATGCTATTATGCACAAGATCCCTACTATTTCTAACACCCCTGTAAACGTCAAAACGTATCGATATCCTGAAGTCCATAAAGCCGAAGTCGAAAAACAAATAAATAAAATGCTAGATCAAGATGTCATCCAACATTCTACTTCTCCATGGAACTCTCCTGTTTGGGTGGTCCCCAAAAAATCCTCTGTCTCAGGTGAAAAAAAATGGCGTTTAGTCATCGACTACCGTAAACTAAACGACATTAGCGTAGGTGATTCTTACCCTCTACCCAACATTACTGAAATTTTAGATCAATTAGGTCATGCAGTACTTCTCTATTCTAGACCTTACATCGGGCTTTCACCAGGTAAAAATGGATCCTGCCGATGCAGAAAAAACAGGTTTCTCTGTCCCTTCAGGACATTTCGAATTTAAACGAATGCCATTTGGGCTTCGTAATGCTCCTTCTACCTTTCAAAGACTCATGAACACTGTTCTAGCAGGAATCCAAAATTACAGATGCTTTGTTTACCTTGACGACATAGTAATACATGCCGGTGATCTTGCCACACATAACATTCGATTGCGAGAAGTTTTCGAGCGACTTTCTAAGTTCAATTTAAAATTACAGCCAGAAAAATGCGAGTTTCTAAGAAAAGAAGTTATGTACTTAGGTCATTTAATAACTGAACATGGTGTAAAACCTGATCCCAACAAAATTTCAGCAGTAACCAATTATCCTGTACTCAAAAATGTCAAAGATATTAGGTCATTCCTAGGACTTGCAGGTTACTATCGCCGATTCATTCCAAATTTTAGCAAAATTACACAACCATTAACAAAATTATTGAAAAAGAATGTTCCTTTTACTTGGTCCAGTTTGCAACAAAAATCCTTCTGGTCCCTTAAAGCCATTTTAACAAAAGAACCTTTATTGCAATACCCAGATTTCGCAAAACCATTCAATCTTTCCACTGATGCTAGCGACTTTGCTATAGGCGCTGTACTGTCACAATGCGAGGACAACAACGATTTACCGATAGCTTATGCAAGCCGTACTTTAAACAAAAGTGAGTCAAATTTTAGTACCATCGAAAAAGAATTATTAGCCATAATTTGGGCCGTTAAACACTTTCGTCCATACCTATACGGTAGAAAGTTCAATATCTTCACTCTAACCTGGCTTTTCAACGTCAAAGACCCTAGCTCTCGTTTAGTTAGGTGGCGTTTATTATTAGAGGAGTATGATTATAATATTGAATACCGCCCTGGTAAACGAAACCAAGTAGCCGACGCTTTAAGCCGAATAAAACTGGAAGAAGCAAACATTAACTCCATAAATCCCTCTACAACGTTAACGTACACAGATTTTTTACATGCTCGTCAAAATACACTTATTTCGTATAGCAAATTAAACGAATTTAGTGAAAGTATTCTGGGAAAACTAAATAATTGTGCTGTTTTTATTTCAGAAGACCTAGAATTAACGGAAAAATCAGTAATCCAATTAAATGAAAAATTCAATCATAAAGACAAGTTAATGAAACTCAACTCAAAAGTAGGAGATATAAAAACTTTTAAGGAAAACGACATCAATGTGTTCTACCTTATCCATAAACAATTCCATTGGGAAAAAGCCGATTATGAAATACTTTTTAACCTACTAGTTAAACTAAAAAATATCCTGTTGAAAAACAATATCACTTCAATTAACATTCCTAGACTTGGTATAGGTTTTGATCATTTAAATTTTGAGAAAATTAGAGCAATATTAAGATTCATTTTCAAAAATTCCTCTATCGATATTAACATTTTTCATGACGTACTTATCACTCCTGATAGTGATCTAATTCCACGATTATTAAAGGAAAACCACTCAAATCCATCTTCAGGTCATTCCGGATTTCATAAAACATATAATAGGATAAGACAAACTTATAAATGGAATAATATGAAGGAAGACATTAAACATTTTATCAAACAGTGCGAATCTTGTCAGAAAAACAAACTAATTAGGAAGAAAAACCGCGAACCAATGCAAATAACAACTACTTCCCGAAAACCCTTTGAACGTGTTGCCCTAGATATAGTTGGTCCACTTCCTTTAACTATTTCCGGTAACAAATATATTTTAACCTTGCAAGACGATCTTACTAAATACACTCAAGCTTACGCTATTCCAAATCATGAAGCAATAACCATCGCGAATATTTTTGTTCATAGGTTCATTTGTAACTACGGTATACCCGAATCAATCTTAACTGATCAGGGACGTGACTTTATGTCAACCATCCTACGCGAATTATCAAAACTTTTTAAAATAAGGAAATTAAACTCAACAGCTTACCATCCCCAAACTAATGGCGCACTCGAAAGATAACATTCAACTTTAGCTGACTATCTAAAACATTACATTAACCAGGATCAATCCGACTGGGACGATTGGTTAGACTTTGCTATATTCTCTTACAATACAACTATGCATGCTTCAACAAAATTTCCTCCTTATGAACTAGTATTTGGTAATAAACCAACCATTCCTTCACAATTTAATAAAACTCCTGAATTTAAATATAGTTATGATGACTACCTTGACGAATTACTTTTAAAATTGCAAAGAAGTCAACAAATTGCACGTGATAACCTAATAAAATCTAAAGAAGTTAACAAATCCTATTATGATAAGAAATGTCATTCCATTAAATTTTCTATTGACGACCTTGTGTATTTAGAAAACAATGTAACGCAGCCTAACAACTCCAGGAAATTAACACGAAACTATAATGGTCCCTACCGTATAGTAGAGATAAACTCTCCTGTAAATTCTACCTTATTAATTGGAAAAAAGCGCACTAAAGTCCATAACGATCGACTGAAACTAGCTTTTGTTCCAGATTAATGTTCTTATCATTAGTCCAAGCCAGTTTTTAACAGAATTAACAAAAAGCCTTCCGCATTTACCACCTTAGATCTCTTACCCACTACCTCTAGAAAATCATAATACACACGAACTATTGTCATTAGTTCATACAAATTATTATTTTTCAGAAAATAAAATAATTTTTGTTCTTAAAGTGCCACTAGTAAACCAACTGAATTTCGACATATTTCATTTAATTCCCTTACCAATCTTAAACAGTGCCAACCAACACATCTTTATATTACCTTCTTTTGATTATTTGGCATTGTCAGAGCCAAAGAACACTTACAGCTCTTTAAAAAATTTAGAAACATGCAACCGCCTATCAAATAATGAGCTTATCTGCATCAATGACTCTCCAATTTTTTCTATTTATACTAAACCTTCATGCGAAACAGAATTATTGTTCAAACCTAACATCGTACCAAAGAATTGCGACATACGTATCATGCAAATGGTAACTGAAATTTTTCAACCTCTTTTTAAACCTAATTCTTGGATTTTTGTCCTTCCTAAAGAAACCACCTTAACCCTAAATTGCAAAGATTTTAAACCTTATGATTACATGCTTCGGAAGACAGGTATGTTAACAATTAATACAGATTGTAAGCTTTATACTTTGACAACTATTCTGAAAACTAACAATCAAAAACCCTTTCAAAGTGAATATAAATCCATAATACCCACTTTCAATCTTACCAATGATGATTGTTGTAATTCAAAGAGAGAGAGACAGAACTTAACTGTACCACAATTGCTTCCCTCTCACATTTTTTCATTAGATCGAGAAAATCTCAATATTGCTAGCCACAAATTAGCAAATCTTGAAGATACAATTTCTGAACTTAAGGGCGAGATTAACAACCCTACAAACATTCTTCAAAATTCCTATTTTGGTTACGCATTTTTAGCCTTATTAAAACTATTAGGTATATATTTACTCTATAGATTGTTTAAACGTTGCAGACAACATTTCAAACAGAGACATAGTCATGAACAAAGTTGCATAACAAACTGCATCACTTTTAATTATTGCAAAGATAAAAAGGTAAATCCTATAAATGAACAGCCAATATCTTTAACTTATGAAGCTATAAACTTACAAGGAAAAACAGTAACAGAAATGACAGATATTAAAACCTCACCAAGAAGAAGTAATAGAATCGCAAATTTAAAAACAAACACAGATTAAAACTAAGAAATTTATGTATTTATTCCCATATATTATATACCACTATATTATAATAATCCTTATGTATTTATGTTTTATTTTGTTTTGTTATACCGTATTCCTTAGATAATTATTTTAGATAAGTAAGTTAGCTTATGTATCTCTAGGTATTTAAAAAAAAAATTTATATATTTTTTTTCCTTTTAAGGGGGGAGGTGTAATGTACCCAGGTAAAAACCCCATGTTGCGCCTATGACATTCATTTTATTCCGACGTTTAGTTAAACAGTTTAATAACTATATTATTACATTTTTGTGAAATAATATTTAAGTTCAAATGATTCACGTAAACATTACCATTAGTCTACCGGAATAAGCAAACCGATAAGCAATTCCCAAATACTTATTTCTTTGTTCATTTCCAATAACTACATTTAAACAACATTAAGTAGTCAAATAATCTTTGAATTGTTTACATTATAAGAATAGCCTGTTTACCAGTTGTTCTAATACATAACAAATAATATTATTAATCTAGAGAACGACTCTGCTTTATTGACACTTATTTTTGTATAAGTAATAGCAATGTACACTTTAGAAAGCAACTAACTAACTAATTATTTCTATTTCATTCATCCCATTCTAAACCTAGCACACTGCTAGTTCACTTCGGATTCGGTCCTCCCGAATCAATGTATATATTTTAAGTTAAATTGTGAAAGTGTTTGTGTAAATTTAATGTTAAATAAACCAGCTTAAATTACTTGCAATTTTATCTACTCCCGACACATTACAACATGAACTGCGTTAATGTTTCCTTAGAAAGGTTTTAATTAGCTTCAATATATATTATTACGTCATATTGGAAATTCTTTTTGGTTTTAGAGAAAGGAATTAAAAACACTCCAAACTGATTTTTTTTTTAAATTACTTTGAAAGGAATGTAAATAATAATTTTATGCTTTATCTGTAAAAGAGTATCTCAAACAATATTCAGCGTAATAAAACAGTAACAAAAAATAAAAAATATTTTTAAAAACTAACTTATATTAAAATGTACTAAGTAGGAAATTGCAATTTTTTTATTTTTTAAGTTTTTTTATTTTAATAACATAAATTGAAGCTAATTAAAACCTTTATAAGAAAACAATAACACAGTCCATGTACAGAGTGAGGTAAAAAAATATTCAAAGAAATTAACTTTCCTTTCCTAACCATTCAAAAAAAAAAAATTAATCACTCCGTATGAATATTTAAAGGCTTTAAAAATGTCTACAAGTTGATGTGCCCAACATGGTCATCGCTTCAAAAAAAAAAGTTACAAGTCTGGGGAGTTTTAAGTGGCGCACCCTGTATAGTGTAGTAAATCTGGTTATATAGCTTGTATCCCTTTACTAAATTGTGAAGAAAACTAGATGCAAACTATTTTGATAAGTTTCAGAAGTATACTGCTTTAAACATGAACCGATGTGCTCAAAGTGCTGTCATTCAATCCGAAAGTCTGCCTCAAAGTTGAGTTTACACTGTTAAAACCCAGCTATTTAAAATCAGATTTGTCTAATCTGCCAGAGATGGTGATTTGGGAACTATTGGAGTATTTTAACATAAGAGTATGCAGCATATAACTGCCGAAAAAAAGAGGAATGAAAATGCAACTAGGAGTGAACGACTTTACGCAGCGTCTATATTCTTGATTAATTTTAAAGCCTCTAGAGATCTTAGAATATCCTGGTTTTTTTAATTTCGCTCTAAAATTAAGAGATTTTTTTGCAAAATGTAATAAAAAAATATGCTAAATAAGCCCATTAAATATCACACCAAATTTCAAATGGAAATGTTTATAACAACGCCAAAAAACAATAACAAAGTCGAAAATTGAACCGTTGACTGTTTAAGTGCATCAAGTCATAGAACAATTTGTTTTAGAATGTAGATTTTTCTCCTACTCTTCAGTGGTGTTAACACAATTTTTTTAAATTATTTAAAATCATTTTAAATTTTTTATAAAGAATTTTTTTCCTCAGAATTAAACAATTAAAAATTATTAGAATGCTTCAAAAGATCACAAAACAAGAAACAATCTTAAAAAACGGGTTTTCTACGCCAATTGGGAGCCGTGAAGCGTGAAAAAAATGCATTTGTTAAATAATTGCCAAAAAATTGTTTTAAATAATTTTAAAATACCTACTTATTTATGCATCAAGTGTGTAAAGCAGTACTTTTTTCATGCATAAGTTGTAGACGAGTGCATCAATCTTGTGAGAATCCCATGATAAAAGTAGTTTCTTTAACAGTCATATAAATAAATTGTTAATTAACGCTACTGAAAAGTAAACAATCAACGATTCAATTTTCGAACTGGTTACTGTTTCTTAAGCTTTTTTTGTATAAATATTAAATTATATTATACTATATTACATTCACCGAGAGCCATTTGAAATAAGAAAATGTGCGGGGTCATTTACCAAGATGATTTAGTTCTACCAGAAGCACGTTTTTAATAATGACAAATCTTAATTGTCTTAATTTATTGCAACAAAATTAACCATAAAAGTTCATACAATTCTAGTTTTCTTCGTAGTTTTATAATGATCAAATTAATTTTTTTAATGGCGATACGAGCAATATTATTAATCACAAGACAACAAAAAAAAAAAAGGGGCTGCGCTTTTGATCAGAACCATCTATCTAATCCTGTTTTTTAACATGTTGAAACCGATTCTGATATTAAAAAAAAATTTATCAGTTTTTTACCACCCCTTTTATCCCCTAAAAAGGGGCAATGGTTTTGTCCTAAGGTTCTGATTTAATTTTTTTGAAGTATTTTGACGTGCTGAAGCGAATTTTGGACAAAAGAAAAATTGCAGGAAAATATTAGCCTACTTTACACATACAAAACCTTGAAATATATGTACAATACAATAACGAACACAAAGTAGGTGCTATAAGATGTCGGTAAACAATAACCATACCTATGTATAGTACTTCGCAAAAGCTTTTGGTCACTATTAAGATCTGGATTTGAATTATTTATCGGAATGGACCATCATCGGCACTTTTTCTGCTTTTCCACAACCTCCAAAATAATACAGTTGTTTAAAACGTCGCACTGTGTATTAAATATATATTTTAAACATTTATTTAAAACATGGTACGATGTTTTAAACATGTTTTAAACATCTTATTTTAATTTAAATATCTTGTTTAAAACATTTTGTTTTAAACATGCCAACCCTGCGTATAATATTAAATACCTATCACAGGCAATACAAAATACAATCACGAGATTAGCGGAGCAGATCTGGTTTTGAAATAAAACCAACTTTTTTCTAATTATCCTTTGACAATTCGGTTACACGCATTCTCTTTTATCATGTTATCAAGTTAGTTCAGCTTAATCACACGAGGTGGGGCAGGAATTCGCATTTAAAATTCGCAAAAACACTATTTTCACGATAACTTTGTTATTATTGACTTGACGAAAAAAAGTTAAATTAAAAATTGAAGACCTCGCGGAAACGCATAATTTGGTAATTTTTTTACAAATCGGATGGTAACTTTTCGTGAATTTTTTTTTTGCCGTAACACTAATATACAAGGGAAAAAGGAGTTAGAAATAGATAAGAATTGATGAGCCGTAGGATGGGAGTGGTGGGCTAATTAGGGGAGGGGGAGGAGGTAAGCAAAGGAAAATTATTCAACCTGTTATAACTTTTTTCCCTGTCGTGCGATTTTGAAAAACCAAAATTGAATTTGTTCGCTGTTATCTCTAGTATTTGACTGATTCATTTTTGTTATTGTTTTCAAATAAACAAATTTGTAGGAGGGGAAAAACTTTTTGCATTTTTTTTACGTAGAAAAGGGTTCAGAGGAGAAACTTTTTTACAGGTAAAAGTGAGGGAGGATCTTTTTATCTTTATTTAAAAAAAATTATCATAATCCAAGCAATAGGAATGGAGGGAGGGGGCTTAATGCGTTTGCGGGAATAAAGGGTTAAGGAAAAGGAATAGGGACTTCGAAAGTTGATATTCGGCGAGATATTCGGCAATATAAATATTTTTTCAATCTTAATATTTATCAATCTACCCTTTATCAAATGTTAAATTTATTATAAATAATTATTTAACGCCGTCACGAGTTTTCGCAGCCCATTTCTCTAGTTTTAGGTGTCTATTGGATCAGGGCCGGATTAAGGATTGGCGCGCCCCTAGGCTAATCATGTATTTGCGCCCACTTATTCATAATGGAAGAACATTAATTAGCGGGAGGGTGAAATCTGAAGAAAATATGTTTTGTCCAGATTCAAAATTGACGAACGGGGAGGCGGAGATATGTGAAAAAAAATGCTTGGCCCAGCTTCAAAATTGATGAGCGGGAGGAGAAATCTAAACAAAAATTTTTTAACCAACCGACCGAAATTATTTTTCTCAAAAACGAAAATAATGAGGCATTAACATAGGAGCGGAAAGATATAATATCTATCTCTTTCCGTTCCTATAAATAATCCTGTAAAATGTTGATATAGTTGAAAACGAGGTTGAAAAGGAACATATAAGAGACGTATACATTTCATTAATTGGCACAAAAAATTGCATGCCGGTCAAATTGCAGCGTTTTTTGTTTCCGCGTTTTTTGCTTCCGCACTTTCGGACGAACAATGAGACTGGCGCGGAATAAAGAGACGATCCAATCAACCAACCAACCAACCAACATTCTCGGTACACTTTGAAAATTGCCATGACAACTCGTAAAAGTGAGCTGGTCTGCTAGAATTCCAGCGTCTTCAAAGCGTACCGACAATGTTGGCTCCAGCAGACCAGCTCACTTTTACGAGTTCGCATGGCAATATTCAAAGTGTACCTAGGAGGTCAGTTAGTTGGTTGGACCGTCTGCAGCGCATGTCGGGTGTTTTTTTGTACTACCCTAATAGCACAACATTGTCCTATGGATATCTGAAGGACGTCCTCGACGGACATACAGGTCATCCGATGGACGCTCGTTTTTGGTTCAAAGTGGGCAGCCGAGGGATGTCCAAATGTCACAACTTTGAACAATATTTGTACATCCCAATTATTTTAACAGAAAAAAAACCGGAATGAGTAGAGATCGAACCGCCGGCGCCGCGCCGATCCCATGATTTGTAACTCACTCGACCACTAACCTTGTTTACTAGTACTTACTTAAAAACTGTATAGTTGAAAGGAGGTTTTAGACTAATATAGCTATATATTTCAAAATGTAGAAAGTATTTGAATGTTTAATAAATGTTTAGTATCAAATAATATCATTAATAATTTACAAAAAAGGTTAAAATTAAATTATTAATTACAAATTACTATAAAAAATAAACTAAAAATTTTACAGAAATAACGGTCAAATATAAACAAAAATATTGTAAAATTGAAAAACTAGTTTTTTTGTTTTTATATTAAATAGACGTCCTGCTGCTGTCCCTATAGAGACCTAAAATGTGTGTATTTGCCGAACATAAGGACGTCTGTTGGGTACATATGTTGGACGTTCAGTGTGCCAGTGTGGTATTCGCTGGTATGTATACATATCTCAGAAACGTGTTGGAGAGAAAGCGGTATGGAGATATTTTCATTTATTACAAAAATATAAGATTTAATTCAACGGATACGAAATGGATGTCCATCTCCTGTCCCTATATGAACATAAAATGTACACACTTCCCGTATATAAAATGGACATTCAGAGTACGTCTATTCTGTACAATTTCAAAGTAAATCCGATGATAGTCATCCGGTAGACGTAAAATTTATGTCCATGGACGTACATTCATTAAATGGACATAAAACAAATAAATAATTTTCTTGTATAAAAAAGTAACGACGTAGATATAGTAAACCGCAGATTTAACAGGCATCTTTGGCTTTGCGGTGCAGCGTGTTTGATGGTCAAAGGCGCCGACATTATTTGAGTGCCTGTTAAATCTGCGGTCAACTATATAAGGAAGGCCTCAGGCTATACCCGGAAGGATTACGGCATAAAAACTTCAGATATGGATAATTACTTTAAATGTATGAACAGGACTCTACTTAAAATTATATCGCGTTTTCTATTTCTTATTATTTACTTCTCTCTCAGATCCTGATATCTCTGAAAATTAAATATAAGTAAATGAATAGTTAGGTATTTTGGTATTTATACTTCTTAATATGGGTATAATTATAAAATGTAACCAAAATAGTTACATAGAATAGGTATACATGGGCTTATAAAAATTTATTAATTTCAGCCCAGATAAAACGGTGGGTACAAAAGATTTTTATGCTCGTCTTTCCTTAAACAAAAAATTTTTTACGCTCATTATCCTAACTCGATTTTGTGGCTGTTTTTTTCGCCCGCCCTTATGCATTATACGACGTTACAATACATTTTATTTTCTAAAGGTCGATGATAAACGGTAAATGTCATCCGTTGGCCGTCGGGAGATAAAATTAGTTAGTTTTGAGTTGCCGAAGCGCCCCCTCGCGCTTCGGCGCCCCTAGGCTATAGCCTATTAGCCTTATAGATAATCCGGCCCTGTATTGGATATATAAAACAATTATTTTTCCGTTTAACTCGCTCTAACTCAAAAGCGGCACAATGGGTTACTCTCAAATTTTTATAGTGGTATCACTACAGGGTGAACTGCGGCGATCGATATCCCGAAAAGTAGACATTGTAAAATTTTGAAAATTTGGTAGTAAACTAACGTCGATAAGGGCAACTCGGCTAAAATATTCTCAAGATGTTGGCACTTCCGGTTATACCGGCCGTAGATGTCAACTTGCTTATTTTATTACATTTTTGGATTCTACGCAAAATTCTAGGCCGATTTGACATATTTCAATTTTTATGTCAAAAAATGGCGTTTGCAGGCCCTAAAAGAATTATCAATTTTTCCTATAAGGAAGCCTTTATTATCTAATTTGGGTTGTATTCTTTGTTGAGAAAAACCTACTTTAATAATGTTTTTATAACATTTTGATAAGTGTTAATACGGAGTGTTCAAAAAAGAAGAAAAACATGAAATTGAGAAAACTGTCAAAAATCATTTTTTTCAAATGGAAACCCCCAATTTTTATAATCTTATCTTATGTACCATTAAAAATAAGAATAAAAATGAAATTGAGAAAACTGTCAAAAATCATTTTTTTCAAATGGAAACCCACAATTTTTATAATCTTATCTTATTTATGGATGTCTATTCCGAAAATTTTTAGTTTTCGAAATATTGCCAATTCAATATTTTTATATGGGGATTTTGCTATGGATTTTAATAAGTTCAAATACTCTTAGTTGGCTATGACGACGGATTATGCGTTTAATACTGTTAGGAGACGGTTTTCGTTTCTCTGGATATCTATTACCAAATATTTCACATGCATTCTTGTAAATAATGTTAGTTTTTGGATATTCTAAATTTTGTGATACCAACTTTGTTGTGAAAAAAAATATATGAAAAAAAAATCACGATGTGAGGAGGATCGAACCCTTGGATTGCGAGACGAAACTCTTGCCGCTACACCACCATTTCTTATTACTAAAATTGTTAATGAGTGTAATATATACCATTAAAAAATTTATTGCGATTATTAGGAAACACACATTAGTAAAATGTATTAAAAAAAAATAGTGATAGGAAATAGCATTTCGCAAGGTTTCTATTTAATACAAACCATAAAAAAATGTAAAAAATATTTTTTTAAAATTGTAAATTACTAATAACTTTTTTATTTACCAATCCATTTTGTTGAAAAACAATAGGGTTCTTCCTCTAGCTAACACTAAGTTACTCACCAAATTTCAATACAATCGGATTTTTCTTTCATGAGTTATCGTGCTTACAAGAAACGTGACGGACGGACAGACGGACGGTCAGACGGACGGACAGACGGACGGACAGACGGACGGGCAGACGGACGGACAGACGGACGGACAGACGGACGGACAGACGGACGGACAGACGGACATTTTGAAAGTTGTTCAGAATTCGTTCACTAACATCACGATATAAAAAATTTTTCTCTACGAGCGATATTTACTGATTTAGAAATGTGCCGATCAAATACAATATACTCTTCGTTTTTGCGAAGAGTATAATAATCCTCGTACGTACAATTTAAGCCCCCCGGCATGATAATTAATACTTGTCAAATGGTAAGTGACAGATACATACATTTATTTAGCACCCAACGCCGTCATAGCCAACTAAGAGTATTTGAATTTAAAATCCATAGTAAAAAAATCCCATATAAAAATATTGAATTGGCAATATTTCGAAAACTAAAAATTTTCGGAATAGACATCCATAAATGAGATAAGATTATAAAAATTGGGGGTTTCCATTTGAAAGAATTGACTTTTGACAGTTTTCTCACTTTCATTTTTATTCTTATTTTTTGAACACTCTGTATTAATACTTATCAAAATATTATAAAAACACTATTAAAATAGGTCTTTCTCAACAAAAAAAATCCAACCCAAATTAGATAATAAAGGCTTCCTTATAGGAAAAATTCATAATTCTTTTAGGGCCTGCACACATCATTTTTGACATAAAAATTGAAATATGTCAAAAACGGAGAGACTTAGGTAAAATACATGAT
The DNA here is from genome assembly GCA_936432065.2 of Rutpela maculata. Classification (NCBI taxonomy): domain Eukaryota; kingdom Metazoa; phylum Arthropoda; class Insecta; order Coleoptera; family Cerambycidae; genus Rutpela; species Rutpela maculata. Next base: position 110,686,015 of record OW386286.2, read on the forward strand.
ACACAAAATCAGCCTACAAAAAACTTTTATTTAACTTGCAATGTTTGTATGTTTGTATGTATGTATGTATGTTAGATCACGGTTCACATGAATGACTTTTTAAAAACTTTTATTTACTTAAGTGGAGCCAACGTTGGCTCTTGAAGAAGGAATATAATACTAATTAGAAGGGTTTCATTCTAAGTGAGTCTAATAACTGATTCAACAAAGCGTGTTTAGTCATATTTATAACATACAGAACCTGAGTAAGCAAAATATGGAACAAAGGGATCGCAGTTCAACAGTCAGCACAAGTTATGAGAAACAAAGGTGTAATATGATATCTTGAAGATAAGCAATTATTAAGAGAAGCTGTTATCGTGTAATACGATATACCTGTGAAGGTTTATTATGGCTAAGTCTTAATAAGATAGCGTGTAATATTATATAACAACTTCCCCCTTAATAAAAAAGTTGATGTTATGCTGCAACTTTTGAAAATTGTTAAAAGCCTTAAATGAATATAATGCAAAATAAATTGAAACAATGTTGAATGAATACAAAGCAAAATAATAAAACACGTAAAAGTTAAAATTGGTAAATGATGATAATAATAAGTGAGTAATACATTACATAAATATAATAAAAATAAAATACAATAGTCTAAATTAATAGACAAGGGTAAAACTCCACATATGAAAGTCTATGTTAACTCGATGTCCTCTTCTTCTTGAGGTTTAATACCGGGTCGCTTTCTTGGAAGGATCAGTCTAGGAAATTTGGTAAAAACTCTGCTTCGCTCTGAAGGAGGTGAAGGAGGGTTGCCAGTAGTTAAGTAAGGCCGAAATGAACTCACTTCAAGGTCAAGCTGGAGCTGTGACGTCAGCACGCCCGAAGCCCCGCGGGGGGCGCGCAGGTGATAGATGACAGATCCTATGATTTAGGTTCTAGTGTGAGGTGAGATCATGCTAGATGATAGATCCTATTATCTAGGTTGTAGTGTGAGGTGGGATCTTCTTAGATGATAGGTCCTAGGACCTAATGGGAGGGGGGAGATGGGAGATCCAATCCCCGAGCTTAGATAAGAGATTATATCTAAAAGGACGTGGCTAAGAGTATATAGGGTGTATCTAAAATAAGATGGCTGCCGTTTATTGTTTATATTTATTGGCTAATAGTATTACATGTTTACGTTAGTGGGCGTTAAGAAAATGGCTACTGACGTCCATCATTGATATTAAATAGACAAGTCTTATATTTATGAGATAAATATTCGTTCGCTTCTCTACGTTTAGATTTCAATGTAATAAGAACATAATGCAGAGACGTTATCGGATTCCAGGAAATTGTTAATGTAAATAAATATCAACCGTCTACAGCTATATGTATATTTAAAACGTGCTTAATTGCCTTTAGATAACTACAGCGGCTAGATCAAAGGAAATATCGAGACCCAATATAAACGCTTTTCAGACAAGTCTAGACTTGTTAGCCTGAGTTTTATATAACATAAATATTCGTTCGGTTCTCTACGTTTAGATTTCAATGTAATAAGAATATAATGCAGAGCCGTTATCGGATTCCAGGAAATTGTTAATGTAAACAAATGAAATCATTTCTGATAGCCTACTAACATAAGATAGGTATACGGTAAAGATGCACGAGAATAATTTTGTGTCTTACAATACATGGTTTCTTATGGGAATATGTAGCCACCCCGCAGCGATATAGCAATTTAACATTGTTTTATATGTAAAAGACGAACAGATTATGAAAATTTGGGGGCCTTTTAGAAATTGTCCATTGCAAAGTCACGTGACCCTCGGCCGCTGAGTATAAAAGCAGCGTCATCTCCCCACCTCGATCATTAGCTGTTTATCTCTCGCGGCGAACGGTTGTCTAATTGAACGGACAGTTCAACCAGCAGCCGAAGAGAGAACATCAATAGTGCAGTGCAGTACAGTGGTGCAGTAGTGTAGTGTTGTGTCGACGCTTCGGAGCCAGGCGAACAGTGAAGTGGCAGCCCCACAGTGAGAGTAGAGAGAGGCGACAAGCAAGTATAAGAAGAGGAGAACTATTAGATGTCCTTTTTAGGACACTAATAGCAAAAGATAAATAAAGTCTCCCGCCTGGGAACACTTTGTTTTTACCTTTACCCCCTTCCCAAACATTGCTACTAATCATAACTTTTCTTTCAGGACTAATAATAACCTAGTGCCAGTTATTAATACACTTTTCCTTTCAGATAGCCAGACGCATACTGTGGAGGGCAGTATGGATAATATGGACATGGAAGAAAACTCGTCCGCGTCCTCAGAGGCCTCGTTCAGGGAGAACTCCCCGGAACTCCAGCAATCCGAGAGGGAAAAACGTCTGGCTGAGGACAATGCCAGACTAAGGCGTGAGCTCCACGAGGTGAAATCGGAGCTCCATGCCGTAAAAGCCGAGCTAGCACAGAGCCGGGAACAAAGCCAGGGCCACTATACAAACCTGATGGCCGCAATAGCCACCATCCAGGCCAATCAGACACTCCAGGCCCCCCAGGTGCAGCACCAGGCCCCCCCGACGCAGCCCCTGGTCCAGGCCCAGGCCCAGACCCAGGCCCGCCCACAGGGCCCCGTGAAGGAGGCCCCCAAAAGAAAGGCCGACGCCGACGTGGAAAGCGACGGCGAATTCACCCTTGTCACCAGGGCAAGGGCGAAGAAGCAGGCCAACCAGGAGTCCCAGGTGCAGAACAGCACCCAGGAGGCCCCAACCACCAGCCGGGCCGAGCAGAGGGCCCCCAGCCAACCAACCCCCAAAGAAAAGGACCTCAAAATCCCACCAGTGATCCTCCGAAAGGCGGAGACCTGGTCGGCTGTCCGGCAGAGGCTGGACGAGTCAGGGATTAAGTTCACCAAGGCCAGGACCGTGCGAGAGGGGATCGCCATCGAGCCCCAAACGCCCGAAGACTACAGGCGTATGACAAGGATGTTCGCGCAGGAAAAGCGCGAATATCACACATACGCCCTACCTGAGGACAGATTACTGAGAGTAGTAATCCGAGGGATCCCCAGCGGAGTCACCGGGGAGGAGGTCAAGGAGGACCTCCAGACCCAGGGCTTCAACCCAGTGGCCGTCCACAGGATGACTTCACGGAGGACCAAGAAAGAAATCCCCCTGATGCTCGTCCAGGTCCACCTCAACGAGGAGAGGATACTATCGGTGAGCCGCTGCTGCTCACTGGTAGTTAGGACCGAGAGGCAGAAAGCCGCCCTGGCAATTGCGCAGTGTCACCGCTGTCAAAGGTTCGGCCATGCCCAAGGACACTGCACCGCACAGGCCAAGTGCGTGAAGTGCGCAGAGCCACACCACTCCGGGGACTGCGAGAAGCCCCGAAATGTACCGGCGAAGTGTGCCAACTGCCAGGGGGCACACCCAGCCAGTTACAGAGGGTGCCCCAAGTACCCCAAGAAGACGGCGGCGGCGAAACCAGCCCCCGCAGCCAAGCCAACCCAGACCGGTGCTGCCCCTAAAAAGGCAATACCCACAACTGGAGGCCTGAGCTACGCCAGGGTAGCTCAGGGCAAGGCAGGGAAGGGACAGAACCCAGGCCCAGCCCCCAGGCAGCAGGCACCCGCTGAGGCCCAAAACCTCACCGCGGTGCTTGCACAGATGCAACAAATGTGCTCAGCAATGAGCGCATTTTTTGCACAAATGCCAGCATTTACTAATGTATAATGTTGTTTCAGGTCAAACCAGGGTTCCTGCAGGTCGCATCGTGGAATGTCAACGGACTGCGAGAGAGAAAACTCGAGGTAGAGGAACTCCTCGCCAGGGGTGACATAGACATCATGGCACTGCAGGAAACGAAGCTGCGACCAGACCAGGCTATCAACTTCCCTGGCTACCACGTATACAGGAAGGACTGGACCGGGCCATACAGACGAGTAATGAGAGGAGTAGCCCTGCTAGTGAAGACGAGCATCGCACACCACCCGATCCTACTCCCAGAGACGGAGAACCTGCAGGCCACAGCCATAGTAGTGTCCACGGCACGAAATGGCGACATCAGAGTGGTCTCCTGCTACCAGCCACCCAACAACATGCTGCTAGACGCAGACCTGGACTTGGTTCTTCCCCCAGGGACCCAGACGGTTGCCATCGGCGACTTCAACGCTAAGTCCCCGGAATGGCACAGTAGGATCACAAACACTCGAGGACGAGAGCTACTGCGATTCCTGCGACGACACGATGGCAACCTGCTGGTCCTTGGCCCGGAGGGACCGACCCATGACAATGGTGTTGGGAGGCCGGACGTCCTGGACATTGCGATGCTGAAGGAGATCCCCCTCGAAGCCGAAATCACCGCCATGATGGATGGTTCCACCGATCACAGCCCCATTCTCCTAGAACTAGGAGAAAAGGACGGTGAGAACACGACAACATTCATCAAAAGGAGGACGGACTGGGAAGTGTTCCGTGCAGAACTGCAGAGGAACATCGCACACATTCCCAGACTCGAAACCGAGGCAGACGTGGAGAGGGCCATCACCTCCCTGGAGGACCAGATCCAGGCGGCACTAAGGGTAAGTACCACCGAGACGGAAACAAGGCGTGCACCAGCTCCCCTGGCCAACCTCCCAGAGGAAACCAGGCAGCTGATACGGGACAGACGAAGTGCCGCTGCCGTTTATTGTTTATATTTATTGGCTAATAGTATTACATGTTTACGTTAGTGGGCGTTAAGAAAATGGCTACTGACGTCCATCATTGATATTAAATAGACAAGTCTTATATTTATGAGATAAATATTCGTTCGCTTCTCTACGTTTAGATTTCAATGTAATAAGAACATAATGCAGAGACGTTATCGGATTCCAGGAAATTGTTAATGTAAATAAATATCAACCGTCTACAGCTATATGTATATTTAAAACGTGCTTAATTGCCTTTAGATAACTACAGCGGCTAGATCAAAGGAAATATCGAGACCCAATATAAACGCTTTTCAGACAAGTCTAGACTTGTTAGCCTGAGTTTTATATAACATAAATATTCGTTCGGTTCTCTACGTTTAGATTTCAATGTAATAAGAATATAATGCAGAGCCGTTATCGGATTCCAGGAAATTGTTAATGTAAACAAATGAAATCATTTCTGATAGCCTACTAACATAAGATAGGTATACGGTAAAGATGCACGAGAATAATTTTGTGTCTTACAATACATGGTTTCTTATGGGAATATGTAGCCACCCCGCAGCGATATAGCAATTTAACATTGTTTTATATGTAAAAGACGAACAGATTATGAAAATTTAGGGGCCTTTTAGAAATTGTCCATTGCAAAGTCACGTGACCCTCGGCCGCTGAGTATAAAAGCAGCGTCATCTCCCCACCTCGATCATTAGCTGTTTATCTCTCGCGGCGAACGGTTGTCTAATTGAACGGACAGTTCAACCAGCAGCCGAAGAGAGAACATCAATAGTGCAGTGCAGTACAGTGGTGCAGTAGTGTAGTGTTGTGTCGACGCTTCGGAGCCAGGCGAACAGTGAAGTGGCAGCCCCACAGTGAGAGTAGAGAGAGGCGACAAGCAAGTATAAGAAGAGGAGAACTATTAGATGTCCTTTTTAGGACACTAATAGCAAAAGATAAATAAAGTTCCACCGATCACAGCCCCATTCTCCTAGAACTAGGAGAAAAGGACGGTGAGAACACGACAACATTCATCAAAAGGAGGACGGACTGGGAAGTGTTCCGTGCAGAACTGCAGAGGAACATCGCACACATTCCCAGACTCGAAACCGAGGCAGACGTGGAGAGGGCCATCACCTCCCTGGAGGACCAGATCCAGGCGGCACTAAGGGTAAGTACCACCGAGACGGAAACAAGGCGTGCACCAGCTCCCCTGGCCAACCTCCCAGAGGAAACCAGGCAGCTGATACGGGACAGACGAAGTGCCAAGAGACGGGCCCAGAGAACCCGACTCCCGGAGGACAGGAGATACTACAACACCCTGAGCCGGAGAGTCAAGGCCGCCCTTCAGGAACACAGACAAGAAGGGTGGCAACGCCACCTGGAATCCCTGGATACGCAGGACAGGAGCATCTGGACCACCCAACGGGCCCTGCGAAACCGGCGGACTCCCATGCCCCCGATCCACGGAGAGAATGGTGTTGTCTACACTCGCCAGGAAAAAGCCGAGGCTTTTGCCGACAGCTTGGAACTGCAGTGTAGGGAAAACCAACTCGATGATGAGGACGAGGACTGGGAGGACGACGTGAGGCGCAGGGTACGTAGGATGAACCGCCTGCCAGATGAAGACCACATCCCCCCGACCACCCCCGAGGAGGTCAAGGAGATCCTAAGGAGCCTAAAACCCAGGAAAGCTCCAGGATGTGATGGCATTGGGAACATCGCCCTCAAGAAGCTGCCCCGGAAAGGAGTAGCGGCGATGGTCAACATCATCAACGCAATGTTGAGGTTGAGACACTTCCCTTCCAGGTGGAAAAAGGCCGACATCATAGTCATCCCAAAGCCAGGTAAGAACCTAATGTTTCCTTCCTCTTACAGGCCAATCAGTCTATTCCCAGCGATGAGTAAGGTAGCCGAACGAGTCATACTCAAGAGGATAGCCGAGAAGACAGAAGAGCTGGAAGTCCTCCCAGACGAGCAGTTCGCCTTCAGGACAGGGCACTCCACCGAACTCCAAGTGCTCCGCCTCACCGAGGAGGTCACGAAGGGGTTCAACCAACGACAGGTCACGGCAGCGCTGTTCCTGGACGTTGCCAAAGCCTTCGACAGGGTCTGGCACGACGGTCTCCTAGCCAAAATGATGAGTATGGGTTACCCCATTGCACTCGTCAAGCTAGTGAGATCGTACCTCCACAGGAGACAGATGAGGGTGAAGATCGTGGACAAGGTGTCCACGTACAGAACAATGGAGGCAGGAGTCCCCCAAGGCTCAGTGCTGTCCCCCCACTTGTTCTCCATCTTCACATCCGATCTACCCCGGACGGAGAGGACCTCCATGGCCCTCTACGCCGATGACACAGCCCTGACTGCCAGATCCTGGAGTGCCAGGCTAGCCACCAGAAACCTCCAGGAGGCGGCCACCCTCCTAGAGGACTGGTGCAACAGATGGAAGGTAGCCGTCAATGCCGAGAAGAGCAAGGCGGTACTCTTCAAGAAGGTAAGAAAACAAAACCCCAAGTAGTATATTAGCGTGACCCGATTAAGGTACCAATATACAGAAAGTAAATAATTTCATATTAAATAAAAAAGTGTGATGACTAAATGTAAATAAACGATTGAAATATTTTCAATATATTTTTTTTCTTTAAAATGCTAAGAATCCTATCATGTAATTCAATACTTCGTCAGTATTAGCTAGAAGAGTAGTTGTTTTGATTGGTTCTCCAATAATGAGTGTTTTAAAGTATTTACCTAACTAGTATATTAGCGTGCCCAGATTAGGGCAACAATATACAGAAAGTAGGTATTTTCATAATAAATAAAAAAGTGTGTAAGATGTGATTTGCATAATACCTAAATAATATTCTCTAAACATGATAAAAGCAAATAAATAAAAAATAATTAATTGTAAAAAATAAATCAAGAATAGGCTTGTAAATAATGAATGAATGTTTCTATACTCTACTGATGAGAACTAACGAGTTCGAAAAAACTTGTACAACTTTTCTAGAGTTGAAATAGAATGTAAGGTTCAATAATTGTTTTGAATGACTGAATTTTAATAAATAATTTAAGTAGTTTAAATATTTTTTTTTTCTTTAAAATGCCAGGAATCCTATCATGTAATTCAATACTTCGTCAGTATTAGCTAGAAGAGTAGTTGTTTTGATTGGTTTTCCAATAATGAGTGTTTTAAAGTGTTTTCCTAAGTAGTATATTAGCGTGACCCGATTAAGGTACCAATATACAGAAAGTAAATAATTTCATATTAAATAAAAAAGTGTGATGACTAAATGTAAATAAACGATTGAAATATTTTCAATATATTTTTTTTCTTTAAAATGCTAAGAATCCTATCATGTAATTCAATACTTCGTCAGTATTAGCTAGAAGAGTAGTTGTTTTGATTGGTTCTCCAATAATGAGTGTTTTAAAGTATTTACCTAACTAGTATATTAGCGTGCCCAGATTAGGGCAACAATATACAGAAAGTAGGTATTTTCATAATAAATAAAAAAGTGTGTAAGATGTGATTTGCATAATACCTAAATAATATTCTCTAGATCACGGTTCACATGAATGACTTTTTAAAAACTTTTATTTACTTAAGTGGAGCCAACGTTGGCTCTTGAAGAAGGAATATAATACTAATTAGAAGGGTTTCATTCTAAGTGAGTCTAATAACTGATTCAACAAAGCGTGTTTAGTCATATTTATAACATACAGAACCTGAGTAAGCAAAATATGGAACAAAGGGATTGCAGTTCTACAGTCAGCACAAGTTATGAGAAACAACGGGTGTAATATGATATCTTGAAGATAAGCAATTATTAAGAGAAGCTGTGTAATACGATATACCCGTGAAGGTTTATTATGGCTAAGTCTTAATAAGATAGCGTGTAATATTATATAACAACTTCCCCCTTAATAAAAAAGTTGATGTTATGCTGCAACTTTTGAAAATTGTTAAAAGCCTTAAATGAATATAATGCAAAATAAATTGAAACAATGTTGAATGAATACAAAGCAAAATAATAAAACACGTAAAAGTTAAAATTGGTAAATGATGATAATAATAAGTGAGTAATACATTACATAAATATAATAAAAATAAAATACAATAGTCTAAATTAATAGACAAGGGTAAAACTCCACATATGAAAGTCTATGTTAACTCGATGTCCTCTTCTTCTTGAGGTTTAATACCGGGTCGCTTTCTTGGAAGGATCAGTCTAGGAAATTTGATAAAAACTCTGCTTCGCTCTGAAGGAGGTGAAGGAGGGTTGCCAGTAGTTAAGTAAGGCCGAAATGAACTCACTTCAAGGTCAAGCTGGAGCTGTGACGTCAGCACGCCCGAAGCCCCGCGGGGGGCGCGCAGGTGATAGATGACAGATCCTATGATTTAGGTTCTAGTGTGAGGTGAGATCATGCTAGATGATAGATCCTATTATCTAGGTTGTAGTGTGAGGTGGGATCTTCTTAGATGATAGGTCCTAGGACCTAACGGGAGGGGGGAGATGGGAGATCCAATCCCCGAGCTTAGATAAGAGATTATATCTAAAAGGACGTGGCTAAGAGTATATAGGGTGTATCTAAAATAAGATGGCTGCCGTTTATTGTTTATATTTATTGGCTAATAGTATTACATGTTTACGTTAGTGGGCGTTAAGAAAATGGCTACTGACGTCCATCATTGAGATTAAATAGACAAGTCTTATATTTATGAGATAAATATTCGTTCGCTTCTCTACGTTTAGATTTCAATGTAATAAGAACATAATGCAGAGACGTTATCGGATTCCAGGAAATTGTTAATGTAAATAAATATCAACCGTCTACAGCTATATGTATATTTAAAACGTGCTTAATTGCCTTTAGATAACTACAGCGGCTAGATCAAAGGAAATATCGAGACCCAATATAAACGCTTTTCAGACAAGTCTAGACTTGTTAGCCTGAGTTTTATATAACATAAATATTCGTTCGGTTCTCTACGTTTAGATTTCAATGTAATAAGAATATAATGCAGAGCCGGTATCGGATTCCAGGAAATTGTTAATGTAAACAAATGAAATCATTTCTGATAGCCTACTAACATAAGATAGGTATACGGTAAAGATGCACGAGAATAATTTTGTGTCTTACAATACATGGTTTCTTATGGGAATATGTTGTTTTATATGTAAAAGACGAACAGATTATGAAAATTTGGGGGCCTTTTAGAAATTGTCCATTGCAAAGTCACGTGACCCTCGGCCGCTGAGTATAAAAGCAGCGTCATCTCCCCACCTCGATCGCACAGTTCAAGCAGCAGTCGAAGCGAGCAGGTCACCTAGCAGCAGTAGTGTAGTGAAGTGAAGTGCAAGCAACGTAGCGAGGCGAGAACTACGAAGTGGCAGCCCCACATTGAAGTTGAAGAGGAGAAATATTAGACGTCTTTATTAAGACGCTAATATCAAAAGATAAATAAAGTCTCCCTCACTGGAGACACAATTTATTTTTACCTTTCCCGATTCCTTACCCCAAACCATCACTAATATAAATTTCTTTTCAGATAGCCAGGACAATACTGTGAAGGACAGTATGCCCGACCGAGGAGACGACGGTACCTCTCAAAAAGGGACCCCTACTATCAGGCCCATGGAGCAGGAGGACCACAGGGACGAGCTAATCCGAACGCTCTCCGCCGAGAATAATGCGCTAAAAGCGCAGCTCGCAGAGATGAACCAGAGGATGGCTCAGCTCAGAGCAGATGTGGCCAAGCAGCTGGAGGCCCAAAGGACACAGCATGCAGAGCTCCTGGCAGCCATAAGAGCCGAGAGGACCCCCCAGCCCCAAGCTCAGGACCAAGCCCAGTCCCAGGCCCAACCCCAGGCCCAGGCCCAACACCAGGTCCAGCTATTGGTCCCCGTGGTGCAACCCGCACCAAAGGAGGCCCCAAAGAGGAAAGCCGACACTGAGGACAGTGACGGCGAATTCACCCTTGTCACCAGGACAAGGGCGAAAAAGACGGCCCAGCCTGAAAACCAGGTGCAACCCAGCACCAGCACGGATGTACCAACTTCCCGCCAAGCTGTCTGAGAGGCCTCCGATCAACAACCCCCCAGGGAAAAGGCCCCCAAGATCCCACCCGTGATCTTGAGGAACAAAGAAACCTGGTCAGCGGTAAAACAGAGGATGGACGAAACTCGAATCAAATTCGAGAAGGCCCGAGTAGTCGCCGACGGCATCGCCATCGAGACCAGCACCCCCGATGACTACCGCAAGCTCACCAGGATGCTGGCCAATGAAAGCAGGGAGTATCACACATACGCCCTGCCAGAGGAAAGACTGCTAAGAGTAGTCATACGGGGCATCCCAAGTGGTGTAACCTGCGACGAAGTCAAGGAGGACCTGATGGGAAAAGGTTTTTCACCAGCCTCCGTACACCGCATGACATCTAGACGGACCAAACAGGAGATTCCTCTCATGCTGGTCCAGGTCCCCCTCAGCGAGGAGAGGATCCTAGATGTAAACCGTTGCTGTTCCCTAGTGGTGAGGACGGAAAGACAGCGAGCTGCCTCAGCCGTCGCACAGTGCCACCGATGCCAACGCTTCGGCCATGCACAAGGTCGGTGCAACGCACAGGCCAAGTGCGTGAAGTGCGGTGAGCCACACCACTCTGGGGAATGCCGCAAGCCCCGAGATGTACCTGCCAAGTGTGCCAACTGCCAGGGGGCACACCCAGCCAGTTACAGGGGATGCCCGAAATTCCCAAAGAAAACAGCAACGACGAAACCAGCACCCACCAGGCCTACCCAGCCAACAACCAGGAAGCCAACCACGACTGGGGGACTGAGCTACGCAAAAGTAGCCCAGGGCAAAACAGGACCAACACAAAGGCAGCAGGCACCCGCTGAGGCCCAAAACCTCACCGCAGTGCTGGCACAAATGCAACAAATGTGCTCAGCAATGAGCGCATTTTTTGCACAAATGCCAAAATTTACTAACATATAATGTTTTTACAGGTCAAACCAGGCTTCCTGCAGATCGCCTCATGGAATGTTAACGGACTGCGAGAGCGAAAACTCGAGGTAGAGGAGCTCCTCACCAGGGGTGACATAGACATCATGGCACTGCAGGAAACGAAGCTGCGACCAGACCAGGCTATCAACTTCCCAGGCTACCACGTATACAGGAAGGACTGGACCGGGCCATACAGACGAGTGATGAGAGGAGTAGCCCTGCTAGTGAAGACGAGCATCGCACACCACCCGATCCTGCTCCCAGAGATGGAGAACCTGCAGGCCACAGCCATAGTAGTGTCCACGGCACGAAATGGCGACATCAGAGTGGTCTCCTGCTACCAGCCACCCAACAACATGCTACTAGACGCAGACCTGGACTCGGTTCTTCCACCAGGGACCCAGACGGTTGCCATCGGCGACTTCAACGCCAAGTCCCCGGAATGGCACAGTAGGACTTCAAACACTCAAGGACGAGAGCTACTGCGATTCCTGGGACGACACGATGGCAACCTGCTGGTCCTTGGCCCGGAGGGACCGACCCATGACAATGGTGTTGGTAGGCCGGATGTCCTGGACATTGCGATGCTGAAGGAGATGCCCCTCGAAGCCGAAATCACCGCCATGACGGAAGGTTCCACCGATCACAGCCCTCCTAGAACTAGGAGAAAAGGACGGTGAGAACACGACAACTTCCATCAAAAGGAGGACGGACTGGGAAGTGTTCCGTGCAGAACTGCAGAGGAACATCGCACACATTCCCAGACTCGAAACCGAGGCAGACGTGGAGAGGGCCATCACCTCCCTGGAGGACCAGATCCAGGCGGCACTAAGGGTAAGTACCACCGAGACGGAAACGAGACGAGCACCAGCTCCCCTGGCAAACCTCCCAGAGGAAACCAGGCAGCTGATACGGGACAGACGAAATGCCAAGAGACGGGCCCAGAGAACCCGACTCCCGGAGGACAGGAGACACTACAACACCCTGAGCCGGAGAGTCAAGGCCGCCCTTCAGGAACACAGACAAGAAGGGTGGCAACGCCACCTGGAATCCCTGGACACACAGGACAGGAGCATCTGGACCACCCAACGGGCACTGCGAAACCGGCGGACTCCCATGCCCCCGATCCACGGAGAGAATGGTGTTGTCTACACTCGCCAGGAAAAAGCCGAGGCTTTTGCCGACAGCTTGGAACTGCAGTGTAGGGAAAACCAACTCGATGATGAGGACTGGGAGGACGACGTGAGGCGCAGGGTACGTAGGATGAACCGTCTGCCAGATGAAGACCACATCCCCCCGTCCACCCCCGAGGAGGTCAAGGAGATCCTAAGGAGCCTAAAACCCAGGAAAGCTCCAGGATGTGATGGCATTGGGAACATCGCCCTCAAGAAGCTGCCCCGGAAAGGAGTAGCGGCGATGGTCAACATCATCAACGCAATGTTGAGGTTGAGACACTTCCCCTCCAGGTGGAAAAAGGCCGACGTCATAGTCATCCCAAAGCCAAGTAAGAACCTAATGTTTCCTTCCTCTTACAGGCCAATCAGTCTACTCCCAGCGATGAGTAAGGTAGCCGAACGAGTCATACTCAAGAGGATAGCCGAGAAGACAGAAGAGCTGGAAGTCCTCCCAGACGAGCAGTTCGCCTTCAGGACAGGGCACTCCACCGAACTCCAAGTGCTCCGCCTCACCGAGGAGGTCACGAAGGGGTTCAACCAACGACAGGTCACGGCAGCGCTGTTCCTGGACGTTACCAAAGCCTTCGACAGGGTCTGGCACGACGGTCTCCTAGCCAAAATGATGAGTATGGGTTACCCCATTGCACTCGTCAAGCTAGTGAGATCGTACCTCCACAGGAGACAGATGAGGGTGAAGATCGTGGACAAGGTGTCCACGTACAGAACAATGGAAGCAGGAGTCCCCCAAGGCTCAGTGCTGTCCCCCCACTTGTTCTCCATCTTCACATCCGATCTACCCCGGACGGAGAGGACCTCCATGGCCCTCTACACCGATGACACAGCCCTGACTGCCAGATCCTGGAGTGCCAGGCTAGCCACCAGAAACCTCCAGGAGGCGGCCACCCTCCTAGAGGACTGGTGCAACAGATGGAAGGTAGCCGTCAACGCCGAGAAGAGCAAGGCGGTCCTCTTCAAGTAGGTAAGAAAACAAAACCCCACAGGTCACGTTTCCATGTTTGGTGAGGATGTTGTAGAACTCTCCAAAATCGTCCTAAGTTGAAGACATAATCAAAATTCGACTAGGGCAAAAATTTCATTTAAAGACATTTTTGAGAGTCTGCAGAGGCGCAGATCAGTCCATAAGGACCGTTTTGGGTTCTATAAGGCGTTGGAAATGACCAGGTGAAAATTCGAAGAAACACCGAATTTTCACTTAGGAAAAATGTTTTTGGTTCAGAATATGAGAGTAGAAGTATATAATGACAAAGATTTATGAATAATATACTTTTTCAAAGGTACCATAAATTGGACTTTGAAAAATAATATAATAATATAATATAATAAAGGGCGTCAAAATTTGGCCCAGGAATCGATTTATCGAAAGTACGCCGAAGTTTCACTTGCAGACTAATTTTTCAAAACTGCGTTGAAATTTGGCTTGAAGATCGATTTTTCAAAAGTACGCCAAAATTTCACCCGCAGATTAACTTTTCAAAAGTACCTTGAAATTTGGCTTGAAGATCGATTTTTCAAAAGTACGCCAAAATTTCACCCGCAGATTAACTTTTCAAAAGTACCTTGAAATTTGGCTTGAAGATCGATTTTTCGAAAGTACGCCAAAATTTCACCCGCAGATTAACTTTTCAAAAGTACCTTGAAATTTGGCTTGAAAATCGATTTTTCAAAAGTACGCCAAAATTTCACCCGCAGATTAACTTTTCAAAAGTACCTTGAAATTTGGCTTGAAAATCGATTTTTCAAAAGTACGCTAAAATTGGTCTTAAAATGGATTTTTCAAAAGTACCACAAAGTCAGTTTAAAAAGTACCACGAAAATATAATTTAAATTATTTTTTATTTTTTATTCCTCAACCAAAGACATTGACCTTTGAGGTACGGTCATTGAAAGCCCAATTCTAAAGTATGAGCATAAAATTTTAACGATGCACTGCATCCGAAAGGCAAAATAGAAGATTTTGTCAAAGCCGGCGTAGTGCCGATAAGCAAAAATTGATAAAAATCAATGCACATGTACAAGGCCGGTTTCTCGCATAGAAAGAGTTTGGATTGACCCAGCGGCTCGCAATTTGGTCGAGCGCGTTGAGTGGTCCAGACAAAGCAATGGTAGAAAAGCCAATAACAGGGCTTTTCAAATGACAAAGTTATAGAGGAAAACGCCTTGTGCATAAAAATCCAAAAATTCAATTTTGCCTAAAAGTCGCTCGAAGGTGAGACGCTGCCAAATCGATAATATTGATCGACTGTGATAAGGGTTAGTAAGTCGTGGACTGATCGAACGCCACTCAACTTATGCAGTAATAAGTCCTCTGAATGTGTTTGAGTACGTGAATCTCCACGATACAAGAACTTTAAAGCTAAGTAGTCTCTAGCGAAACTAAATTCATTTAGTAAAACTTTTTTAAGTTAATTTCAGTCAGCCTTAATTATTCATTTACCCAGAGTCTGAAATGATTCTAAAAGCTCACATTTTGATTCTGAGAAGGTATGTATGAATCTTTTCTACCTAATCGATCGTTAGCGTGAGCGCTCTCGCTTGTATGGTCTGAAAGTCACTACCTTGATTGGGGAAGGCACGATTCTTATCTTGAGAATTTTGTATAACCAATTCTGTTAAATAAACGGATTCTTTGAACTAATATTTCTTAATTGATCTTGAGGCCTGTTGACGGTCTATAATCCCTGGAACTTTCGTATAGAAAACCGGATGTGTCGAGTTAATTCGCATTAACGTTCGACCTTCTGGTTGCTTTACGGAGGTTTGATAGGGATTTTTTTATGCGTTTTTTGAGAAATATATTCCGTTATTAATGGACCAAAACGTGATTTTCGCGTACCAAAACTAATCCCTCCGCAGAGAAATTCTTCGGTTGGGATTTTTTTATGCAAAAATTCAGGAAATTAAGAGGTGCCTAAACCCCTAACGAGGGAATTCGGGTCCAGAGAGAGCGTAGTTTCCGATCTGTGGTAGTGCAGCCTTGGTCCATTACTCGGCTACCGAAGTGCATCTTATCTCGAACCCGCCTGGGAGGTAGAAGAACGGGGTAATACGCGACTGGCGCCCCCTGAGAAATAAATTGGTGTCGCGTCATTTTGACGCCCGGTAGTGCGTTCTTCTACAAGGACATCCAATGGCACGACACCGCCAACTACCTTGGCGTGGTCATGGACAAAGGTCTAACATGGAGACTGAACACGGAGGCCATCGTCAAGAAGGCCAGGAGGACGAGAGCCCTAATCTACCCGATGACGGGTAGACAGAGCAGACTCAACCTGAGGAACAAGCTCACGCTTATCAGGTCCCTCATCCGGCCTCAGCTGACATACGCTTCGGTAGCTTGGGGCTACCAAGCAAAGAGCTACCTCCAACAGATCCAGAGAGAGGAGAACGTCGCTCTCAGAACAGCAGTCGACGCACCCTGGTTCGTCCGCAACGAGGACATCTTCAGGGACCTGGACTACACCCCGGTCACTGAGATCATCAAGGAGAGAGCCAGAAAGATGTACGCCCTTGCCGAGGAGCATGGGAACCCACTAGTCAGGGAGGCAACTGACTATGACCCAGCAGATACTCCGAGGCACAAGCGGCCGAAGGTGCAGCTCCTGGATAACGGGTGAGTATGAGAAACATACAGCCACCCGACGATCCACCCCCACGGAAAAGACATGACGACATCCACCCACCCACCCACCCACCCAAGACCCTGCGGGTACCGGACAAACAACCGTCCAGTACCTGTAGTCCCCCTAGCTCCGGGCAGGCCGAAAATGCTACCAAAGCAGTTAGGTCTGCCCTTCCTCGAGCTACACAGCTCATCCTTACCCTACCGATGATCCGAATGACAGAATGCCTCAGACTACCCCCCGGGGGGCAAACAAGCTGGCGAAGAACAGAAGACGAAGAAAGAAGAACGCCAGAAGAGGCCTTAGCCAGCAAGGTCCAACGAGCCAGGACCCAGGGAGGTGGACCGAAATCGTCTGCACCGCTCACATTTGTGAGTGGGGCCGACGTAAAGTAAGTTCACCCGCCCTGCACGAGGCTGGTCCCCGGTCTACAGCGATGTATTGGGGTAAAGGGCAATAGTCCTGCCCGGCCCCAGTCATCCGAGACCGACATCTTTAGCCAAGAATATTGGCGACCTCGATCATTAGCTGTTTATCTCTCGCGGCGAACGGTTGTCTAATTGAAACAGTATGTCGTCTACCGAGACCGTATCTAAACTCAGTACTGATATAATTCATTTAACTAAAAAATCATTGCTGCTCTTAAAGACCGATGATGAAATCGATCAACATATTTCGATAATTAATAGCAATATTAAACTAGTAGCCAAGGCAATTAAAATCAAAATTCATATCGATAATAAAGGTGAAAATATATTTAAATTGGAAAATAATTTAGCGCTTTTAAAATACTACCGAGAGCAATTGAAAAAATTAAAATTAAAAAATAAAATATTAGGCGGTTCCTTAAAGCCGACAGCACGAAAATATTTAGTATATCAAGAGGTAGAATCTTGTTTTAAAAATCGTGTTAAGTCCGGTATAATAACTAACGTACAAATTAAAGAACCGTTATTATTTTTTAAAAAAGCGTTTAGGAGCTTCTCTATTCAAATTAAAAAATGTTTGAAAGATGGGCTAATTAAAGTAAATGTTATTTTTGAATGTAACTTCGTACAGCCTACTAATGGCACAGTGGAATTAAAAACATTTGCTACAAGGAACACCGTGATAGACTTAAATACGGATTTAAGGGAATGGTATAGAGAAAATGTATCCGAACGGTTATTGAAACTTCTAGAAGACTTTCAAGGAAAAGATTCAGGCTGGGCCTTATCGGAAATTATCGGGCTAAGAGTAAATGTTAATAAACATTGTCCTATAACAGTGGGATTATCAACATACGCTGAAATGCCAAGCTTTATAAAAAATAAAATGTGTGTTATTAACGTTAAAAATAATGACGAATATTGCTTCTTATGGTCATTAGTTTCGGCATTATACCCGGCTAAGAAGAATGGGGAGAGAGTAACTTCATATACTCATTTTGAGGACTTTTGAAATATGATGGCATCGAGTTTCCGATGGAATTAAGAAATATTAATAAATTCGAACGCTTAAATGATATTTCGATAAACGTATACACCTTAGTTAAAAGAGAAGTTTTACCGGTATGTTTAAGTAAATACAGTTATGAACGTAAATTTATTAATGATTCCTACGAATTCTGCCGATAATTTTACTGATGCTACGCAATATCATTTTGCTTGGATACAGAATATGTCTCGATTATTATCTAAAAAGTTATCTTCACACGGACATCAAAAATTTATCTGCAACCGATGTCTTAATCATTTCTCTACTTAAGAACTTCTAGACGGGCATTCAAATGATTGCAATTCGAAAACTAATACGTGCAAAATTGAATTACCCGACGAGGATGAAAAGTTTTTAAAATTTAAATATTACCGATATAAAGAAAGGGTACCGTTTGCTATTTATGCTGATTTCGAATGTATCTTAGAGGACTGTGATGCTAACACGAATCAAAATACGCAAAATTACCAGAAACATACAGCTTTTAGCGTCGCGTATTACTTAAAATGTTCCTACGATGACAGTCTATCGCAATTTAAAATGTACCGAGGCGCCGACTGTCAGTACTGGTTTGTTAAAGAACTTGAAAAAATTTCAGACCGAGTTAATGTAATCATGTCCGACATAAAACCTATGGAGTCGTTAAACGAGACACAACAAAATGAATTCGAGCTCGCGCAGGTCTGTCATATCTGTGAGGAGCCCTTCAAAGAGACGGACGTCAAAGTAGCCGATCACAATCATTTAACTGGGTACTACAGGGGACCGGCGCATATGAGATGTAACATTAATTATCAAGATAGTCACGTGATTCCGGTTATATTTCATTGTTTATCGGGTTACGACGGTCACCTGATAATCAAAGAGCTAGCAACGGCATTTGACGGGGAAATTTCTTTATTACCGATTAATAAGGAAAAATACATTTCTTTCACTAAACGGGTTAGAGATACGAAAATTAACCTAAGATGTATTGATTCGTTTAGGTTTATGGCAGACAAAATCGAAAAACTAGCTTCCTATCTCGACGATGACCAGAAACGAATCACTAAATCGTACTGTAATAATGACGAACAATTTCAATTATTAACGCGGAAAGGTGTTTTTCCTTATGATTATTTAAATTCTTGGGAAAAATTAGACGAGACGTCTCTACCTGCTAAAGAAGAATTTTACAGTAAACTGACGAAAACATAACAGAGGACGATTATAACCACGCTATAAATATCTGGAATAAATTCGATATTAAGACATTAGGGGAATATTCCGATATATATTTAAAAACAGATGTATTACTGCTAGCTGATATATTTGAAAATTTCCGCGAGACATGCATACAGACATATGGACTTGACGCTTTAAATTATTATACTGCTCCGGGACTGGCATTTGACGCGATGTTAAAAATAACTAAAGAAAATTTAGAGCTTCTCACAGACATTGATATGATACTGATTATCGAGAAAGGCGTGAGAGGCGGTGTAGCGCAGGTATCGAATAGATATTCGAAAGCTAACAACAAGTACATGGGGGATGCGTTTAATCCCGATGAAAGAGAGACTCACATCATGTACTTTGACATCAATAACATGTATGGAGCCGGGATGTCTATTCCGTTACCTACAGGTGCTTTCGAGTGGGTACCCGTCGAACAGTTTTATGCCTTAGATATTCCAAATTTATCGGACGAGTCAGACATCGGTTATATTTTGGAAGTAGATATCGAGTATTCCCTTGAATTACATGAGCTGCATAAGGATCTCCCGATGTGTCCAGAACATATGGTGCCGCCCGGTTCAAAACATTCAAAATTAATGACTACTCTGTTAGATACAACGCGATATGTAGTTCATTATAGGACTTTAAAAAAATGTTTAGAACGCGGATTAAAACTCAAGACGGTACATAGAATTTTAAAATTTAATCAGTCACGATGGCTAAAGAAATACATTGATTTAAATACGGATTTACGAAAACAGGCAAATAACGAGTTTCAGAAAAATTTCTATAAGCTAATGAACAATGCGGTGTTCGGAAAGACAATGGAGAATGTCCGCAAGCACAAAGATGTTAAATTGGTAACTAAATGGGAGGGGAGATGGGGCGCCAAGTCTCTGCTCGCGAAACCGAACTTTCACAGTTCGACTGTCTTCGGCGAGGATATGATTATTATTGAAATGAATCGACTAAAAATTAAATTCGATAAGCCAATATATGTGGGGTTCGCCATTTTAGATCTTTCAAAAATTATTCTTTACGATTTTCATTACGATTATATTAAAAAAGAATTCGGTGAGCAAGCCAAATTACTTTACACGGACACAGGCAGTTTAATTTACGAATTTAGCGACGTTGATATATACAAGTACATTAAAAAAGACATCCAGCTGTTCGACACATCGGATTATCCTGTAGACAATGTCTACGGAATACCTCATGCTAATAAGAAGGTACTAGGCGTAATGAAAGACGAATGTCAAGGGCGCGTAATGACAGAATTCGTAGGACTCCGTGCAAAAATGTATAGTTATAAAGTGGAGGGTGTGTCGGTAAATAAAAAGATCAAAGGTCTCTCGCGTTCGGTAATCAGAAAAATTACATTTGAAGACTTTACGAATTGTCTATTTAATAAAGAAATTTTGACCAAAGAGCAGCGATTAATTCGATCAAAGGAACATGAAATATATACTATCAAACAGAATAAGGTGGCACTCAGTCCGTATGATGATAAAAGAATTATAAATTATATAAATACCGATACGAAACCTTGGGGATATAATTTCCAACAAGTCTCAGCTCATCAGATGACGTCATCGACGCAGTGAAGCGCTTGGCAGTAGCCGTTCGGATTCATTTACTTTAGAGACTTTGATCGCGATGGACGGGTTAGAAAAAGAATTGCAGTACAAGCTTGTACTTATCACTCGCGACATATATGAGAGGTACATTCAAAATGCATTGAATCGTGGTAATTATCAATTAATTCATAAAATTTTAGAAAATATTGTTATACCGGACAGAGCTTTATACTGAATGGCTTTAAGAGATAGTTCTAATTTCGATTTAATGAAAAATATATTTACGAAAAACTTCAAAACGATATTTTTATTCAACAGTTGGAATATATTTTCCAAAGAGAATGTATTACTCACCTTACAGTATATCCATTACGAGAAGTAATTAACAGACGTTATCCCGCCGCGAATAATAGTTATTTTAGAATTTTTTTAGAAGAATTATTAACGTGTAATGATGATTATATGTCAATTGATTTTTATTCGAAATCGTACCCGGTTAAAAATATTTCTGATAATTATAAAAGTATTGATTGGTCGGTTAATAAAGCATTTTGCGAGGCAGCTTACTTTACACAATACGAATTTCTTGGAATTTTGTTTCGAGTAATTGGTAGGAATAATATACATTTCAAATTAGATATTAATTTCAATGAAGAGCATAAGCAGCTAATAAAATGGCTGGAGGATAATATATCCAAAGGTCGCTCTGGGCAGCCGATTGGTTGGAGCTCTGGTCCAGACAGCGGGCATTGGCCATCAACTACTTTAGAAGATTATGTTAAGACGCTTGACATAGTTCGTCTACATTTTTTGTAATTAGTATAAAAGTATTGTAATATAAATATTTTACATTTAATAAATTAAATTATTTATAAAATGTGTGTTTTTATTTCCTAATACCTATCCTGACATGATGATCATGAGAGAGGCAGGTGAGACAGCTTGAACAGCTCCAACAGCTCGAACAGCTCCAACAGGTGTAACAGGTACGGTACCTGTTACACCTGTTGGAGCTGTTCGAGCTGTTGGAACTGTTCGAGCTGTTCAAGCCGCCCATATACATATACATATATGTATATTATATATGATCAGCTCCAACAGGTGTAACAGGTACGGTACCTGTTACACCTGTTGGAGCTGTTCGAGCTGTTCAAGCCGCCCATATACATATACATATACGTGTATTATATATGATCAGCTCCAACAGCTCGAACAGTTCCAACAGCTCGAACAGCTCCAACAGGTGTAACAGGTACGGTACCTGTTACACCTGTTGGAGCTGTTCGAGCTGTTCAGACACTTAATAGATTTTTTTTTAAGTATGAGATACTATCAACTCATTGAAATAAAAAAAGATTATTAATAACATTTTTTATTAATATAAAAAAATTATAATTAAAATTGTATATAGAATTAAAATAATAAAATCGCTGGTCTGGCTATCTGGCAGGAGGGCAGATCATATGTATAATTAAAAAGAAATTCATTGGTCTCGCTGGCTGGCAGATCGACTTCTCCAAATCTCTGATGAAATTCTGAGTTCAATGGAGTCTGTAACAATTTAAAAAAATATATCTATAAGTATTGAGTTATACGAAACGGAAAATATTTTAAATACCTTTCATGATATCAGCTAAGAGTATCAGCCGGGGCATCTCCTGCGGTGGTGGCGGTTGCGTTACGGGGGCCTGGGGCTGAGGCAGCCCCAGGTACCTCCAGCCCTCTGGCGGGACTTCACACATTGAACATTGACAAATATTGCCTGCTAGCAGCTCTCTAAGACCCGTTTGATGATGCATCTTTGCAGCGTCTAACTGATCACCGCGCTCTGACTCAAGGCGAGACCTCCCCCACTTCTCTCTCTCTCTCTGCCCCACCCCACTCGTCATTCAAACACACTCATGCATACAGAAATGAAAGCCAGTATGGTTAGAATATATTTGTTTATTCAAAAACCTTATCTTTATTTACAATATACCACTGATATATCGAGTAGACATTCTGCCTAGAGCAGCGTAAATGATTATTAATATGTTTATGACAATGATATTCTAAATTATTTAACATTAAACTATTCATATTATTACAATTATATAAGTCTATAATATTATTATTATTAGACAGATAATGCTGAAGCCATCGCTTCTTTTCCAGTCCCTTGACAAAAACTTTTGCCTCTCTCTCAAGTACGTGGCTGTGAAGTGAAGTCCTGCAGGTCACCGTACCGGAGATTATCATAAGGCGTGGACCATTGGAGACCATGCACATGATCAGTTATCCAATTAATTTGCTTCTGAATATTGTGTGTAACTAACGGACGGTTTAATTATCCGATGTACACATGAGACATCGGTAATATTTAAAATTGAAATTTCTTTACATGTAAAAGCTAACTCCTTTTTATGCTGGAAGCCCTGCACGTTTATTATATACATATTAGTATGGACGAACTATACTGGTTAAAGGATTGTAATAAATCAATCTATCATGAATTATAAGACAATATGCAGCAGTGTCTTTCGGAATATTTTTATTAGTGCTAAATTCCAACCTAATGTCCACTGCACTCGACTTTACAACCTCATTCTGAAACGAACAGTCGATAACTACCAGAGGAGCTTTAGTTTTAAATTTATATTTAGGAAGCAGAGCTTCATTTTCTTTTTCATAATAAGATTTCTGAAATTGACAGAACATTTCATACAGAGTAGCACAGAAATTCTTCTCAAAATTAATATTCAAGTTATCATAGGGATATGATTCCGTATTTAAAAAAAGTTTAAAATTAGTCAACTCGCAGTGATCAAATTCACTCATACGTTTAGCGACTACATTTTTACGACTCGTTTGAAGTCCGAAAATAATATATCGCGGTGTCTCTAACTGAGACGAAGTTTTAATATTCCAAGTATGCGTCTGCGATTCCATCAGCATGGGGTATTCATGTAATTCCCAGCTTCTAAACGGTACAGGCAAATCGATATTTCTCTCTAGATATTTCATTAATTTTAATCGCCCAACGTCGGATACTGTCACGTGTGGTACACGCCATTGAATGATTTCCAATTCTACTTTAATATTTTCGTCGGCTACAAGATTTATGATTGTGTTTGTATCAATGTTAGATCACGGTTCACATGAATGACTTTTTAAAAACTTTTATTTAGTTACATGGAGCCAACGTTGGCTCCTGGAGAAGGAATATGAATATTAATTAGAAGTGTTTCATTCTAAGCGAGTTTAATAACTGACTTTACAAAGCATGTCTAGTCGTATTTATAACATTCAGAACCTGAGTAAGCAAAATATAGAACAAAGGAAATGCAATTCGACAGTCATCATAAAATGTGAGAAACAAAGGTGAAACATAATATCTCTAAGATAAGCGATTAATAAGAGAAGTCGTTATCATGTAATATGATATACCTGTGAAGGTTTGTTATGGCTAAGTCTTGGTAATAAGCGTATAATTTTATATAACAACTTCCCCCTTAATAAAAAAGTTGATGTTATGCAGCAACTTTTGAAAATTGTTAGAAACGTTAAATGAATATAATGCAAAATAAATTGAAACAATGTTGAATGAATACAAAGCAAAATAATAAAATACATAAAAGTTAAAATTGGTAAATGATAATAATAATAAGCGAGTAGTACATTACATAAATGTGATAAGAATAAAATACAATGGTCTAAATTAATAGACAAGGGTAAAACTCCACATATGAAAGTCTATGTTAACTCGATGTCCTCTTCTTCTTGAGGTTTAATACCGGGTCGCTTTCTTGGAGGGATCAATCTAGGGAATTTGGTAAAAACTCTGCTTCGCTCTGAAGGAGGTGAAGGAGGGTTGTCCGTTGAGGGTTGGATTCGCAATGCTCTACATCTTCTTCTTCTGCATTTACAAGTTATGTAAAGTACAACTAACAGGAAGATGAGAGTGATTATGAAATACGTGAACCAAGATACGTGTTTGGTCACAAAAGGCTCATTTATGAGGTCATCCAGGTCTTTGGAATATTGGTCCAATTTGGTTTTTGCAATATCTAGATCTTCTACGTCGAGATTGTTTAATTTGAGTGGTTTTAATTTTGGAATTTCGATTTTGTCGGGCATGTGATTACAGCATTCAAAAGGAATTTGGATAGGATGTGAATTGTCCTTAATTTCGGAGAAGCCTTTGGCACTGGCTTGTATTCGAGTAATGCCTGCATAGGCGTAACATCCTGGTTGTAGTTTGATGATGGAATTTTTGTTGATTAACTCTGTCGTGGATTCTCTTTTTGGACAGTTGATGGTGATGTGAAGTGGTTCGGAATTAATTACTAGCCATGTGTTGTCTTCAAGTTCTTGTACGTTGTATCCCTGACTAATAATGAAGGAAGTTTGACAGTTCTCTGGAAGTTTCGGCAACGGTTTTAGTATTCTGGCTTCACATATGGCATTTTGGTCGATAGGGTAGGCAAACAGGTTCGAACATAGTTTGGTTCCAAAATAAAGAGGTTTGCATTCTTTCAAATTTTGTATAGGTATGTACATTAAAGAATCATCGTCTCTCGCGATATACTTTTGTGAAATAGATAAAATGTGATGCAGACCAGTTCTGTTATCAAGTATCGGGATAGGATATAGGCGATAGGTGTTATAATTTTGAGGTTCAACAAGTGGTATTGTTAAAACAAATACTAAGTTAGAATCCATTTGAAACGCTTGTAATTCAATAATATCCAAATACTTAGCAACTGCCGATAATTTAATGGGGAGAGGCAAATTGTTCCTACGTAAGCTCTGTGAAATTTCTTGTAATGCTGTTACCAAATGATTAGGGGTTATGATTGAAGTGTGAATGATTCCTAATCTGGCAAATGTTATTGAATTCAAAATGTCGTTCAAATTATCTTCGATATACAAATAGCTTGCCATTAGTTGTTCAGAAATGTATATGAATTTTAGTTTTATGTGAGCAGCCTCGATAGCTTGAGTCATGGTTTGAATTGTGTGTTCGATTTCTTCGAGATCTTTGTTAAACGTTTCCTCGTCAATTTGTAATTTTTGTATAGTCGAGTTGAAGTTTTTAATAACAGAAGTTGTAACTGAAATTTGATTTTTGATTAAGTTTTCCAATTGATGTTCGTCGTTATTTAGTTTATTTATACAATTAGTATAGTACTGGCCATCTTCAGCATCTAAGTTTCCAGTTATGGATTTGAATATTGTACCGATACCGTTAAGTATTCCTCGTTTGTATCTTTTTGTGTCTGAAAAGATTTCGTCAAATTTTGTTTTTATAGAGTTGGATATTTGTGTAAAAAGGTTAAAGTCTGTTTTAATTTCACTCGTAAAAATAATTGACTTGTGATCGCCATTATTGAGAGTGTACAAGATTCTGTCTAAAATATTTTGATTTTTGTCAAAAGCTATTTTGAGGGATGAAATGTTTTTATGCACTAGCAGAGTCCATTTGTCATTTGTCACCACGATGTCCGTGTCTTGGTGGTAGTATACACCAACAGTGTTATTGATCGGGGTAATTTTATATTGACAGAGTGCTGATCCGAACAGCAGGAGAAACCTGAAAATAAATTTAATTTTCAGTATATGGTTTCATTCTATCAAAATTTACTTTAGTTTCTTGTTTTGTTTCGAGATTTAGTAAGGTAGCAGAATTTTGAGAAATTTCTTTTATTTTAAAGGGACCGTTAAATTTGTTTTGTAGTTTGTTCTTAATTTGTGATTCTTTTACATAAACTAAGTCACCTATTTTGTATTCAGGTCGTTTTTGGGGAACATTTCTGTCGAAGCGAACTTTTGCTTTCTCTTTTTGAGATTGTGTTCGACTACGAGCTATTTTATAGTAGTGGGATATTCTGTTGTTTAAATCTCTAACGTATTTGGTTATTAACTCTTTTTGGTTATATAAAGTTTCAGGTGGTCTGTTAGACGTATGACCAAAGATAAGTTCATATGGAGTGAAACCGTGTGTTTTATTTACCGAATTGTTATAACATATTACTGCATATGGTAAAATCGTGAACGGATGTTCATTCGGGTTTTCAGTTTTATGAATTCTTATCATTTCAGCTAAGGTAGCATGAAATCTTTCTATTGATCCGTTCGATTGGGGATGTCCTACGCTTGAATAAGTTAATTTTATGTCGTAGAGGGTGCAGAGATCTTTTAGCAAACGATTGTCGAATTCGCCACCGTAATCGCAATGGATTCTGAATGGGGTACCATAATGTTGAAAATATAACAACAAAGTGTTTACGACAGATTTTGCGGATTTATCCGGGACTGCATATGCTTGCGTGAATTTGGTTAATTCGTCGCGAATGGTTAAAGCGTAATTTCGAGTGGGGAATTCAAATAGATCGATATTGATTCTTTCGAATGGTGTTCTTGGGGTTTCTGTGACTACTAGAGGGTTATTAAGATTTTTCCGGCATACTTTAGTCTTTTGGCAAGTTTCGCAATTTTTTATAAAATTTTCAACGTCTTTAGTTAGACCTTGCCAAGTGTATTTTTCTCTAATTCTTCGAATCGTTTCATTTATTCCGCGGTGTAGATTATTTTTACCAAAATGATTTTGCTCCAATATAATTGGGATTTCATCTTCGTCGGCAGTTCTGACGATATCTTGACAAATTACTACTTTTAAATCTTTTTCTGCAAAAATGAATGATAG
Source organism: Rutpela maculata (assembly GCA_936432065.2). NCBI lineage: Eukaryota > Metazoa > Arthropoda > Insecta > Coleoptera > Cerambycidae > Rutpela > Rutpela maculata. The sequence goes on from OW386286.2 coordinate 110,713,450, forward strand.
AATTTCGAGTATGGGGAGGTCTAGGTTATTTTCGACAAAGTATGTCTTAGAAAGGTCTAAAACATCTTGATTTTTAAATAATACCAAAAATAGATGTTCAATTACAGATTCGATATCAAAAGGTAGAGGAATGATAAAATATCTCCTATGTCTGACTGTTTTGCTCGATACAATATTGATTTTATCGTTATGAAATTCGGGGTTTTCTTCGAATATGTCCTCAATAATTTTGTGATGTAAGTTATTTTGTTGGAAGAAGGTTATAATATCTTTATGTTCTCGGTATAAGAGTTGTTTGTTTGAGGCTTTGATTTTTGAATAGTCTATTAAAGATGTTGTTTTATATAGGTTGGTGAAAGTTTCAAATTCTCGGGAAATTTGTTCGTTAGTGATTTCGTTGTTATCGTCTGGGTTTTCGTCGTCGTCTGACTCTTCGTCATTCGCGGCTAGGACCTTTGAATAGAATTTGGAACATTCGGAAAAATGATTAATTTTGATTCTGGAAAGTGCGTCCGCGTTCATATTGATTTTGCCTGGTTTATAAATTATTTCGTAGTCGTACTCTTCTAATTTGAGTCGCCAACGGGCAAGTCTGCTTCCTGGGTCTTTTATAGAGAATAGCCAGGTGAGTGGTCTGTGGTCGGTTACAAGCTTAAACTTTCTACCGTACAGATATGGTCTAAAGTGCTTTACACTCCATACTATCGATAAAAGCTCGCGTTCAATCGTTGAATACTTAGTTTCTGCGCTGCACAAGGTTCTAGAAGCATAGGCAATGGGTAAATCTTTGCCAATAGGCCCCTGGCCCAGCACTGAGCCGACGGCAAATGCGCTCGCATCAGTGGTTAGAACGAAAGGTTCATCAAAGTTGGGGTAGATCAATATCGGAGTTGTCGTTAATGTTTGTTTCAAATTTTGAAAAGAATTTATACAATCATTGTCGAAGAGAAATGGTATGTCTTTTTGTAGTAGTTTTGTTAAGGGCTTGGTAATCTTGGAGAAATTAGGGATAAAGCGCCTATAATATTCGGCTAAGCGGAGAAATGATTTAATTTCTTTTTGATTTTTTGGTTGAGGGAAATTTAGAATAGCGTCAACTTTCGAAGGATTCGGTTTTACGCCGTCTTTTGTAATGAGATGTCCTAAATAAGCGACTTCTTTGCGGAGAAACTCGCATTTGTCGGGTTGAATTTTGAGATTGGCTTTCTGTAATCTTTTGAATACTTCTGTTAATCGAGAAATATGCTCGTGAATAGTAGGGGAGTAAACAATAATATCGTCCATATAAACGAGACTTCGTTCATTTTGGATACCTAACAAAATGTTATCCATCACTCTTTGAAACGTTGATGGAGCATTCTTAAGTCCAAAAGGCATTCTTACGAATTCAAAATGACCATTTTCCACTATGAAAGCAGTTTTTTGAATGTCTGCGGGATTAATTTCAATTTAGTGAAAACCAGAAGCCAAGTCTAAGGTTGTGAAATATTGGCATTTGCCAAGTTGGTCTAAAAGATCGGAAATGTTGGGCAGAGGATATTTGTCACCAATTGTAACCTCGTTGAGTTTGCGGTAGTCGACTACGATGCGCCATTTCTGTTTACCAGAAGCGTCCAGTTTTTTTGGGAACTACCCAGACAGGAGAGGACCAAGGTGAGATTGAGGGTTGAATAATACCTTGACTTAACATTTTCGATACTTGGGACTTAACTTCTTCTTTATAGACCTGAGGATAACGATACGATTTCGTAAATATCGGTCGGGAATTGTCGGTGTCAATAGGGTGTTTGATTTCGTTGGTAAAAGTCAAATTGTCTCCTTCTAAATAGAATATATCTTGAAAGTCTAAACAAAGCTGCGTTACTATTTCGGCCTCTTCTTCGTTTAGATGATCCAAGCGCAATTCGTTCCTGATTTCGAAAGATCTGTCCGTCGTTATTTGTTGGTCGGGGTTTTGCGTGTTTAAGTTAAAAATTGACTTAAATTTTTGTAAAGGTTCTAAATTTAAATTGGAAAAATCGACAGTCTTCGGGATGACATTAGCATTGATTATTGTTGTTAAAAATTCTCCGTTTTCGTTTACTTTAACAAGAGCATTAGGTAAACGGACTTTTTCATTCTCTTGCGCTTGCAAAATAGCGTCAGTGTTTCTAAGGTTACATTTTAGTTTATAAATTTTTTCGGTACGGCCTTCAATTTGGATCTTATTTTGATTAGGGTTGTGGTTTGATTGGATTTTGTCGTATTCGGGTTTCGACGAATCGTCGGTTACTTTGAAAAGTGGTACCGTTTTGAAATTGGTTATTAATTGTTTATTTCTTATGTCGACGATACAATGATAGTGCTCTAGGAAATCAGCTCCTATCAGTCCATCAAAATTGATATCTAGGTCGTAGATGTAAACTTTATGTGGGTCGTTATCAGTGAAGGGTATAAGAACAGATTCACTAATAGTAATTTTCTGATCGGTTATACCTTGTATAATTACGTTTTCTGAAAATCTCCGTTTGTAATTTTCCGCTGTTTTTGGTTTAAAGATAGAGATACCTGCGCCAGTATCGATTAGAATTTTGAATTTGTTTGTGATGTCTTTAATGTAGTATAGATTTTTTGAATTTACGGTCAACAATGAGTGTGATAGCGTTTCTACATGAACCCTTGTTCCGGGAAGTTCAGCGACGGGTCGAAACTGTCGTTGAGATTCATCGTTCGTATTTGATTTGTTATTTGGTCGAATTGGTCTGTTTGCTGTGTTGGAGTATCCGTGGGGTACTCCGGATCTAATCGAAAATCCTGAGGATTAACAGTATAATCCTCCTGTGGCGTTTGAGAATTAGCAGTATAATTCTCGTACTGTTCATATGGGGAATTAGCTGTATAATTCTCTGAAAAGCTTTGAGCGTTTTCTAAATCGTAATTTTCATAACTGTCACTTACATTTTGATAATCGGGTGAATAGTCATTGTATTGATTAAATTGATCGGCATAATTATCGTAAGGTTCGTAATTTAAATGATGAGCTTTTTGCTGGTTAAAGCGGTTAAAATTCGGGTTAGGTTGAATAGCTGACGGTCTTTGTTGGTTAAAGTTTGGATTCGGCCTTATAGCTGAGGGCCTATTTTGAGGTTGATTAGGTTGGTTTTGAGGGAATGTCCTCTGACCAAATTGATTGTTTTGAGAGAAATTTTGGAAATTTGGGTTTCCTTGATAATTTGGTCTCTGGAAATTTGATGTCGATGGCATAGACAGTTGCTGTTGCCTTGTACGACATTCGTTTATTACATGTCCATTGCGCTTGCAAAATGAACAGAATTTTTGTTGGAAATTTGAAGTTGGTCGTTTTTGTTGTAAAGCAGGATTTTTGACCGGACTATTTTTCGGAAATTTCTGTTGCTCGAAATAAGAGAGTTGTAGCTCTCTACGAATTCTACTTACAGCTTTCAATATATTTGGAGGGTTGCTGGCACGTATGATACGGCCTAAGTTTGGTTCTAAACCCGTTAGTAAGTTATTTAAAGTCATCGTTTCGATGAGGTCGGATTGTGCGGTTCTTTGTGTCGAGGTTAAATTTTGCTTTTGCACTGCAGCGTGCATTTTCGCATTGTGCGTTTGTAAACGCGAAACAAATGTTAAAGCGGATTCACCGGGTAATTGATGAATTCGTTGTAGGTCCTGAATTAGGGCCGTTAGATCTCTGGAATCCCCAAAGTGGGTTTCCAATAGTGCTTTGATTTCTGGCCAGGTGCCAGGGTTACGTGAATTGATTAATTCGGCAGCTTTGCCTTTCAATTTATTTTTTATGTGGACGGTCAAAAGAATTTTTTGATCTCCGATTGCCATGCTTTGGGTGCAATGACAGGAGTTGAGGAATGTTTGTAAATTAATGGCATTGCCATCGAATTCAGGTATTAGAGAAAATATTTGAGAGAGCTTGTAAGGCTCAATTTGCTCTGGTTGTGGTTGTTGTTGTTGTAGTTGTTGTTGTTGTTCGGCTGATGTCGGTGCTATTGGTTGAGCTGTCTCTGGTTGAGCTCTATCTGGCATTTTGCTTTTGTGTATTTAGAAATTGTTTGATTTGCAAGGAAATTGAGTGCGTATCAGCAGTATGATACGAAAATTAAATTGAATTGGATTGTTACGTTGCGTGCGTAGAGAAATTGTGCATTAACTGTATAATACACAATTGTACCGTATTAGCAGTATAATACGAAAATAAATAGACTTAAAATTAAATGAACTTGTTTCGTTGCGTTTGTAAAGGAATGGATTCACTTTGACAAGAGAACTGGCTTTGTGCGCCGAGTGTATTAGCAGTATAATACACTTTTAATAAAATAAGTTGCGAAAAATAATAAAATAGTAAAATGGTACGAGATGATTCTTAAAATGACTTACGTTAGTTTCGTTTCCATGGGTAGGTTCTTCGTCCGTCAAGGGATTGGGATCCGCCACCACCAGTGAGGAAGGTCTCCTTGTTCTCGTAGATGTACACGCACTAGTTAGGCACCTTCTGAAGATGTTCTCCTTGTTCTCTTACGCTTCACTACCAGTTAGGCTTCTTGTTCTGATGATGTTTACGGATCCTACCGACTGCGCCAATGTTAGATCACGGTTCACATGAATGACTTTTTAAAAACTTTTATTTAGTTACATGGAGCCAACGTTGGCTCTTGGAGAAGGAATATGAATATTAATTAGAAGTGTTTCATTCTAAGTGAGTTTAATAACTGACTTTACAAAGCATGTCTAGTCGTATTTATAACATTCAGAACCTGAGTAAGCAAAATATAGAACAAAGGAAATGCAATTCGACAGTCATCATAAAATGTGAGAAACAAAGGTGAAACATAATATCTCTAAGATAAGCGATTAATAAGAGAAGTCGTTATCATGTAATATGATATACCTGTGAAGGTTTGTTATGGCTAAGTCTTGGTAATAAGCGTATAATTTTATATAACATCAATACTACTGCGAATGAGTACCAGCTCTTGACGGACATTTAAAATAATTCTTTCAAAGGTCTCTGCGAACCCCAGACATATTTTTAAAGGTATACATGCATCAAAGTAACCGTTCTCGTCTGCAAAATTATCATCCACATCCGTCCACCCAGCATTTTCTAAGTGATTCGCGTCATTCGGAGTGAATGATGCATATCCCTTCATAACAGTCGCGAGGCCTGGATTTCTACTGCTGTCCACAATTTTACCGCTCACTTCGTATCGTATCTCGTCAAACAGATACAATAACCCCATTTTATCAAAGACAGCCGTTTTCGAAACCGTACCATCCTCTTTAAGTAACCGGCCCCGCATATACAGCGAACTAGCATACGGCGCAGTATACACATCTTGCTGCTGAATGGGTATACGAATTTCGTCGTTATTATTTAAATTTCTAATTGAATATGGTCCATGACTATGATTTTCAAAATTAGTTATCGCGGTTTCAAACGTAGGCTTCTCAAACACGTTTAAAATATTCGGATTCATATTAGTACTTTGTAACCGAGAGAGTAAAGAAAACGTCTATTTTTAGATGTTAACACCTTGAAGGTTACAGGTGAACTGTTTCGAGCGCGAGCAGGTGTTCCTTTTAAACTATTTCTTCTTCAAGTGCAGTCTTACCGTGATGACCTCGCCACGGAAATTAACAAGATCACCGTCTTGATCGACTATCTTAATTGATATGCTATCTATATGCCTCTTATTAATCGGCAGGTAAATTGCATTAGCGGGACACTATTATTTTATAGCCGGGAGGCACGCTAGGAAAAAATTCATGAATAATGTGTACAGATCTATCATTCATGTAACTGCCCGTGATGAGATTACACTCCACGCATATAGCGTTTACTTTTTGAATTTTTGCCGGGAAATCAGATATATGTTTCTCGAGCAGTTTTAGACGACGAGATGTAAATCCTAACAAACTGCCAATACCACCGGCCTTTTCAAAATTTATCATCTTATTGGATTTTATTTCCACTTTTAACGTATTTTTATTGGATACTATAGAAATATGACCATCGTTACCGTGATTCCGAATAAAATGCTTTCTTACGTAATTATTTATATCTTCTATTTCATACGAGCCCTCCGGAATTTTTATAAACTTATCGTCTGTATCATAATATATATGATTATTTGTAGCGTCTATGTTCGGTATACGCCTCGAAATTTATTAAAGCAAGCGAATATTCAGCGCCGTCTTCAAGGTCTATGGGTGGGGAAAAGTGCGCAGTTAAATTAGATGATTTGCCGGATAATGTAAACGTACAAGACATGTTGCGGCTTCAAGGTTAGTTCTGAGAATGAACGTGACTTAAAAGCATGACGCATTATATAGAAATTGTAAACACAGATGTCCACAATTTACATGTCATAAGATTGATACTGCTTGTGATTGTATTCAATAGAACAATTTAAATATTTTATTAATTCGAGAGGAGGCTGTAAATTACCAAAACTATAATAATAAACGGCTTTCGAACCGTTCTTCCAGTATGCAGTCCAATGAGTACCATTACCGCTATCACTATCCAAGTTCACAATGCCCGTCTCAATTTTATGTACGCGTTTAGGTAGTCGGTCTCGCATAAATATTCCTCGAAAATTAGGTATATTTAACATCTTAACATATTTTTTCAGATCCACGTCGGTGAGCGCTCGATTTGGTAATTTTACTAGTCACTTGCTGTTGGTGTTTTTATTCATGTATAGTCCAAGTCCCGTTCGATAGGGACGAAGATAGAGTCCCTTACCGAGGGCGATACTCTCCATAGCTTGATTGTGACGTTTAGATTCTTTAAGCTGGGAGGCTGCCGCCTGAGAATCTCTTACAGCTTTCGCTATACCTGCAGATCCACCGGCTAGCGCTCCCAGAGCACTAAGTCCAGCAAATATTGGCATTAGCGGTAGAACGCCGCCTGTCTTCGGTATAGGAATAACGCGAGCAGCCATCGGTGATACTTTTTTATCTTTTTTAATACGCTGCACTGCACGAGAGGCCTTTTTAATAGCATCTCCGACGGAGGGAGCTCCACGTACTAGTTTACGAATTTTATTGGATATTTTTTTAAACGTCATCGTACCGCCTGATTTTCTTTTTTTACATCCCAAGCCTAATTTAACTTTAGCACCCATGATGCCTGCTACACCGGCTGCTGCCGCTCTTTCTCCAATGGATGAATCCCTAGCAAATACACGCTTCAGAGCACGTTTTGTCAATTCTTTATCGGCAATATGCCGTCCTTTCGCATCATTGACTTTAGAATATTGTATGTCGTGGTCACGACACGCCTCATCTAGATCATTAATTCCGCGATCTCCTCGCGCCAGTCTTTTTTCTAATTTAGTACCCGGACCGCAGAAACGATAGCCAGGGATATGGGCTTCGAAAGGTAATTTATTTATGAGAGTGTTTACAGCCATGTTACCTCTGTCGCATGTAATAGTAGACTGAGGTGTTACAGGTGATCGAAAGCTATTTATACTTAAACTCCAGGTGCAAATACCTCAGTGTCAATCATGCGTTTCATCAAGACAGGTAACAGTCTGAAAATCGATAATCTCGATTTCGATAGTCATGTGAAAAAAGATAGTAGACATGGTTCTCTGTTACCCGACAGCATCAGGTGTATCATATGTGGACCTTCAAATTGTGGGAAAACAAACATCGTGATAAGCCTGCTGACTCATCCACACTCTTGCGTTTCAAGAATGTTTACGTCTACTCGAAATCTCTCTACCAGCCTAAATATGAATATCTTAGAAAAGTACTCGGCTCGATCGTGGGATATCATGAATTCAAGGATAGCGATGTAATAATGGCGCCTGCGCAAGGTAAAATTAATTCAATCAAAGTGTGATGCGTGACTGCTTCAGCATGGGGCGGCATAAACAGATAGACAGCTTCTACCTCTGTCACCTATACCCGCATTCCAAAACATCTGATAAGAGACAATGCAAATTTACTGATATTATTCAAGCAGGATGACATGAATCTTAGACATGTATATTCCGATCACGTTAATACCGATATGAGCTTTGAGGATTTCAAACATATGTGCTCGTTATGTTGGAAAGATAAATACGGATTCCTAGTGATAGATAAAGATAGCGATATCAAATATGGCCGATACAGAAAGGGGTTTGACGAGTATATATACCTGTGATTTTACTATCTCAATCAGTTGATAATTACACATGTTATCTGACGCGCCTGTCGACATGGACATTACTAATAAAATTATAGAAGCTCGGAAAGCCGTAAAGCGCAAATTAGAGGCACTCAAAATGCACGATCTGCAAATCGAAAAGTCTTTTGCCCCAATCACCGCACCTTTACATTCAATAGCTAAACATATCAAGCTTGAGACGGACGAGAATTTAAACATTAAGAAAAAGTCTGAACCCTCAGAGGATGAAAAAAATATTAATATTACACCGCCGATTGTCGACTCTGAAGAAGGCGACCAGTCAGATGAGGAGTATCTTGAGAAATTTAGCGATCTGTCTAAAACGTATATATCTGAGATGATGCGTGATACTGAAAATACACATGATTTCCGATATGGTGTACGATATAATCCCGAAGAAGATAAATATTATATTGGAAATTCTGCCATTCAGTTTGACGGTGACAATTTAATAATAAATAATAAAGAGTATCAGGGCACTCGCGGTCTTTATGAATTACTATTTAAAAACGTTCGCATCACTATAACTATGATGATAAGAAACAGTACATTGATATTGTAAAAAGCACTAGCGCACATAAGAGAAATTATGATTCTGAAAAGCAAAAATCCGGTAGTAAGTACCTACGTATTATTAAACCGATGCTTTACGCTCGCGAACCTCGACAACGTGCTCCTGGTAAAGTAAGAGGCGGTGAATTAATGATGCAGGTCACCGATAATGCTATTGATTACGTCTATTGGGACGATCCTAATGAACTCGTCGACCGTCTTAGGCTTTTGATAGCTTCACAGGAGGCAGGCAATTCAAGTCATACGAATGAAATAAATAGAATTTTAGAGGAACTATTAGAAAGTAAAATAATCGAACCGCTGGATTAATTTAACAGTACGTAAATTATTGTTGAACTGTAAACATGTCTGCTAATAAAAGAGATATTGTTAATGAAATACATAAGCCGGCTAGAATTAACTTTAAGAGACGAAAAGTCGTAGTTAGAGGTTTAAATGAATTGCTTCAGGCTGACTTAGTCAAAATGATTCCATATGCTAATTACAATAAAAATTATAAATATATTCTCATTGTAATTGATGTTTTTTCAAAGTACGTATGGGCTGAACCAGTTAAATCTAAATCTGGTGTAAATGTTACTCGAGCTATGGAAAAAATATTAGTCACAGATAAACGAATCCCCGTCAATTTACAAACTGATAATGGAACCGAATTTTGTAATATTAATTTTCAAAAATTAATGAAAAAATATAAAATTAATCATTATTCTTCGTATAGCACTAAAAAATGTTCAGTAGTCGAACGCGTAAATAGGACTATAAAATCTATGATGTATAAGGAATTTAGTATAAATGGTTCTTTTCGGTGGTATAATTTACTTGCTGATATTATTAAGAAATATAATAATACTAGGCATCATACCATCGGCATGAAACCTGTAGATGTAAATAAAAAGAATGAAAAAATACTCTTGAAATCCGTTTACAATTATCTTACAATTACATACTCGCAATTACCTAAATTTAAAATTAACGATCATATGAGAATAAGCAAGTACAGAGGCGTGTTCGATAAAGGTTATACTCCTAATTGGTCTAATGAAATATTTACTATTTCAAAAATTAATTATACCAGCCCCATAACATACTTACTGACTGATGCACAGAAACAGCCAATAGAAGGATGCTTCTATACTGAAGAACTGCAGAAGGTTAAACATTCAGACATGTATCTCGTTGAGAAAGTTTTAAGGAAGAAAGGAAATAAGGTTTTTGTTAAATGGCTTGGATTTGACAGTTCCCATAACAGTTGGATGGAAAAAAGTAGCATTGTTTAATTTTTTATGCACTTATATTAATTATTATTATTATTATTATCATTATTTTTTTTAGCGAGCTAAAAACCAGTCACCCTTTTCTGTGGCTCCGACCCTCACAAAGGGGAGCTGGTAGTACCGTTAGCCACTCCCCACGCCCGTGGGGTAAGTGACTACTGGGTCCGGGAATCGTGTGCCCTGAGCAGACGTAATGAACCAAGAATGACGGCCTTCTGCATTCTGCCGGCTAAGATCTCTGCCGAGTTTCGGCATGCCGGTATGATCTTGAGTTCCGAAAGCAGTGTGTGTCTCGTTCCACCGAGGGCTCCTATAATCAGTACCACTATCTTAACAGTATGGTCTGGATACAGTCTGCGGAGTTCGAAGAGCAGATCTCGATATTTTGTCCGTTTTTCCTCCTAAGACAATGTTGTTCTCCGCGGGAGCCGAGAACTCCACGACGAACATTGTCTTGAGTTGATGGTCGAGGAGTACTACGTCAGGCTTGTTGGCTTGTATTTGCCTGACGGTGGGAAAAGAGTAGTTCTAATAAATTAGACACTTCTCATTTCCCACAACGGACTCAATATCCCCCGAAGCGTAAGGCAGCACTGGTGTCTCGTCTATCCCATACGAGTGCCTTAGGTGATAATAAAGCACTCGTAATGCTCCGTCGTGCCTCTGGATATAGGCCGAGACTGCATATGTCGGACAAGCCGACAACAGGTGCATTAAAGTCTCTGGCGCCCTGCGGCAGGCCCTGCAGCTGACATCTGTACCCATGACATGACTACGATAGACGAGGGTATTAAATACACCATCCTGGCAAGCCATTATGAATCCCTCGGTCTCAGACTTCAGCCCGGCTGACCTTAAGAAGGCAAAGGTCAGCCTTTCGGATAAGCCAAGGTTCTCTATATTTTTATAGAAAACTCCATGCATTGGCTTATCCGTGTGAAGCTGCAGAAAGATGTTGTGTTCTGCAGCTTTAATTTGGGCTTTTCGTCGAGCAGGTTCCAACTCGGTGACAGAGTCGGGATTCACCCGCTCGACGTCGAAGGAGAGACCAAGTTCATCGGCTGCTCTTTGTGCTACCTTAAACAAAAAGGCTCCTATTCCTGCACTTTCATGGTCTCGGACCATGCAGAGGAGGGGATCCGAACTCCTGATGACCTTACAGGCTCCATCCAGAACCATCCTATTATGGAGACTCTCCAAACTCGAGAGTCCACGGCCTCCCCGATGTCGTGGGAGGTATAGCCGTGGAACGGACGATTTAGGATGCAAACTTCTATTGAGATGCATCTTCTTGCGGGTTCCTACGTCGAGTTGACGCAACTCCTCTCGAGTCCATTTCACTACTCCAAAGGAGTAGAGTAGGATCGGAACGGCAAGCATGTTGGTAGCAGACACCTTGTTCTTCCCCGACAGTTCTGAGGACCAGATCTGTCGGAGTCGGTGCTGATATTTGCCGCGGAGAGCGTTTTTCACTACACCCACTTCTTGGGTGGAGCGTTGCTCGACACCCAAGTAAGTGTACGACTCTCCGGCATCTAGATGATGTAAGATGCTTCCGTCAACGAGTTGCGCGTCCTCTCCGTAGTTCCCGCATCGTCCTCTCTTGAGATGGACCAGTGCACATTTGTCCAACCCGAACTCCATACCGACAGCCTGCGTGTACTCCTGTACCACCCTGAGGGACTGGTGTAGGTCCCTCTCTCCGAAGGCATAAATTTTAAGGTCATCCATGTAAAACAGATGGGTGACCTTATGCCTCCTATCGCCGGGGGTACCGCAGTTATATCCACGGGTTTTCCGGAGCGAAACGGATAATGGCAGTAGTGAGATGCAAAACAGAAGGGGGCTGAGGGAGTCTCCCTGAAATACTCCCCTTCTGAATGTTACCGACTCCGTCTGGACTCTATCGTTACCCGATGTAATGGTAAAGCGAGTCCTCCAGAGCGGCATCAGTTCTTCGATGCATCTCACTACGGGACCGGGTACCGCAAGATATTGGAGCAAGTGAACAATAAGCTCATGCGATGTCATATCAAATGCCTTGCGGTAGTCGATCCAGGCCATGGAGAGGTTCCGCTTATACTGCACGGAGTCCTGCGTGACACATCTGTCAATCAACAGGTTCTCCTTGCAGCCAGCGACACCTCTCTTCGACCCTCGTTGCTCATATATCCGTTCGTAAACCGGTTCAACTGCGTGGAGCACTCGCATGTACAAGATGCGCGTTTAAACAGGTTATCGGTCGGTAGTTCCTTGGGTTGGACAAATCTCCGTTCTTAGGGATCAGCACTGTCCGCCCTTCAACCACCCAAGAAGGAATTTGCTGCTCCCCATTTAGCCAGGCATTAAAAATTATGGCCAAATGGTGGTGGGTGCTCGGTAACTTTTTCCACCAAAAGTTATTTATCCCATCGGGACCTGGAGCAGCAAAGTTCTTAGAGCCCTCGTGAGCTCTTCGAACCTCTTCTGGGGTTATTGGTTGGCACACTTCCTGTGGTTGTTGAAACCTTTGACAAAAGGTTTCAAAGTGTGCAAGGGCCGGAGAGTCTCGGTTGAGTGGAAGCTTCTCCTCGTAAAGCGTTTTCCAGAAATTTTCCACCTGATCTACAGTCGGCGGATTCTCTATTATTATTATTATTATTATTATTATTATTATTATTATTATTATTATTATTATTGCTATTATTTTTATAGGTTATGTATTCCATGTACATATATAAGCTTTATTACTGTATTATGCGTTCAGATAAATAAAATTATATATTATAAAATTTTTTATTTTTTTTATTTTTCGTCTGGGGTGGCTTTATTTTTTAATATTTAATTTTTTTGATTGCATATTTGAATTCAGCATTTAAAAAAACACATAAAATGTAGCATGAACATTTTCGTTACAATAAACTTGAAAAATATGAATTTTTTCATTTTTTGCCTGGAGTGGCTTTATTTTTTAAGATTTAATTTTTTTGATTGCATATTTGAATTCAGCATTAAAAAAGACATAAACATGAACATTTTCGTTACAATAAACTTGAAAAAAAATCTGAATTCTTTACAAGTTATGTAAAGTAGAACTAATAGAATGATGAGAGTGATTATGAAATATGTGAACCAAGATACGTGTTTGGTCTCAAAATATTCGTTTACGAGGTTATCCAGGTCTTTGGAATATTGGTCCAATCTGTTTTTAGCAATATCTAGATCTTCTACGTCGAGACTGTTTAATTTGAGCGGTTTTAATTTTGGAATTTCGATTTTGGGTGGCATGTGATTACAGCATTCAAAAGGAATTTGGATAGGATGTGAATTGTCCTTAATTTCGGAAAAGTCTTTGGCACTGGCTTGTATTCTAATAATGCCTGCATAGGCGTAACATCCTGGTTGTAGTTTGATGATGGAATTTTTGTTGATTAACTCTGTTGTGGATTCTCTCTTTGGAGAGTTGATGGTAATGTGAAGTGGTTCGGAATTAATTACTAGCCATGTGTTGTCTTCAAGTTCTTGGACGTTGTATCCCTCTGACTAATAATGAAGGAAGTTTGACAGTTCTCTGGAAGTTTCGGCAATGGTTTCAGTGTTCTGGCTTTACATGTGGCATTTTGGTCGATAGGATATGCAAACAGGTTCGAACATAGTTTGGTTCCAAAATAAAGTGGTTTGCATTCTTTTAAATTTTGTATAGGTATGTACATTAACGAATCATCGTCTCTCGCGATAAACTTTTGTGAGATAGATAAAATGTGATGTAGACCGGTTTTGTTATCAAATATCGGGATAGGGTATAGGCGATAGGTGTTATAATTTTGGGGTTCAACAAGTGGTATTGTGAAGTGGTTCGGAATTAATTACTAGCCATGTGTTGTCTTCAAGTTCTTGGACGTTGTATCCCTGACTAATAATGAAGGAAGTTTGACAGTTCTCTGGAAGTTTCGGCAGTGGTTTTAGTATTCTGGCTTTACATATGGCATTTTGGTCGATAGGATATGCAAACAGGTTCGAACATAGTTTGGTTCCAAAATAAAGTGGTTTGCATTCTTTTAAATTTTGAATAGGTATGTACATTAAAGAATCATCGTCTCTCGCGATAAACTTTTGTGAGATAGATAAAATGTGATGTAGACCGGTTCTGTTATCAAATATCGGGATAGGGTATAGGCGATAGGTGTTATAATTTTGGGGTTCAAGTGGTATTGTTAAAACAAATACTAAGTTAGAATCCATTTAAAATGCTTGTAATTCAGTAATATCCAAATACTTAGCAACTGCCGATAATTTAATAGGGAGAGGCAAATTTTTCCTTCGTAAGCTCTGTGAAACTTCTTGTAGTGCTGTCACTAAGTGATTATGATTGACGTGTGAATGATTCCTAATCTGGCAAATGTTATTGAATTCAGAATGTCGTTCAAATTATTTTCGATATACAAATAGCTTGCCATTAATTGTTCGGAAATGTATAAAAATTTTAGTTTTATGTGAGCAGCCTCAATAGCTTGAGTCGTGGTTTGAATTGTGTGTTCGATTTCTTCGAGATCTTTGTTAAACGTTTCCTCGTCAATTTGTAATTTTTGTATAGTCGAGTTGAAGTTTTTAATAACAGAAGTTGTAACTGAAATTTGATTTTTGATTAAGTTTTCCAATTGATGTTCGTCGTTATTTAGTTTATTTATACAATTAGTACAGTACTGGCCATCTTCAGCATCTAGGTTTCCAGTTATGGATTTGTATATTGTACCGATACCGTTAAGTATTCCTCGTTTATATCTTTTTATATCTGAAAAGATTTCGTCAAACTTCGTTTTTATAGAGTTGGATATTTATGTTAAAAGGTTAAAGTCTGTTTTAATTTCACTCGTAAAAATAATTGACTTATGATCACCATTATTGAGAGTGTATAAGATTTTGTCTAAGATATTTTGATTTTTGTCAAAAGCTAGTTTGAGGGATGAAATATTTTTATGCACTAGCAGAGTCCATTTGTCATTTGTCACTACGATATCTGTGTCTTGGTGGTAGTATACACCAACAGTGTTATTGTTCGGGGTAATTTTGTAATGACAGAGTGCTGTTCCGAACAGCAGGAGAAACCTGAAAATAAATTTAATTTTCAGTATATGGTTTCATTCTATCAAAATTTACTTTAGTTTCTTGTTTTGTTTCGAGATTTAATAAGGTAGCAGAATTTTGGAAAATTCCTTTTATTTTAAAGGGACCGTTAAATTTGTTGTGCAATTTGTTTTTGAATTGTGATTCTTTTACGTAAACTAAGTCATCTATTTTGTATTCGGGTCGTTTTAGGGTAACATTTCTCCCAAAGCGAACTTTCGCTTTTTCTTTTTGAGCTTGCGTTCGACTGCCGTCGATTTCATAGTAGTGAGATATTCTGTTGTTTAAATCTCTAACGTATTTAGTCATTAATTCTTTTTGATTATATAAAGTTTCGGGTGGTCTGTTAGATGTATGACCAAAGATAAGTTCATATGGTGTGAAACCGTGTGTTTTATTTACCGAATTGTTATAGCATATTATTACTGCATATGGTAAAATCGTGAACGGATGTTCGTTCGGGTTTTCAATTTTGTGAATTCTTATCATTTCAGCTAAAGTAGCGTGAAATATTTCTAGTGATCCGTTGGATTGGGGATGTCCTACGCTTGAATATATCAGTTTTATGTCGTAAAGGGTATAAAGATCTTTAAGCAAACAGTTGTCAAATTCGCCACCGTAATCGCAGTGAATTCTTAGCGGGGTACCGTATGTTGGAAGTATAACAACAAGGTATTTACGACGGATTTTGCGGATTTGTCCGGGACTGCATAGGCTTGTGTGAATTTAGTTAACTCGTCGCGAATAGTTAAAGCGTAATTTCGAGTTGGGAATTCAAATAAATCGATATTAATTCTTTCGAATGGTGTTCTTGGGGTTTCCGTGATTACTAGAGGGTTGTTAAGATTTTTACGGCAAACTTTGGTCTTTGGCAAGTTTCGCAGTTTTTTATAAAATTTTCAACGTCTTTAGTTAGATCTTGCCAAGTGTATTTTTCTCTAATTCTTCGAATCGTTTCATTTATTCCGCGGTGTAAATTATTTTTTCCAAAATGATTTTGCTCCAATATAATTGGAATTTCATCTTCGTCGGCAGATTTGACGATATCTTGACAAATTACTACTTTTAAGTCTTTTTCCGCAAAAATGAATGATGGGATTTCAAGTATGAGGAGGTCTAAATTATTTTCGACAAAGTATGTCATAGAGAGATCTAGAACATCTTGATTTTTGAATAATACCAAAAATAGATGTTTAATTACAGATTCGATATCAAAAGGTAGAGGGATGATAAAATATCTCCTATGTCTGACGGTTTTGCTCGATACAATATTGATTTTATCGTTATGAAATTCGGGGGTTTCTTGGAATATGTCCTCGATAATTTTGTAATGTAGGTCTTGTAAGTTATTTTGTTGGAAGAATGTTATAATATCTTTATGTTCTAGATACAAAAGTTGTTTGATTGAGGCTCCGATTTTTGAATAGTCAATTAAAGATGTTGTTTTATATAGGTTCGTCAAAGTTTCAAATTCTTGGGAAATTTGTTCGTCAACGATATCGTTATTGTCTGGGTTTTCGTCGTCGCCTGACTCTTCGTCATTCGCGGCTAGAACCTTTGAATAGAATTTGGAACATTCGGAAAAATGATTAATTTTGATTCTGGAAAGTGCGTCTGTGTTCTTATTGATTTTGCCGGGTTTATAAATTATTTCGTAATCGTACTCTTCTAATTTGAGTCGCCAACGGGCAAGTCTACTTCCTGGATCTTTTATAGAGAATAGCCAGGTGAGTGGTCTGTGGTCGGTGACAAGCTTGAACTTTCTACCGTACAGATATGGTCTAAAGTGCTTTACACTCTATAATATGGATAAAAGCTCGCGTTCAATCGTTGAATACTTAGTTTTTGCACTGCGCAAGGTTCTAGAAGCATAGGCAATGGGTAAATCTTTGCCAATAGGCCCTTGGCTCAGCACTGAGCCGACGGAAAATGCGCTCGCATCAGTGGTTAGAATGAAAGGTTTATCAAAATTAGGGTAAATTAATATTGGAGTTGTTGTTAATTTTTGTTTCAAATTTTGAAAAGAATTTATACAATCATTGTCGAAGAGAAGTGGTATGTCTTTTTGTAGTAATTTTGTTAAGGGCTTGGTAATCTTGGATAAAGGGATAAAGCGCCTATAGTATCCGGCTAAGCCTAGAAATGATTTAATTTCTTTTTGGTTTTTTGGTTGAGGGAGATTTAGAATAGGGTCAACTTTCGAAGGGTTCGGTTTTACGTCGTCTTTTGTAATTAGATGTCCTAAATAAGCGATTTGCGGAGAAACTCGCATTTGTCGGGTTGAATTTTGAGATTGGCTTTCTGTAATCTTTTGAATACTTCTGTTAATCGAGAAATATTATCTTCGTGAATAATATCTTTCATATAGACGAGACATCGTTCATTTTGGATACCTAACAAAATGTTATCCATCACTCTTTGAAATGTTAATGGATCATTCTTAAGTCCAAAAGGCATTCTTATGAATTCAAAATGACCATTTTCATCTGTGAAAGCAGTTTTTTGAATATCTTTCGCATCAGTCTCGATTTGGTGAAATTCAGAGGCTAAGTCCAAAGTTGTAAAATATTGACGTTTACCTAATTGATCGAGGAGGTCGGAAATATTTGGTAGCGGGTATTTATCGTCAATAGTCAGTTCGTTTAGTTTTCTGTAGTCCACTACAAGTGTTTTTTAGGTACAACCCAAACCGGGGAAGACCAGGGAGAAATCGAAGGTCTAATGATGCCTTGGTCAAGCATTTTAGAGACTTGTGTTTTGACTTCCTCTTTATGGATATGAGGGTAGCGATATGATTTTGTGAAAACCGGTTTTGAATCGTTCGTATCAATGGAATGCTTAATTTCGTTAGTAAAGGTTAAATTGTCTCCTTCCAAGTAGAATATGTCTTGGAAATCTGAACAAAGCTGCGTTACTCTTTCGGCCTCTTCTTCGTTTAGATGATCCAAACGCAATTCGTTCCTAATTTCGAAGGATCTGTCTGTCTGTAAGTGTTGGTCAGAATTTTGAGTATTTAAATTAAAAATTGATTTGAATTTTTGTACTGGTTCTAGATTAAGGTTCGAAAAGTTTATGGTTTTTGGGATCGCGTTTGCGTTTATTATTGAAGTTAAAAATTCTCTATTGTGGTCGATTTTGACAATGGCATTCGGTAAGCGTACTTTCTCGTTTTCCTGGGCTTACAGTATAGCCTCGGTATTTCGTAGGTTGCATTTAAGTTTACAGATTTTTTCCATGCGAGGTTCGATAGAAATTAAATTTTTGATGTTGCCTAAATTTGGATTTTGCATTTTGATGTTAGAGTTACTAGTTGGCTGTACAGGTAAATTTACTTTCTTCCGTGACTTTAAATAATGGTACGGTTTTAAAATTTGTGACTAGCTGTTTATTTTTAAAGTGTACTTGGCATTCGTAATGTTCTAGAAAGTCTGCGCCTAATAGTCCATCAAAATCTATATTTAGATTATAGATATAAACCTTATGTGACTCATCTGAAAAGGGGATGAGAACGGATTCATTGATATAAATTTTTTGATCAGTAATACCCTGTATAATTACATTTTCAGGAGATCTACGTCTATAATTTTCAGCTGTCTTAGGTTTCAAAATTGAAATACCTGCACCTGTGTCAATTACAATTTTAAATTTACCAGTTGCATCCTTCATATAGTAAAGGTTCTTTGAATTTACCGTTAATAGGGTATGAGAAAGCGTATTTACATGAACATCTGTTCTGGGAAATTTAGCATTGGGTCGAAACTGTCGTTGAGGTTCATAGTTTGTATTTGAGTTTCTAGTTACATAATTGGTTCGAACTCCTCGTTGGGAGGATCCGCTGGTTGGTCTAAACCTTGGCAAATATCCTGAGGATTACCAGTATAATCCTCGCATTGCTCATTTTGAGAATTAGCAGTATAATTTTCTGTGTAGTTTTGGTTGTTTTCTAAATTGTAGTTTTCGTATGATTCATTTTGAATTTGGTAATTTTGGTAATCGTCGTTGTATTGATTAAATTGATCGGTATAGTTACTGTACGGTTCGTAATTTAAATGATGAGCTTTTTGCTGATTAAAACGGTTAAAATTCGGGTTAGGCTGAATAGCGGATGGTCGTTGTTGCGTAAAGTTAGGGTTCGGCCTTATGGCTGACAGCCTGTTTTGTTGCGATTGATTAAGTTGGCCGTTTTGAGGGAATGTCCTCTGGCTAAATTGATTATTTTGTGGAAAGTTTTGGAAACTTGAATTTCCTGGGTAATTTGGTCGTTGGAAATTTTGTGAGGTTGACGGCATTGTTTGTGTTTGTTGCCTTGTACGGAATTCATTTATGACATGTCCGTTTCGTTTACAAAACGAACAGAATTTCTGCTGAAAATTTGAAGTTGGTCGTTTTTATTGCATAATAGGATTTTTGACCGGACTATTTTTCGGAAATTTTTGTTGTTCAAAATAAGAGAGTTGTAGTTTTCTCCGAATTCTACTAACAGCTTTTAGTATGCTAGGAGGATTGCTAGCACGTATGACGCGGCCTAAATTCGGTTCTAAGCCTGTTAATAAATTATTTAAGGTCATCGTTTCGATGAGATCTGATTGTGCGGTTCTTTGCGTCGAGGTTAAATTTTGCTTTTGCACTGCGGCGTGCATTTTAGCATTGTGCGTTTGTAAACGCGAAACAAATGTTAAGGCGGATTCGCCGGGTAATTGGTGAATTCGTTGTAGGTCCTGAATTAGGGCCGTTAGATCTGTGGAATCCCCGAAATGAATTTCCAAGAGTGCCTTGATTTCTGGCCAGGTGCCAGGGTTACGTGAATTAATTAATCCGGCAGCTTTGCGTTCCAATTTATTTTTTATGTGGACGGTCAAAAGAATTTTTTGATCTCCAATTGCCATGCTTTGGGCACAATGACAGGAGTTTAGGAATGTTTGTAAATTAATGGCACTGCCATCGAATTCGGGTATTAGATAAAATATTTCAGAGAGCTTGTAAGGCTCAATTTGCTCTGGTTGCTGTTGTTGTTGTTCGGCTGGTGCCGGTACTATTGGTTGAGCTGTCTCTGGTTGAGCTCTATCTGGCATTTTGCTTCTTGTAGTTAGAAATTGTTTAAACTAAAAGAACTGGCTGCGTATCAGCAGTATGATACGAAGATTAAATTAAAATAGTTTGTAATGTTGTACGTAAATTGTGCAATAACTGTATAATACACAGATGTTTCGTATCAGCAGTGTAATGCGGAAATAAATAACTTAAGATTAATAAATAAAATTGTTGCGTTGTAGCTTGTAAAGGATTTGTTTGATACCAGAATTGGCTTCGTTTGCCGACTGTATTAGCGGTATAATACACGTAAATAATTGTGATAAATAATAATCGTAAAATGAAATAAAATAACAAGATGATTCTTAAAATGACTTACGTTAATTTCATCTCCATGGGTAGGTTCTTCGTCCGTCAAGGGATTGGGATCCGCCACCACAAGTGAGGAAGGTCTCCTTGTTCTCGCAGATGTACACGCACTAGTTAGGCACCTTCTGCAGATGTTGTCCTTGTCCTTTTGCGCTTCACTGCCAGTTAGGTTTCTTGTTCTGATGATGTTTACGGATCCTACCGACTGCACCAATGTTAGATCACGGTTCACATGAATGACTTTTTAAAAACTTTTATTTACTTAAGTGGAGCCAACGTTGGCTCTTGAAGAAGGAATATAATAATAATTAATTAGAAGTGTTTCATTCTAAGTGAGTTTAATAACTGATTCAACAAAGCGTGTTTAGTCATATTTATAACATACAGAACCCGAGTAAGCAAAATATAGAACAAAGGGATTGCAGTTCTACAGTCAGCACAAGTTATGAGAAACAAAGGTGTAATATGATATCTTGAAGATAAGCAATTAATATGAGAAGCTGTTATCGTGTAATACGATACACCTGTGAAGGTTTATTATGGCTAAGTCTTAATAAGATAGCGTGTAATATTATATAACATGTATATTTGTTTGTTTAGGTCAAATCTTGCAAGCTGAATTTCGACTAGTTCTAATTAAGCTAGAGCTTTGAAATTTGGCACACGTGTCTAAGTGCGATGACAATGCAACATAGTATAGCCATTATCGGTCTAAATCCAATATGGCGGACGTCCCAAGATGGCGGACCGGCTTTTTAGTCACAACCCCCTTGATATGGATATCAAATGAAAAGTAAAATACCATAAACAATGTGACGTCATTCTAAATTCAATATAGCGGACGTCCCAAGTTGGCGGATCGCCTTTTTCTTCACAATCCTCTTGAGTTTGACGAGAAAAATACGACAAACGTCATTCTAAATTCAATATGGCGGACGTCCCAAGATGGCGGATCGCCTTTTTCTTCACAACCCCCTCGATATGGATATCAAACGAAAAGGTTTGACGAGTAAAGTACGATAAACTATGTGACGTCATTCTAAGTTCAATTTGGCGGACGTGGGAGAGGTGGGAAGAGGTGAGGAGAGGTGGGGAAAAGGTAGGAAGAGGTGGGAAAGGGGAGATGAAGGGGTGGGAAGTGGTGGGAAGAGGTGTGAAAGTGGTGGGAAGAGGTGGGGATGGGGTGGGGAGAGTGTTAGAGGGATGAGAAGACGAGAAGGGAAGAGGTGGATGGCGGTGCCAAATGAAAGGGTTTTGTCTGTCTGTCTGTAAAATAAGTAAACTAAAAAGTAAAAAATAAAATTATGCAAAAAAAATATTTTTAAGAAAAAGCTTTTTTCTGAAATCGATCGGCAATGTCTACATTTTCGGCGCGATTTCAGATCGAAAAATGCACAATTCCAGTATTTTAGTCCGTTGCTAAGAAACTATCAGAAAACAGATTGGAAAAGATCCGTTGCCAAGCTACGATCAACAAAACTGCACGGGAATGTTACTTTCCCGGCCTAGGCCGGGAAAGTAACATTCCCGTACGGTTTTTTATGTATATTTTAGAAGTAAATAAATACACGCAGACAAACCAACTCAAATTAAAATTGCATTTATTAGTAAGCAGTTAGATTGTAATGAAGAAATTTTATGTATTAATACAAATTCCTTAATTTATAATAATATTGATTGTGATTTCAGAAAAAATAGTATGTGTACTTCGGTGTGAAAGCACATTCCCGGACTTCGATGCTTGTTTTGCATCGTCGTCCGGGAATGTATTGCTTTCACACCTAAATACACAATATACTATTATTTGAAAAAAACTACTAAAAAGTAAAAATTTTTTTTTTTTAAATTCATACACCTGGAAACCAAAAGCTTTGGGGGCGGTCAATTGAGCAAAGTAACTATGTAATAGCGCTATATGACCGTCCTCAAAGCTTTTGGTTACCAGGTATATGAATTTTAAAAAAAATATTTTTACTTTTTACTAGCTTTTTCTTAAAAATATTTTTTTTATATAATTTTATTTATAAGGCTATGTCGAAAATTTGCATTTAACATGCGGGAAACTTTTTTATATCTCGAAATAGATACCATAAGTATATCGAGGATATATAAAGATAAAAGATTGACGTAACTTTTTTATTTGAAACTTTTTTTCTAGCATTAGCAGTTTTTGAGAAAATTGCAAAAAACAGTGATTGTTTGCCCGGTACCGCAATTAATTGCTATTAAACTTTCACGTTTTTTATGATCTCTTTATCATTAAATAAGTTTTGCATATATTCCTTCTTCAATCTCTAAAAGTGCCACTCCGGTTGATAAATTAAAAACATAAAAAACTACAGTAAAAATCATGCTTCTCGCCGATTTGTTTAACTTTTTATATAATTGTTGCACATTCTTCCGAATACTCTATATAGAATACCAGTTTTTTGGAAATGCTAATTTTCGAACAGTTTAAGTCTTATATTGACGACTTTATTTGATAAAACACTTGTCAGTATATAAAAAAAGTAAAAACCGTTGCCCAAGGAATCACTACTTCCACATCCAGCTTTTCTATCCAAGTCACCCACAACGAAAAAATTTTGTATGAGGAAATAATTGTTTATGGAACTTTAATAATATAATATTTGAAATCCTCTACCCCAAAATCCCATAAAACGATACCCCACATCGGGGGTGGTGAAGGAGGTGGTAGTGGGAGTAGATGAATTAAAAAAATATTTTGAGGTTTCTGGTTCCTGTACACACTAAATCACAATTTTTTTCATCCCCTTTAATATTGGGGTGGAAGTGGTAATGGGGGTGGCTAATGCCAAAATTTTTTTTGAGACCTTAGCTTCTCTTGTATAAAATAAGTTTACGAGGATTTCTCGGTAGAAGAAAACTGCAATATTGGACTAACTTCTTTATTAGAACATCTTACAACACTTTCTGATGGCTGCGAGTTTGGTACGGATATTTATATGTCCGGTTTATCAAACTTGTGGCCATTTGATAATATTTATAACTATATTTATTAGACGTTTAATAATCAAAATAAAATAATGGGTAAACAAGTGATAGCGTAAAACTATCAATATTATTTATAACTATATTTATTATGACATTTACTAGTATCGTTATCAAAATAAAAATAACGAGTAAACAAGTGATAACGTATAACTCCTCCCTTCTTAAAATGGATTCATATCCTTTACATGAAGGTTTGAATCTTGGAGTTCAATAGGTTCATTGGGCGGTTTGCCTTTATTTATAATTTTTATGTTAAATGGCTTCGTCTTGAAATATTTAAAGAAAACGTAAATTAAAATTACAAAGATAATCAAAAAAATAAGAAAGTAGAGAATCCAAGTGTGATGAGTAGGAGTCTTGAAGTCTTCAATTTCTAGTGGTTGGAGTTGCTTCAGTGATTCAGACATTTTGCTTAAGTCTGCGGGAAATTCTTCTAAGTGAAGGTCTGGTAGTTGGGACATAGTATATCTTTCAATTTTCGGTAGATAGAATGGACGTCCTTCAAGTCTAGTACTATCTATCGAGTAGGTAGTGTTTTTAATAATAATGCTACAGTTGTGTTCGAGTGTAACTTCGCTGAGAGTATTTAGTTGAATTATTTCTTGTTCTGGGCATGAGCTTTTAATAACAACTTCTTCTCGAGGGAAGCAAATAATTTTATCTTTGGAAATCCTTAATAGAAGATCGGTATTTACTTTGATCTTTTGTAGGACACAGTCGTTAGGTTGTTTTCCTTCTAACAAGTTAAGGAAGCAATTGGAAGTCCAAGGTAGAGGTTCTCCATGACAAATATGGTATTTGTTGATCGTTTGGCAGGCAGTGTCTTTCCATAAATGGGCAGAATGATCAATACTCAGTACTAGGTAGGGTTTTGGTGGTATGAGGATAGTGTTATTTAAGGGAATAGGAATTAACTGGACTAATTGAAAGTCTCTAATGTCAAAGAGTGGGACAGTTAATTGAACATAAATCAAATTCTTGTTAACTTTAGTCTGAATGTGAAATAATCTGTAATATTCATCAGTGTCTATTTTTAAGAGGTTTCTAGAGTTATAAAGAGTTACTAAAGTCTTCAAAATATGTATTAAGTCTGAGTGAGACATGAAGAAATGATGTATAATTCCTGAATAGGAGTTTACTAGTGCATTTTCTAAAGTTTCTAAGTGATTTAAAATGAGTAGAAAGTTCTGTGATATTTGGTTTGCTAAGCTTTGGCAATATACGTTTTTTCCTAAATTATTAAGTTGGTTTATTGTCGTGTTCAAGTGAAACATGATTGATTTTTCATTTGTTTCAATGACCCCTAAAGTTTTGTTTATTCTATCCATTAGTTGCGTATACAGAGAGGTTCTTAGGTTTAGTTGAGCCGTTAAAGAATGTTGATTCCTCATAAGAGTATTTAACTTTGAATTTATGTCTTCTAAGTCATCTGCGTCAGGAGTACCGTATAAGAATTTATTAATTTTTCCAATAGCATTAACTAGTCCTCGTTTTTTTCGATTCATGGGTTGAAAGTTTAGGAATTTTGAATATACTAGTTTCGAGAGTTGGGTTAAACGCGTGTTTGAATAATTAGTACATATATTCGGGAAATCTAACATATTTTCGGTAGTCTGTTGGATTTGATTTTCGACTATGTTTAAGTCGATGATGTAAGAGAATGAGTGATAGTTATTAATAAGTCGGGTTGGTTGGTAAGTCATTAGGTAGATGGGGTTATGAATGGACTTGATTTTTAGGCAATATGTCCTCAAAATCAACAGTAGTACTAATAGGAGTGGTGACATGTTTGTTGATCTTGTCCTGGATTAGTCTCTGTTTCACCTGAAACGAGGGTTCATCGTCAGAATCATTGTCTGGGGTTTGTTCGAGTGTATTGTCACGTACTTGATTTTTTGTAAATCGTCCTCTATTAGTAATGATAACGGGTCCTTCGTCTTTTATTACTGTTGCTGATATAAATTTAGGGAGATTCTTTGCGCGTGTAGCTTGGGAATTTCTAATATAAACTATATCATTCGGATTATAAATTTTTGGTTCTTTGCGTTTTTTATTGATTTTTGCTATTATGTTTTCTTTGTCTAGAACTTGGTTTATTCTGAGCTGTTCGTATAGCTCTTGAGTAAGGTTTTTGTGTTCCTGTATATAGTCTGAGGTGATAATTTCGTCTGAGATTTCAAACGGAGAGGGTTTGTCTAAATGTCCAAAAAGAACTTCGAAAGGGGTGTGTTTAGTAAGGGAGTGTATCGACTCGTTGTATCCGATAGTAGCCAATTTCATTAGGTAGTAGTTGGGGAAATTAGGATTTTCTGAGGTTAGGCATCGCATGCTATCTATTAATGAACTATGGAAGCGTTCAACAGGACTGTTGGATGTATGACTGTCGGTACTGGTAAAATGTAAAGATATTTTATGCAGGTCACAGTAGTCAATGATCATGGTGTTATTGAATTCTTTTCCTTTGTCACAAATTATTTTGTAAGGTTTTCCGTAGTGTTGAATAAAGGTTAAGAGGTTTTGTTGTACTTCCATTCCTGTTTTAGACTTTAAGGGATAGCTTTGTCCGATTTTCGAGAAAGGGTCGAAGATAGTAAGGTAACATTCATTTGAAAAGTGAAAAAGGTCTATGTGAATAACATCTAGAGGTTTCTTGGGTATTGGTGTATTTTGGAATTTAATTTTCTGTGGGTGCCTGTCGTATTTACAAGTGTTACACGTGTGACAATTTTTTATATATTGGGCAACTTGATAGTTGATATTAGGCCAATAGTATTTTCTCATTATTAAATCTTGTCTAGGTTGGACAGAAACCCCAGACATTGGAGTGGGCTTATATGACTGAGTGTTTTGTGGTCTTGGTTTAAAGACGTTTTGATTTTGATTTGTATTCTGTCTTCCGAATACTTGTTGGTTAGTAGGGAAATGTGTTTGAATAGTTTGACGTGGGGGTAAATTCATTGGTTGAGATGGAAATTGAGGTTTAAAGCTATGATTTTGGTTGATATGGAAGTTATTTTTTATGAAATTTTGCGACGATGTCTGTCTTGATGTTTTGTTGAATTGTTCTTCTCGAGCTACCAAATTTATAGCTTCCTCTAGTTTTGTGAAGGGGCTTAAGCGTATCATAACCTGGTAGTTTTGTGGTAAGGAATGGGTGTATGTATCGAGCGTTAGTTTTTCGTATATTTTGGTATAAGCTGTTTTTTCTGCAGCTCCGTCGTTTGATTGGGAAAGTTTTGCTAATAGTAAACTTTGTAAATTTTGCAATCTTAACCCAAAGTCATGTAGTGATTCATTATTGTGTCGGGTCGTTTGTCTTAGGTCGTGTTCAAGATTTGCAATTGATCTTGGGTCTGAGAAATGGTCTATTAACGTTTTGCGAATGTCCATCCAGGAATTTAGGTCAAAGCGGCAACCGATTATGGCGAGAGCTTGCCCGTGTAATTTTGATTTAATTGATTGAAGTAAAAAGTTGTTTAAATTGATGTTATCAGGAGTATCGTTTGGTTTCGCGTAGTTAACTTCGAGTGCGTTACAGGCTGTGACAAAGTCATTGAGGGCGAAAACATTGCCGTCAAATGGTCTTATGGCATCAACATACATTTTTAATAATTGGTAATTAACTTGAGCCATCTCTGTATTTTGAGTACTAACAGAAAGAATAGGATTTAATTTACTGGGTCTTAATCTTGCTTGGATAGGTGTATAAGTATTATTTTCTGGTTCGTTACTTGTGCCAGGAGATGCAATAGCTTCCTCTAGGCTTTCAAGTAAATCAGTGAATGACATATGAGTGGTTTACTTAATTATAGGGTCGAGGATCTGACTCTTTCCCGTCTGTAAATTACAGAATGTAATAAACAGCAACTTAATTCTTTAGTTGTCTACGATAGACTGACTTAGCAACTAATAGTTTTTTTTTCCAAATATCGCACAAATTCTATTAAGAGATAGTAAGTGAATTTAGAAAAAATTTAATTTCAAGACCGAAAGGATCACAAGAGTTTGAAAATTAAACAATTAAGTGACTTTCAATTTGAATTTGAGAAAGGGAAGCGTTCTAAGGAGCTGAGTATTGACTTACGTTTTTCTTCTCCTCCACGTAGGTTGTTTGGATAGGCCTCAACAATAAAGATTGACTTCTGGCGTCGTACCTCTGGGACTTCTTGCTCGATGCAGGATTTTTCTCAGGGGGTGACTCGATGCACTGAACAACTTGCCAAAAGGGCACTATCCTACCGACTGCGCCAAATAAGTTTACGAGGATTTCTCGGTAGAAGAAAACTGCAATATTGGACTAACTTCTTTATTAGAACATCTTACAACACTTTCTGATGGCTGCGAGTTTGGTACGGATATTTATATGTCCGGTTTAACAAACTTGTGGCCATTTGATAATATTTATAACTATATTTATTAGACGTTTAATAATCAAAATAAAATAATGGGTAAACAAGTGATAGCGTAAAACTATCAATATTATTTATAACTATATTTATTATGACATTTACTAGTATCGTTATCAAAATAAAAATAACGAGTAAACAAGTGATAATGTATAACTTATATACATTACTAAATACAGACAGAATTTTTGTTTTCGCTCAAACTTAAAATCTCGACGTTTCATGACATTCTAAGCCTATTTGAACAACAAAAATTTAAAAAAAAATTGTTTGTCGTTACTATACTTCCACTGCATGTGTTGTTCAAAAAGGCTTATAATGTCATGAATCGTCGAGATTTTAATTTTGAGTGAAAAAAAATTGCTGTGTGTCTGTCTATCTGTCGGGCTATCTGTCGGTCGGTCTGTAACTTTTTTCGTGCGCACGTTTACGCACTTTGGTACACATATGTACTTTAACGAGTTCTGGAACTAGATTATGTTTTCATCTTCTTCCGTCGAAGGGTTGAGGGGCAAATTGGGGTAAATAGGTAAATCAAGCAGGTAAGAGTCCATAAAATTGGTATTTAGTAGACAAGAGAAACTAAGATCTCAAAAAAAAATTTGGCATTAGCAACCCCCATTACCACCCCCACAAAAAACAATTGTGGTTTAGTGTGTGTACAAGAACCAGAAACTTCAAAATATTTTTTTACTACCACCCCCATCCCACTACCGATGTCGGGTGTCGTTTTATGGGTTTTTGTGGTAAAGGATTTCAAATACTATATTATTAAAGTTCCATAAGCAATTATTTCCACATACAAAATTTTTTCGTTGTGAGTGATTTGGATAGAAAAATCTAGATGTGGAAGTAGTGATTCCTAGGGCAGCGGTTTTAATATTATATTGTTATGAAATATCTATTAGTTAAATATATAAATAAATGATAGTAAATAGCATTTAACAAAAATTCTATTCAATTACAAATCTAAAAACATCAGAAAACATTTTTTTAAATTTTAAATGATTAATATTTTTATTTACCGATCGATTTTGTTAAAAAACAAATTATGTTTGTTCTAAGAATTTTTAAAGTTATAACGCCAACTTAGTTGTTAAAGTACTCGTCGGAATCTAAGGTTTGTGCAATGTGTACACTATAGTACTAGCGCAAATTATTTATAAACTGCCATTTCGGCAGTTTAATATTTGATAAAGGGTACATTAACAAAATATTAAGATGGAAAAATGATTTATATTGCCGAATATCAAGGTCCGAAGTCCCTATCCCTTTTCCTTAACCCTTTATTTCATCCTTTCCTATTGCTTGGATATATTTAAATTAAAGGCGTGAAAATTACTAGAACTTTTCTATTGGGACATTAGTGGAGATTATTAAATTCTCTGAACTAGATAGTGACAAAAGACTCTGGATAATACTTTTTCGTGCGGTTTTGAGTTTTTTCTGGAAAGTTCCATTACCGATATTGACGTGACAGTTAAATTTATTTTATTTTAACATAATCTTATGCCCATAGAAACAAATGAAGGACCTACTTGCGGAATTTAAGAAGATGATGGAGCAGCAACGTCAAGAAGAAAAAACCGAACTGAGAAAAAAACCGCTGCCCAAGGAATCACTACTTCCACATCCAAATTTTCTATCCAAGTCACTCACAACGAAAAGAATTTGTATGTGGAAATAATTGCTTATGGAACATTAATAATATAATATTTGAAATCCTCTACCCCAAAAACCTATAAAACGATACCCCACATCGGTAGTGGGGTGGGGGTGGAT
This sequence comes from Rutpela maculata, assembly GCA_936432065.2. Lineage (NCBI taxonomy): Eukaryota > Metazoa > Arthropoda > Insecta > Coleoptera > Cerambycidae > Rutpela > Rutpela maculata. The sequence goes on from OW386286.2 coordinate 110,743,206, forward strand.
GAAGTAAAAAAATATTTTGAGGTTTCTGGTTCTTGTACACACACTAAATCACAATTTTTTTTCATCCCCTTTAATAATGGGGTGGGGGTGGTAATGGGGGTGGCTAATGTCAAAATTTTTTTTGAGACCTTAGCTTCTCTTTAATATACTAAATACCAATTTTCTGGACTCTTACCTGCTTAATTTACCTATTTACCCCAAATTTACCCCAATTTACCCCCAACCCTTCGATGGAACAAGATGAAAATATAATCTAGTTCCAGATCACGTTAAAATACACAAGTGTATCAAATTTCAAGTCAATATCTTAAACGGTTTCAGAGTAAACGTGCGCACAAAAAAAGGTTACAGACCGACAGACCGACAGACAGAAATTTTTTTCTCGCTCAAAATTAAAATCTCGACGTTTCGTGACATTCTAAGCCTATTTGAACAATAAAAATTTTTAAAAATTTTTTTGTCGTTACTATACTTCCACTGGATGTGGAAGTAATTATAGAAGACCAAGAAAAGCAACGTCAGAAAAAAAAGAGGATGAAGAAAGAAGACGTCAGAAAGAAAAAGAGGATGAAGAAAGAAGACGCCAAGAAGAAAAAGAAGAACAAGAAACAAGACGCCAAGAAGAAAAAGCCGATTTGAGAAAAATGATGGAGGACCTGAAGATACGACAGCAAGAGGAGAAAGAAGAACAAGAAAGACGACATCAAGAGGAAAAAGAGGAGCAATTAAGGAAAATTTTGAGCGATCAAATCAAAATACAACAGGACGCTATAATTTCCGCCAATGAAGAATTGAAGAATGAAGTCAAAGAAAAGATAAACAAGGTAGAAGAAAAAGTAGATAAGGTAGAAGACAAAGTAGGTGTAGTTGAGACAGAAGTCAGTCAGATCAAAGGAAAGATGAGTGAGTTCGAAGGAGAAGTGGAGCGACTTAAACGACAATTAAGAGAGAAAGGAGACCAGCCATCATCGGGTCCTCGTTTAAAACCTCCCTCATATGACGGCCAAAGCTCATGGACAACATACAAGAGACAATTTGAGGCAGCTGCAAGTGAGAATAACTGGGATAATGAGGCCTTAGTTCTAGCGCTAAGAGGTCAAGCCCCAGAGTTACTTCAGACCATCCCAGTGGAGAAACAAAGAGACTTCAAAGTTTTAGAAGCTGCCTTGGACTTGAGATATGGCGACCAACACCTTGCTCAAGTATACCAGGCCCAGCTAAAATCACGGACACAAAAGGCTGGAGAAAGTTTACAAGAATTCGAGGCTGCGATACAGAGACTGGCAACCCTAGCATACCCAAGTGCTCCAAGATAATTCCAGGAACAATTAGCCGTGGAGGCCTTTTTAGATGGCATAAGGGACAAGGAAGTCAAGCGAGTACCAAAATTATCACGGCACCAAAGTAGTAGCGAAGCTTTGGTGCGTGCCCTTGAAATAAAGGCTGCCTATAAGGACACTTCACGGTCAAAAGTGCGTGCGGTGACAGTCGAAGAGGCACATTCAGACAAAAAGAACGGTGACACTATGGACATGCATGAAATGTTCAGAAAATTGTTGGCTAAACTGGATTTTCTGGAAAAACAGATTAAGCAACCAGGCGGTGGAAAGCCAAGTCAAAGTGGAGGTATCCAGTGTTATCAGTGCGGAAGATTAGGGCACATTAAGCGAGATTGTCGACAGCAAAGCCCTGAGAAGATAAATGTCGAAGTTGTCGAAGTCTCACATTCAGACGAAAGGAACCTTGACACTGTGAACATGCATGAAATTTTCAGTAAATTATTGGCCAAACTGGATTCTCTGGGAGAACAGGTTAAGCAACAAAGCAGTGGGAAGTCAAGTGGGAGTATTCGATGTTATAGCTGCGGGAAATTGGGCCATATGAGACGTGATTGTCGAGAGTAGAACCCTGAGCAGGTACATGCCACTGAGGCGGTGCTGGCTAGTGAAAGTGATGCCCCCAGAGGGATAAAGATTTGCCAGCTGCGAATAATCCCGAGTAGTCTACCATCACCAGGCTGTGTAAACGAGAGGAAAGAGATTCCAGAGAATTGGACAAAAGAAGTTTTAAGACAAGAGCAACTGGACGACACAGAAATTGAACCTATATTACGAGCAAGAGAAAAAGGAACCCGACCAGAATGGAAGGATGTCTCAAACAAAGGAGTAGGATTGAAGGCTTTGTGGTCGCAATGGGATTCACTTAGAGTGTTAGACGGGCTGTTGAGGAGAGCATGGGAAAGCCCGGATAGGAAGCAGGTTGCCGTGCGTCTAGTAATTCAGGTGTCGTGTACCAGAAGTACTCCAGGAAGCGCAAAATGAAACCTCCAGCGGACACCTTGGCGTAAACAAGAGTAAAGTATGAGAACGGTTCTATTGGGTTAATAGTCGACAAGCAAGGGCGGATCTAGAAATTTCAATAATTTTTTTCTCGTCTGTGGCGCATGGGAAATAACATCTAGAGAAGCACTCCTCTAACGACCCCTAAAAAATTTTGAAAAAGCAGTTTGCGAAAAATTTTTTCAAAATTCGAGTTGCCCCCCGATCCAAGGGACTCCTGTTTAAAATTATTCTTTTTTGTCATATACATTTTACTTTTCAAGAAAATGCAACAATAGGTTTTGGAGTTTATGAAAATATTTTTATTACTAACTGAGATACAACGAATTGAAATTTTGTAATTTGTTAAATTGTAAATTACAAAATTTCAGTTCATTGTATTTCAGTTAATAATGAAAATATTTTCATAAACTCCAAAACCTATTGTTGGATTTTGAGTAAAATCTCTGTCAAAAAAATCTCATCAATCCGTATTCAAAATTATCAAAAATTAATAAGTATCTATGAGAATCTATATGGTCAATAAGTTTCTATAAGAGTTAGGTAAAGTTGCTGTTGAAATTGTTATCAGTTTATATCCGAATTGACCAGCAAAATGAGTCAAGCATATCCATTTGTAAATCCAAACATTTACTTATACCACATCAATGAGAATTTATGAGCACAGTATCTAATGTAATTCGTGCGGCTTTTCGTGATTAAAAGACAAGTGTTTCTTTAAGAAACGAGCTGCATTAGGTTAGAACAGTTTTGATTTGCAATTGAAGATTACAAATTATAATGTTTGAATAGGGATTTATGAGATCAGTTTCTATGAGTATTAATGTTTTTTTTTCAGTAATATATTAAATGTGTTTTCATTTGTTTGAACGGGTAAAAAGAAAGGTCAGTTTTCAACTGCAATTACAAATACAAGTTTAATCACTTCGAATGGGGTTATATGTGATCAATTTCTAAAAGTATTTATGCTGTTTTCCGAATATAATTGTGATGAAGTTTAATCAGTAACAAATTGTTCACTACTTGTTAGGATATGGTCGGAAATTCCAAGTACACATTTAATATTCCTTCAAGAGGATTGGTGAGAGCAGTTTCTACGAGTATCTATTTGTTGTTCCTATAGTAAATTATATAAGTCTTTATCAGTACAGATTCGGATCTAATTTAAATATGAAAATTATATCAGAATAAAGCAACCAAATATTTTAAACAGCATCTATTTGTAAATCCAGACATTTACTTATACTATCTCAATGATAATTTATGCGAACAGTATCTAATGTAAAACGTGCGGCTTTCTGTGGTTAAATGGCAAGTGTTTCTATAAGAAACGAGCTGCATTAGGTTAGAACAGTTTTGATTTGCAATTGAAGATTACAAATTATAATGTTTGAATAGGGATTTATGAGATCAGTTTCTATGAGTATTAATGTTTTTTTTCAGTAATATATTAAACGTGTTTTCATTTGTTTGAATGGGTAAAAAGAAAGGTCAGTTTTCAACTGCTATTAGAAATACAAGTTTAATTATTTCGAATGGGGGTTATATGCGATCAATTTCTAAAAGTATTTATGCTGTTTTCCGAATATAATTGTGATGAGGTTTAATCAGTAACAAATTGTTCACTACATGTTATGATATGGTCGGAAATTCCAAATACACATTTAGTATTCCTTCAAGAGGATTGATGAGAGCAGTTTCTACGAGTATCTATTTGTTGTTCCTCTAGTAAATTATATGTCTTTATCAGTACAGATTCGGATCTAATTTAAATATGAAAATTATATCAGAATAAAGCAACATTTTAAACAGTATCTATTTGTAAATCCAGACATTTACTTATACTATCTCAACGAGAATTTATGAGAACAGTATCTAATGTAAAACGTGCGACTTTCCGTGGTTAAATGGCAAGTGTTTCTATAAGAAACGAGCTGCATTAGGTTAGAACAGTTTTGATTTGCAATTAAAGATTACAAATTATAATGTTTGAATAGGGATTTACGAGATCAGTTTCTATGAGTATTAATGTTTTTTTTTTCAGTAATATATTAAATGTGTTTTCATTTGTTTCAATGTGTAAAAAGGAAGGTCAGTTTTCAACTGTAATTACAAATACAAGTTTAATGATAATTCGTACAGCGTCCTTCTGGCAGTACGGGGCGTACTACTCGTCCTACCGACTTTAACTCAATTTTCGAACACTTCATCTCTTTCTAGTAGGACTGAGGCCCCCACCATTCGATAGATAATTTCTCAACAATTGAGCGCAAAAAAAGACGGAGTTTCTAGCTCCTTTAGTATCAAAATGGCGTGTAAGATAGTGACAGGGTAGAAATTTCAATATTTTCATTACCAACTGAGATACAACGAATTGAAATTTTGTGATTCACAATTTAACAAATCACAAAATTTCAATTCGTTGTATCTCAGTTAGTAATGAAAATATTTTCATAAACTTCAGAACGTGTTGCTGTATTTTTATGAAAAGTAAAATGCATATGACAAAAAAAATAATTTTAAACAGGAGTCCCTAGACGGGGGGGGGGGGGGGGGTAATCGAATTTTGGAAAAATTTTTCGCAAACTGCTTTTTCAAAAATTTTAAGGGGTCGTTAGAGAAGTGCTTCTCGATATGTTATTTCCCATATTTCGTATGGGTCCCATACGCCACAGACGAGAAAAAAATTATTGAAATTTCTAGATCCGCGCTTGGGGTGTGAGGTATCCCTGCCAAAAATTCCACATAGAAACTTATAAAAAAAAAGTGATGCGGTTGTATCGTTCCTGTAAATTATATTAGTATTATACAGACAGGATTTTGTCTGTTTTATTAAGTTTTAAATCGGTTATGAAACAGTAATTCCGAATGAGCTATTTGGAATTATCATGTTGCCCTTTCATGAGTATTTATATGAAATATACAACAACAAATCTACAGTTTAGTGTCTGCAAATGCACTCTTGCCCTTATATCTGTAAACATATGGAATTACAGATACAACTTTAAAGAGATTCTAAACTTTTCTATAAGTAATATCATAATAGTTTCAGTCCGTCCTTTCTCCAGTATCTGTCGTATGTAACACACCATTTATCAACATGTTTTTATTGTAAATTTCAACATTGTCTTTTTATTAGTATTAATGTGGATGTACATGTCAACAAATGTACAGTTTCAATTGTATATTTTACAGTTGTATTTTTATTGTAAACTTCCATTATGCTTTTTTATTAGTATTAATTTGGATATGCATGCCGACAAATGTACAGTTTAAATTGCATATTTCAAATAGAAATACCAATATAGTGGTAAACACAAAATACTGCAAAGTCCTTATTTCCTCGGATGTTCTTATTCTAGCCTAGAAGCAATGAATGAGTTAGCAGTGAAAGAGAATTCTTTACTTTTAATTTAACAAACACACGTCAGTTCCTTAGGTCACATTAGATTAGATATGAATTAGCGACACGTATAAGCTCCCTCTACTGGAGCCTGGAGTAAAGTTGCTGCTGAAATTTCTATCAGTTTATACCAGAATGGAGCAGCAAAATGTGTCAAGCCGTATTCATTTGTAAATCCAAACATTTACTTATACCACATCAATGAGAATTTATGAGAGCAGTATCTAATGTAAAACGTGCGGCTTTCCGTGGTTAAATGGCAAGTGTTTCTATAAGAAACGAGCTGCATTAGGTTAGAACAGTTTTGATTTGCAATTTAAGATTACAAATTATAATGTTTGAATAGGGATTTATGAGATCAGTTTCTATGAGTATTAATGTTTTTTTTCAGTAATATATTAAATGTGTTTTCATTTGTTTGAATGGGTAAAAAGAAACTGCAACTGCAATTACAAATACAAGTTTAATCACTTCGAATGGAGTTATATGCGATCAATTTCTAAAAGTATTTATGCTGTTTTCCGAATATAATTGTGATGAGGTTTAATCAGTAACAAATTGTTCACTACTTGTTATGATATGGTCGGAAATTCCAAGTACACATTTAGTATTCCTTCAAGAGGATTGATGAGTGCAGTTTCTACGAGTATCTATTTGTTGTTCCTCTAGTAAATTATATAAGTCTTTATCAGTACAGATTAGGATATAATTTAAATATGAAAATTATATCAGAATAAAGCAACCAAATATATTAAACAGTATCTATTTGTAAATCCAGACATTTACTTATACTATCTCAATGAGAATTTATGAGAACAGTATCTAATGTAAAACGTGCGGCTTTCCGTGGTTAAATGGCAAGTATTTCTATAAGAAACGAGCTGCATTAGGTTAGAACAGTTTTGATTTGCAATTGAAGATTACAAATTATAATGTTTGAATAGGGATTTATGAGATCAGTTTCTACGAGTATTAATGTTTTTTTTTCAGTAATATATTAAATGTGTTTTCATTTGTTTGAATGGGTAAAAAGAAAGGTCAGTTTTCAACTGCAATTACAAATACAAGTTTAATCACATCGAATGGGGTTATATGCGATCAATTTCTAACAGTATTTATGCTGTTTTCCGAATATAATTGTGATGAGGTTTGATCAGTAACAAATTGTTCACTGCATGTTACGATATGGTCGGAAATTCCAAGTACATATTTAGTATTACTTCGAAAGGATTGATGATAGCAGTTTCTACGAGTACCTATGTATTTGTTGTGCCAATAGTAAATTATATAAGTCTTTATCAGTATGCATTCGGATCTAATTTAAATATGAAAATTATATCAGAATAAATCAACCAAATATTTTAAACAGTATCTATTTGTAAATTCAGACATTTACTTTTACTATCTCAATGAGAATTTATGAGGACAGTATCTAATGTAAAACGTGCGGCTTTCCGTGGTTAAATGGCAAGAGTTTCTATAAGAAACGAGCTGCATTAGGTTAGAACAGTTTTGATTTGCCATTGAAGATTACAGATTATAATGTTTGAATAGGGATTTATGAGATCAGTTTCTATGAGTATTAATGTTTTTTTTCAGTAATATATTAAATGTGTTTTCATTTGTTTGAATAGGTAAAAAGGAAGGTCAGTTTTTAACTGCAATTACAAATACAAATTTAATCACTTCGAATGGGGTTATATGCGATCAATTTCTAACAGTATTTATGCTGTTTTCCGAATATAATTGTGATGAGGTTTGATCAGTAACAAATTGTTCACTACATGTTACGATATGGTCGGAAATTCCAGGTACATATTTAGTATTCCTTCAATAGGATTGATGAGAGCAGTTTCTACGAGTATTTATTTGTTGTTCCTACAGTAAATTATATAAGTCTTTATCAGTATGCATTCGGATCTAATTTAAATACAAAAATTATATCAGAATGAAACCCCAAATAATTTAAAAACTGTTCACCTGTAAATCCAAACATTTAAAGATAATATTTTAATGAGAACAGTATCTAATGTAACGTATGCGGTTTTCCGTGGCTAAATTTTAAAATTATTTGCAATAAATAAGCTTTAACGGATTCGAAGAGTTTTCATTTGCATTTCCAAATGAATAGTTTTAATTGTTAAATAGGGATCTATGAGGTCAGTGCAATGTTTCTTTTTTTTAAATAAAATGTGTTTTTATTGGAAAAAACACATTACACAAAGACACTGACCTCATAGATCTCTATTTAACAATTAAAACTATTCATCTGGAATTGCAAATTAAAAGTGTTCAAATCCGTTAAAGCTTATTTGTTAAAAATACTTTTAAAATTTACCCACGGAAAGCCGCACGCGTTACATTAGATACTGTTCTGATTGGTTCTCATTAAAATATATCTTTAAATGTTTGGATTTACAAGTGGATACTGTTTAAAATAGGTTGTTTCATTCTGATATAATTTTTGTATTTAAAGTAGATCCGAATGCATACTGATAAAGACTTATATAATTTACTATTGGAACAACAAATACATACTCGTAGACTCTGCTCTCATCAATCCTCTTGAAGGAATACTAAATATGTACCTGGAATTTCCGACCATATTGTAACATGTAGGGAACAATTTGTTACTGATCAAACCTCATCACAATTATATTCGGAAAACAGCATAAATACTGTTAGAAATTGATCGCATATAACCCCATTAGAAGTGATTAAACTTGTATTTGTAATTGCAGTTGAAATCTGACCTTTCTTTTTACCCATTCAAACAAATGAAAACACATTTAATATATTACTGAAAAGAAAAAAAACATTAATACTCATAGAAACTGATTTCTTAAATCCCTATTCAAACATTATAGTTTGTAATCTTCAATTGCAAATCAAAACTGTTCTAACCTAATACTTATAGAAACACTTGCCATTTAACCACGGAAAGCCGCACGTTTTACATTAAATACTGTTCTCATAAATTCTAATTGAGATAGTATATAAGTAAATGTCTGGATTTACAAATAGATACTGTTTAAAATATCTGGTTGCTTTATTCTGATATAATTTTTGTAATTAAATTAGATCCGAATCTGTACTGATAAAGACTTATATAATTTACTAGAGGAACAACTAGGGATTGCAATTTACCGGAAGTTTTAATAACCGGTAAATCGGTAAATAAAAATGTAAATAACCGGTTAACCGGTATTTACCGGTAATTTTTAGAATGAATGATTAGAGAGTGGCGAAAATGGCAATTATCTTTTTCCATGTACAAAATTATCTAAATTTGACAAAAAAAATTTTTGTCCACGACTATTAAATAATGTACTCATTATGTATGTTTCCTCAAGGATAATGCTATCCATTATTCCCTGCAGTGAATAATGATTTCAGTATTCACTAGTGAATAATGAGGACAGTCAGTTGTTTATAAGAAGTCACGGGCAGGTATTTTTTTAATTCGAGTGCAATCTCGCAACTTTTTAGTAGAATTTATGGCTAGTTTCTGAAACCTTAAATATAATTATTCGTTAACTGTCGTAGCTACAATTGTGTGAACAATTTTACTGTTATTATCAAATTTATGAATAGATAACTTTATTTAGCGTTTCAGAAACAGACCATCTTTTATCATACAATTTCGTTTTTAAATTTGATTAAGTAGGCCGTTATGTGTCAAAGAACGGCTTATGAAATTAAATTTAAACGTCAACGTTATTTACAATAATTTTACATATTACTCAAAAAGAATAATATAAATAATTGATTAATTAATTTCTTCAGTAAACAATTTACCAAAAATATCTAATAGTCGTGGACAAAGTATAGTATTTTACTTGCATATAATGGCTACTCTGGTGATTTACGACATTCGCCTACGGCTCGTGTCTTTAACTTCACCCTCGTGAATAATAGCCATCATTATATGCTCGTTGAATAATATACTATTATATACGTATATTTAATATAATGAACAAACCAAAAGTTTTTTATCGAAAGGAAAAATTATAAATGAAATAAATTTAAATAAATAATTATTCTGTAAATAACAAAAATATCAACTTAAATAACAAAAATTATAAACATAAACTCAAATAGGACATTTACTGAATACCTAATCTAAAAATACAATATTTTTTAAAAACGGCCTGTTGAAAGAAAGTTTTTCAAAGCTATATCTGTTAGTCGTCTGATATTTCTGCATAGAATACCACCAGCTGAAGATGTCCTTCTTCAATCGATATTGGTGGGTTCATAAGGTAATAAGAATTGGTAATAACATACATCTAAATGTATTCCACAGATATTTGCGGCAGTGAAATATTCAATTTAATATCGCACGATATTGTCAATGTCTCTCTTACTTGTATTTCTTAGGGCTTGGCGTCTGGGTTTTACTTTTTATATTATTTATTTATTGTTAAAAGTGCTCAGTGTTGGGACAGTCACTCTGTATTTAGTGAATACTAGTCGCTAACATAAATAGAAACGTTGAATACGTGACATATCGTAAGTTCAGAATTTACCGAAATAACCGGTAAAAAATTAAAATAACCGGTAATTATTGTCATGTGTTTTTTGTCCTAATAACCGGTTAACCGGTTAACCGGTTAACCGGTATTGCAATCCCTAGGAACAACAAATACATACTCGTAGAAACTGCTATCATCAATCCTTTCGAAGGAATACTAAATATGTACCTGGAATTTCCGACCATATCGTAACATGTAGTGAACAGTTTGTTACTGATCAAACCTCATCACAATTATATTTGGAAAACAGCATAAATACTGTTAGAAATTGATCGCATATAACCCCATTCGAAGTAATTAAACTTGTATTTGTATTTGCAGTTGAAAACTGACCTTTCTTTTTACCCATTCAAACAAATGAAAACACATTTGATATATTACTGAAAAAAAACATTAATACTCATAGAAACTGATCTCATAAATCCCTATTCAAACATTATAATTTGTAATCTTCAATTGAAATCAAAACTGTTCTAACCTAATGCAGCTCGTTTCTTATAGAGTCACTTGCCAGTTAACCACGGAAAGCCGCACGTTTTACATTAGATACTGTTCTCATAAATTCTCATTGAGATAGTATAAGTAAATATCTGGATTTACAAATAGATACTGTTTAAAATATTTAGTTGCTTTATTCTGATATAATTTTCATATTTAAATTAGATCCGAATCTGTACTGATAAAGACTTATATAATTTACTAGAGGAACAACAAATAGATATTCGTAGAAACTGCTCTCATCAATCCTCTTGAAGGAATACTAAATGTGTACTTGGAATTTCCGACCATATCATAACAAGTAGTGAACAATTTGTTACTGATTCAACCTCATCACAATTATATTCGGAAAACGGCATAAATACTTTTAGAAATTAATCGCATATAACCCCATTCGAAGTGATTAAACTTGTATTTGTAATTGCAGTTGAAAACTGACCTTTCTTTTTACCCATTGAAACAAATGAAAACACATTTGATATATTACTAAAAAAAAACATTAATACTCATAGAAACGGATCACATAAATCCCTATTCAAACATTATAATTTGTAATCTTCAATTGCAAATCAAAACTATTCTAACCTAATGCAGCTCGTTTCTTATAGAGACACTTGCCAGTTAACCACGGAAAGCCGCACGTTTTACATTAGATACTGTTCTCATAAATTCTCATTGAGATAGTATAAGTAAATATCTGGATTTACAAATAGATACTGTTTAAAATATTTAGTTGCTTTATTCTGATATAATTTTCATATTTAAATTAGATCCGAATCTGTACTGATAAAGACTTATATAATTTACTAGAGGAACAACAAATAGATACTCGTAGAAACTGCTCTCATCAATCCTCTTGAAGGAATACTAAATGTGTACTTGGAATTTTCGACCATATCATAACAAGTAGTGAACAATTTGTTACTGATTAAACCTCATCACAATTATATTCGGAAAACAGCATAAATACTTTTAGAAATTAATCGCATATAACCCCATTCGAAGTGATTAAACTTGTATTTGTAATTGCTGTTGAAAACTGACCTTTCTTTTTACCCATTCAAACAAATGAAAATACATTTAATATATTACTGAAAAAAAAACATTAATACTCATAGAAACTGATCTCATAAATCCCTATTCAAACATTGTAATTTGTAATCTTCAATTGCAAATCAAAACTGCTCTAACCTAATGCAGCTCGTTTCTTAAAGAAACACTTGTCTTTTAGTCATGGAAAGCCGCATATATTACATTAGATACTGTGCTCATAAATTCTCATTGATGTGGTATAAGTAAATGTTTGGATTTACAAATGGATATGGCTTGACTCGTTTTGCTGGTCAATTCTGATATAAACTGATAACTATTTCAACAGCAACTTTATCTAACTCTTATAGAAACTTATTGACCATATAGGTTCTCATAGATACTTATTAATTTTTGATAATTTTCAATACGGATTGATGAGATTTTTTTGACAGGGATACGTTTTGGCTACGTATTTTGATGCGCCCCACAGTGAAAATGCCTGGAGTAAAGCAACATTTGGTAAAAATTATAAAAATGCAATATATAAGGGCATTGTTAAATCAATTTTTTCTTGTTCTGCGAGTGTCCAGTGGTATGTTGATAATAAGGTGAGCCATGTCAGGCTGGAAGATTTATGTCTTGTGCAACCAACAAATTACGCAGAAAAGACGTCATATAAAATTCCCAGCCAACATAACGACTTTTCAGATAGTAATTTTGTTTTAGTTATTTCAAAATCTCAAATTTTCAATTACAATTACATGTTTAAAATTTGTATTTAGTAACCAGTACTGCCGGAAGTAACCAGTACTGCCAGAAGGACCGGTTATGGCAAGAATGCTTGAAAAGCGCGTCCTACTTGCAGGACTTAAAAATCTGAAGGTCTGTGTACAAAAGTACTTCTGAAAGCGCTTTATATGCAATCAATTTCTAACAATATTTATGCTGTTTTCCGAATATAATTGTGATGAGGTTTGATCAGTAACAAATTGTTCACTACATGTTACGATATGGAAACTGCTCTCATCAATCCTCTTGAAGGAATACTAAAAATGTACCTGGAATTTCCGACCATATCGTAACAAGTAGTGAACAATTTGTTACTGATTAAACCCGTCACAATTATATTCGGAAAACAGCATAAATACTTTTAGAAATTGATCGCATATAACCCCATTCGAAGTGATTAAACTTATATGTGTAATTGCAGTTGAAAACTGACCTTTCTTTTTACCCATTCAAACAAATGAAAACACATTTAATATATTACTGAAAAAAAAACATTAATACTCATAGAAACTGATCTCATAAATCCCTATTCAAACATTATAATTTGTAATCTTCAATTGCAAATCAAAACTGTTCTAACCTAATGCAGCTCGTTTCTTATAGAAACACTTGCCATTTAACCACGGAAAGTCGCACGTTTTACATTAGATACTGTTCTCATAAATTCTCATTGATGTGGTATAAGTAAATGTTTGGATTTACAAATTAATACGGCTTGACTCATTTTGCTGCTCCATTCTGGTATAAACTGACAGAAATTTCAGCAGCAACTTTACTCCAGGCTCCAGTAGAGGGAGCTATATACGTGTCGCTAATTCATATCTAATCTAATGTGACCTAAGGAACTGACGTGTGTTTGTTAAATTAAAAGTAAAGCAGTCTTTTTCACTGCAAACTCATTCATTGCTTGTAGGCTAGAACAGGAACACCCGAGGAAATGAGGACTTTGCAGTATTTTGTGTTTACCACTATATTAGTATTTCTATCACAGAGTACAGTACCTACACAGAGGCGAAGGCTTTGGCGGCTCCTTTGATTTTTGATGGCTCGTTTTTTGTGACCTTGAGTACCAGTTACGTCTACACTGAGAGAAATATGTTTTTAATTTTTTTCTGTACCCTACATTTAAGGATACACTGAAGAAAAAATGTATTTCAATTTGGATAGAAAAATATTACCATTTGAATTGTTTATAAACTGCGTTTATTTTCAATTGAGTTAGGCCCTAGCAAATTTTCTGAAATGTAATTATTATAATTGCTATAATGATACCACTTGATATTTTTTTGTTTCGATTTCGAGCTAAAAATATTACTATAATGTGACGAAGGAGTATTCTAATTTCCTTACCAAGGAAATGTATTTTTCAAAAAAACTATATACCTTCTAATATATTTAAATAAGGCGCCATTCTGATTTCCGACCGCCCGGCTGGCCAAATTGGCTATAAAGCAAAGCAAATACCCAAGCAACACACACAGCAACCAAGCTTTATTAGTTTTTATTTCTCAAATATTTAAATAATAATTATTGTTAGTGGCTCTATGAAATATTTCGAACGTGAACCTTTGTTTTTTCTATTTAGTTCAGCTCTATTTGAGTGTCTTCATTCCAGACTATATAAATAAAGTGAGTAGAAAGAAATGTATAAAAATATAACATAACCTTTTAAACTTCATGTTATGAAGAACGTATCTGACTGATTGAATACCTATTTAATTATAGTTATTATAATGTGTTCGAAATGATGAAAATTTAATACGATGTTTTATACTTTCAGAATGTAAGCTAAAAAGGAAGATTTATATATATTCCAGTATTTTAGTTGACAATCGCTGAGAAACCTACAAAATAAAATATATAATTTGGCGAGAATTGAATAATATTGAATCAGCTTGGAGAGAAAATGTGAATCGTGAAAGTATTATCAAATCTGACAATAAATCGCTAACGTTTTGAGAAATGGTGAATGACTAGTACAAATGTTGGTGTAAATATTTCATAATATACTGAGAATTGCTTGATTTTTGAGAGAAATGCGTAGACAAAAGGATGAGTTCAAGGCACTCAAAAATCTTGTAGGTATATGTGGTTGGGTGTAAGAAGTACTCTCCAAGAAATTTGCAAGATAAAAGCTTTTTGCAAAGGTAAGACTTAGTTGTCGATGATCAACCTTTTTTTTTTTCAATATATGCTTACCTGATTAAACATTGCTTAATGAATAATTGCAAATTCATTTTTCAGGTTATGAACTCTTAGCGTAGCATCTTCAACAAAAGCCATCGACTCCTTGGATTACTCATTGTGACTGTGTTACTAATCTAGACAAAATCGTTCACTACCCATCAGTCTTTCCTTTCAATTTCTTAGCAATAAACACGGTGGCTATGTTCGAAGGGTTAACTGTTATAAATTCTGTGAAAAATACCATATAAAGTAAACAATAAACAAGATCTGGAGTATTGAACTACTTGAAATATGTAAAAAAGGTGTACACGTCTTCCAGTTTTTGACCCCTTGCCTATGATATACCTATAGATGGAACTATACAAACCATTGTAATTTGTACAAAAACTTCTTTTTATCGTGTCTTGTTATGTTATACAGTATCGGAAAGCGTTTGATTTGGTGCGGCAATAAGAGCAAGCGAGAGCAAAGCAAGCAATGATGTATATTAAGGGACGTGTCTGCTTTGCCTCTGCTAGGGTACTGGTAGACGCCTTTATTGTAGGCAGTCGGTTAAGTCGTTGAAACTATGCAATCTCAATGGTAGAACTTTCCGATACTGTATAATATTGATGGGTTTTTGACAAAAAGTCGTAAGCGACATATCGTAAATTTTACAGGAAACGACTTTTTTAAAAATAATTGTATTTCTTAGTTCCAACTGTACCAAAATTTGTATTACGATTTTGTTCTTCATTACAAATTGATACCGACATTGTTATTGATGATAATACAAATTTTTGATTTAATTTTGCTGCTTAAGATGTTGTCGGGAATATTTTATTTGAAATTTGTCACTTAATAAGATGTACATATATACACGAAATACTATGGCTAGCCTTTAGTTTTATGGGACAAGAAAAATTATCTTAAGCGCCTAAAAGGGTATTGTAACCGACACAACTCCATGGTGCTTACGATTTTCTGTCAGTATATGATATCAGCTTACGATATTTTATGGTCATTTTTTTAAAAAGTGGGCGCTTACGATGTTTTAAAATATTTAATATTAGCAGAATATGAAATAATTCACTTACGAGATTTTCTGGGAACCTGTAGTTTAATGTAAGCTACCACAAGAACCAAAAAAGCTAAAAATGAAGATAATGTCGCTTACGATGTTTTGTCAAAAACCCATCGATATGTCTAACACGTATTTTATTATTTTATGTATTACTATTACTTTTTTATGTAGGTAGGTCAATTGTTAAATATCCCTTGTATTTTATTAAATACATATATTCACTTTTTATTATATTTTATTTATCACTTGTATTATTGTTGTTAGCAGTAAATTAAAATAGTCGATTATGTAGAACTTATATATACTTGCATCTAACTGAAAGTAAAACAAAATATATTTACTAAATATCAAATTATTTATTATCCAACGTTCCATTAATACTCAGAAGAATTAACAAGAAACTTACTGGAGATATAAAGAAAGATCTATATTGCAATAAAAAATAAATGATTATATTATACACATACTAATATCTAAGTAGTAATAAGTAACATTTGTAATTACATAATTCAAAGAATATTTGCTACAATTTGACACTTTCAAAACCCATTCGGACTTTATTTATGTGTTCACTGACTGGAGGATCACTTTCAGTCTTAATTTCATAGTTTTTGAATGTTAAACAATCCCAACACTGGGTTTTTAAACACCACACAATATATTTTAAAAGGACGTTTAGTTCCAGATCAATCAATGACAGCAATACTTTAAATTTCTTTGATTTAAGCACTTCATCAGATATCTTAATGTAGTCTGTGTATTTTTCTCTTGAGATACCCGATTTAAAAAATGCTATTACGCTTCTTTCTCCCTCAGCATCAGCTCTTCCGTCGCTCAACTAAAATTTAAACATAAATGATTATTAAAAATGCTGACAAATTAATATAAAGTGTTATTTTTTACCATGAATTGTTTATTGTTTGCTTAAGCAGTAGTTATTATTATCACAAGCACTTTTAGCTTTTAAAGTTGTATCCCATAAACATCTAACTGGATGGATCATAGTGGTCTTGAATTACGGACTTTCCTGCAACATAAATCCACACTAAAAATCAAATTCTTAAATTAACAAGTAACAACTTACCATTAATAAAATACTTGGAATATTCCAGTAAAATAATTCCTTTTAATTGCTTGGAATCTTTTAACCCTAACCTCTTCTGGTCGTAAATCGACGTTATTTTATAAAAACTGATGTTTTCTCGGATTGCCACCCTTCAACAACTAATAATACAACAAAAACTGGCCATTTTGTATGACATAATGTCATTGTATATAGTCTATATACAATGATAATATCCATAAAAACTCTAATATGAAAAATTCAATTCTTAAGTTCAGTCAGTCGCCATTTGACAGCAATGACAAGTGAATTTAGAAAGTGAGGTTGATTGATATACCAGTTAAAAAATGGCGATACGTATACAAATTTGGTTTTGGCGGGAAGGCTTGCTTTCGCCTCTGTGTAGTTACTGTACTCTGTGTTTCTATTTGAAATATGCAATTTAAACTGTACATTTGTCGGCATGCATATCCAAATTAATACTAATAAAAAAGTAAAATGGAAGTTTACAATAAAAATACATCTGTAAAATATACAATTGAAACTGTACATTTGTTGACATGTATATCCACATTAATACTAATAAACAGACAATGTTGAAATTTACAATAAAAACATGTTGATACATGGTGTGTTACATACGATAGATACTGGAGAAAGGACGGACTGGAACTCTTATGATATTACTTATAGAAAAGTTTAGAATCTCTTTAAAGTTGTACCTGTAATTCCATATGTTTACAGATTTAAGGGCAAGAGTGCATTTGCAGACACTAAACTGTAGATTTGTTGATGTATATTTCATATAAGTACTCATAAAAGGGCAACATGATAATTCCAAATAGCTCACTCGGAATTACTGTTTCATAACCGATTTAAAACTTAATAAAACAGATAAAATCCTGTCTGTATAATACTAATATACCATAGGAACGATAAAACCGTATCACTTTTTTTTTATAAGTTTCTATGTGGAATTTTTGGCAGGGATGTATATGACAAAAAAGAATAATTTTAAACGGGCGTCCCTTGGCTCGGGGGGGGCACTCGAATTTTGAAAAAATTTTTCGCAAACTGCTTTTTCAAAACTTTTTTTAGAGGTCGTTAGAGGAGTGCTTCTCTAGATGTTATTTCCCATATTTCGTATGGGTCCCATGCGCCACAGACGAGAAAAAAATTATTGAAATTAAAAGATCCGTCCTTGTCGACAAGATGTAGAGGCTTGGTGTAGCAAGTGTAAGAATTGTGCTGCCAATGGGGAACCATTTCCCGTGAGCAACTACACGAATGAAAGTCGAGAACAACCGAAGAATGACCGAGAGCAGATTACCAATGCTAGTGACCGGATGAAGGCTCGTTATGATCGGAATGCCAGTACAGGAGGATTCAAGGTGGAGGATCTGGTTTGGCTGTAGCAACCCACAGCGGAAGGAATGGAGATCCTCGAAGCTTCAACCACCTTAGGAAGGACCGTATTCCATCATCACCAGAATCAATGACGTTATCTATCGGATTCAAAGAAGTAAAAAGTCGAAGATGAAGATCGTACACTTGGATAGACTAGCGAAGTATGTGAAAGAGACTGAATTGCCCTACCGGGACGTTCAGGCTTAAGGAGGGGGCAGTGTTATGTGTTTCAACCCTCCAGAGACATGTAGAAGAATCTAGAACATTACAGACAGCCTGTGGAACCTTGTAAAATGTGTTGGAATGTAGTGGAAAGATCTAAAACACATAACCTGGGTATATAAGGAATGACAAGCTGTTTGTAAGGACAGTTGAGTTAAGTTCGAACAGTTCTAATGGTCAGTTGAATAAGCAGTACAGACAGTCAAGTTTAAGTTTGGATAGCAAGTCAGTAAGATCAGAAGAGAGTAAAGTGATCAAAGTAGTGAATAATTATAGTATTTAGTAGTATATCAGTGAAGAAATTATTTATTGTAATTAGTAAATTAATAAATTAGTGTTTAGTGTTACCCTGGTGTTATAATTTCCGGATCCACGATACAGGGTGTAAGCACGTAACAGTATATTAGTGTTACGGCAAAAAACGAGTATTTTCAAAAAAATTTTTCACAAAAGTTACCGTCCAATTTGAAAACAATTTACCAGATTATGTGCTTCCGCGAGATCTTCAATTTTTGATTCAACTTTTTTTTCGTCAAGTCAATAATATCGAAGTTATCGTGAAAAAACGTGTTTTTGAGAATTTTAAATGCGAATTCCTCCCCCACCCCGTGCGATTAAGCTGAACTAACTTATTAATAACATGATACAAGAGAACGCGTGTAACCGAATTGTCAAAAAAAAATATTTTTTTTTAAGTTGGTTTCAAAACTTTTCTTTTTCTCGCCAGATCCGCTCTAGCCCAGTCGATGAAGGTATTTACAAAAATTTGCAAACTGAATACTTAATTTTTTTTTTAATAAGTTCGTGAAAGTGTATAGAATAATATTTTGAAGAGTTTACATTTCGTTCGGATGCAGAATATAAAAAAAGTGAAAAAAAATTTTTTTTCATCCATTTTTTCAAAATCTTGAAATTAAGTCAAGCTAAAGCCACGGTTTTCCCGGAAAAAAATAGTCAAGTGTAACGTTATAACCCGGAGTGAGATACATGCGTGCGCGCGCTTGAATACGCATGACTGTGACACCGACGCACTGAATTACATGTCATTAAATCAGAATTTGTTCAATCTATATGAGTGTTGGTTCATTTAAAAGATTGAAATTGTAGCTTTCTGATACTTTTTTGTTTTAAACAAAACAAGCAAATGATGGATGGGAAAAATATATTTATATACTATACTATAATATATACTGTGGTGCCCCACCTATTAGGTACAGCTATTTGTATTAGAGTATTGTGTGTTGTATAAATTTTGGGGCAGTGATGCGAATTTGAGGTCTTGAGTACTAAATCAAATAGGTGAAGACAAGAACTGTCAGAAAAAGGGACGCGAAGTTTGAAGGAAGGTTTTGGCGGATAGAAGAGTGACAGCAGAGGCGTCTGGCATTGAGAGAGTAAAGGTAGCAGAAATGAAATAAATAATAGTTAGATAAATTGGAATAATAATTGAATCCAGCGGCGGTTTACGAATAGTCTGCATCAAATCAGGAAATCTTGTGGCGATGCTGATAAAACAAGAGGTAAACAAAAACTGTTGTTGTGTTAAATGTGAAGAAGTTAATATAAATTTGTTAAATACTGATCTTTTCTTTGTTTCTTTTGACGCAAGCGCGTAAACACTTTTAAATTTCCCTGAGATATTAATTAAGAGCTTCTCAATACTTATATTATCACGCCCGAACTCAATCAATAAAATATATAGAAAAAAATAAAGGCCCTTCAAAAAAATTCTTTCTTCGTTGAGAACTGTTAAAAAGTATGTACACTTCATGATTATTATGGTTTATTAAGTTGTAGTAAGGTGGATTCAAAAAAAGTACATCTCAAATCATTTTAATTTCCTTGCTTGATGATTTTCTTGATAAATATATATATTGGAGGCTGTAACTTGCTGAGAAATTGACCCATTGGAAAAAATAAAATATTACTATTTCGGAGAAAATGTATACTTTTTGAATGTTCAAACACAAATTCGTTTACTTGTATGCATTTTTTCGAAAATATGAGATCATGATAAGAAATTGCGAATTTCACGATCTTATAACTATGAAAATATCTTTGATTGTTTTGAATATAAATTCTGGAACTTTTCCAATACATTAACAAATGCATAAGAAATCCATTGGATATAGCTGAAACGTGAATAGGTGTACCTGTAATAAATACAATAAAGTAAAGGCACATAGAAATTCATGCGAGCGATTCAGCGGCTATGTGTGGTGTCTGTGTATGCGTTCATAATTATGTATTTTCCCTCCAGACTCACTATTTATCCTCCTATTTACTAAGAAAAATGTTAAAAACGTTTAATCAGAAAGAGAAAAAAGCTTTATTTTACTCGTTCGAACTGCTAAGAATTTTTAGAAGTTCCGTAGTATGCATTTAACCGTGCGCTTGGCCGCGCAGAGTGTCACAGTTATTTCACTATTTTCTTCCAGGAATACCATGGCTTTAGCGATAAATTTTATTAGGACATGTTTTGTTCAGAAACACGTGGTCTATCCACCTGTATTTTTGTTTTTTTCTACCCTGACTAATTTAAAAATTTTGAAAAAAAAACCTTTTTTTTATGTTCTGCATCCGAGCAAAATGTAAACTTTTCAGGATATTATTCTATACACTTTCACGAACTCATTAAAAAAAGATTATTCAGTTTGCAAGCCGTAAATTCGTCCGTCGGTGGAGCATCCGAGCTCTGTTATTTCATTTCAGCCAGCTGGCACACGCAATGTTGTAATTCTTACTCCCCATGCCTAGCCCACGACTACACACACGCTATCACGATGCGGATCACGCCACACGCAGTCTGTCGCAGAGAGCCTGTCACAGAAGAAAAATGTGATCCGGTCCTGGCACAATTTTTATAATTCCCTCCGAGATTGGCACTGCGCGATGCAGATGAGCGAACTTTTCCCGCCAATGAGAGATTATATTCCTGAGTTATAGGTATTCTGTTTATCATTTCTTCTGTGACTCTATATCTGATAGTTTCCAAATGGTTTGAAATAAGTTTGTAAATTTGTAAAAACAATTAGGTACTCATTAGGTCATTACTTCATATACCTATTAGGTATGCAAATTAATTATACTTACCTAGTTTCTTAGTTGGATTTTCAAAGCAAGATTGAAAAAAACGACCAAATTTGAATCGCGCAGGCGACTAAAAGTTTCAATTTCAAACGCGGTTTCATGTACTTGTAGAAACAAACCTGTTCATAATTATTCTGACAGTTTACACACATAATAAGTACAATAAATCTTACCGTTTATGTCTCTTTATGCAGCATTTGTACCTACTTTGACAATGAAAAATATTAAACTGCGGTGTGGCGGGAAGTCTGTGCTGAAAAAATAGGTTCCTGCCCTACCTACTGAAAGATAGGTAGGATCGCAAGGGATCGCAAGTTATTTTTCAGTGCACAGTTTAATATAAAGTCCATATATTCTGGCTTAGATGTATTATTCACAGTCTATTAATAGTAACAAAAATTATTAACTTATATAATATTTATTTTTAAAGTCTTGAAAGATATCCAACATTCAACTCGGTTGGTAACTGTAGAAGTCGCACAGCAATCATAGCATTTGCATTTATGTTCGTCGGGAAGTCGGGTCATAGTACACGAATCAGCTGTTCGTCTAAACTGTAATACTAAGAAATCAATAAACTGTATTCAGCCTTTATATAAAGTAATTATATATCTTATTCTAAAATTTTATAATCATTCTATGGAGATATTGATTGACATTTGACAGATGAACTAATAAATTTAATTTTAAGGTTATCGCAATGCTTTATTTTTTATCTTAGGTTTATTCTTGTGTCTTGTGTCCAGTCCAGTAAGATTAGTATAAACCCCGATGCGCTAGAAACAGGTCATCGCGCAAACGAGTGATAGTACCTATATTATGTCAGTTTTATTTAAATAAAAGTCATTGGTGGTTACACGGAATAAATAATTGTTTTAAAAGTTAAATAGACCAATAACATGTCATCCACGCGTTTATTATCTCCTCTCCATCACTGTGGTAATGGTTTTAGGCTGCGCCAATCCAGTCATACGTCACTCGGTAGGCATAAGTCGTCCGTGGGGTTTCAGTGGTTAACAGCACAAAAACGAATTTGTCGCATGATGGCGAGTCAAGCTAAGCCTACTTTAACTCTCGAAAATTTAAACCCCAATGTCAAGGTTATGGAATACGCGGTTCGCGGACCGCTCGTTATCAGAGCCGGAGAGATAGAAAAAGAACTAGAAAAGGTAATAAAATACCTGTAATGTCTCACATTTTTGCTAATTGCTTTATTATTATTTTATTATTCACCATTTGTCAGTAAAATATATTATTTTATAGGCTTTTGTTGACTGCTTTTGGCTGATTTATTCCTATTAGGATACTTAGGTAGATACTGAGATTAAAAATTTTCAATTGTCCTAAATACTGACAGGGGCATACTTAGTAGATACCGGCCTATTAGATAGGTATCTACATATATATATATATATATATATATATATATATATATATATATATATATATATATATATATATATATATATATATATATATATATATATATATATATATATTTTGAAAGCTGAACAAAAGGTCTTATGCTAAAACTAAACAATTTTGTCATTAAAATATCTAGGAATGTCGAATGTAATAGTATACCTATCTCAAAACAATCTACCTACCTACCTAGGTATAACTATTAATAATTATTATATTATAGAACCTAAGTACATGTAGGTAATAAGTACATGTAATATTTTGTAGTCTGTATATTTTAAATTATAATTGTGCTAGGTATACCCTAATATCTGACAAGAATAAAGATCCTCGCGATCATTTTGTTTAAATTGAGTGAACAGTTTATTTAAGACAATACGTATATAACTTTTTCCGTAATGGTAATTTAAAATTTAAATATTTATGTGCACAGAAAAAAATAGATGAAAAGATACCTACACACAAAAATTGTAAAAAGTCGAAATTTATTATTTAATACAACTTAACATATATCAGCTTTTATACAACAAAATGACAAGTTGCTGAATGTGAATAATTTCCTCTGCAATTAATTCTTATTTCCGGGTAAACAGAAAATATGAGATCAGACTCATTAATTTCTTTATATAAATAAAAACATTTCAACTTATTCAAATATGTAGGTAATTTTTCGTGTATAGCACTAATTAAATAATTTTATTATAATCTATGGAGCAGGATTATTTACAGGGGCGTAACAAACAACGACGCTCCCTACAAATGTACCTGAAGTTTCGAACGTTCACTTGAACGAATTTCATTTGAAAAGGAAAGATTAATAAAAATTATAAATCGACTTAGGCGTACCACTTTTACGGTAATATTTGTTGGCAACGATAGTATCGTTGCCAGCAAATATTACCAGAAAAATTGTACGTCCAAGTCGATTAACTTCAAATTTTCAATTTAAATTCGTTCAACTGAACGTTCGAAACTTCAGGTACATCCCTACAAGGGGACTGGTGGTGCAAAAAAAATATTTCATGGATTATTTGCGACTTATTGTCAGACCGGCCTTGCCTGCTTTATAATATTACTAGCTGACCCAGCAAACGTTGTTTTGCCATATAAATTATAAATTTTTGTCCAAAAAATAAAAAGAAAATTTCTGGATAGGGCCACCCTTATCACCTAGGGGTATAAAAAATAGCCTACGACCTATTCTCAGACCTACCAAATATACACCAAAAATTTCATAAAAAACGGTCAAGCCGTTTCGGAGGAGTTCGATAACAAACACTGTGACACGAGACTTTTATATATTAGATTTAATATGAAATTTTAAAAATTTTTGTAAATAAAATATCTTATTCTTATTCTCCACATCTTGACAGATGTTTTGTGATCCATGGCCTCTCTTTGCTGTATGGCACGGCACGTCTGACAACATCACGCCATCTGTTGCCGTCAACCAAACGTTTAGGAGGGCATCCTCTTCAGCTTTTGCCATCTGGTTTTCTGCAGAGGCGTAACTATGCACGGGCAATTCGGGCAGTTGCCCGGGGCCCCAGGCTCTTAGGCCCCCCCGGATCCCACGAAATATTAATATCGCGTTGTGTTCGCATTACCCGAGATATTAGTAATAATATCGTGTTTGCATTAGCAGCGACCCGTATGTATGTTTCAGTGATTACTCTGACGTTGCTTAAGCGATTTCTGTCAAACCTGTTACAAAGTGTAGGCCATAGTCTGGTGGTGGTCCCCTACTAAAAACCGCTGCCCAAGGAATCACTACTTCCACATCCAGATTCTCTGTCCAAGTCACTCACAATCAAAAAACTTTGTATGTGGAAATAATCGTTTATGGAACTTTAATAATATAATATTTGAAATCCTCTGCCCCAAAAACCCATAAAACGATACCCCACATCGGTAGTGGGGTGGGGGTGCTGATAGGGGGTGGTAGTGGGGGTAAAACAATATTTTGAGGTTTCTGGTTCTTGTACATACACTAAATCACGATTTTGTTTCATCCCCTTTAATAATGGGGTGGAGGTGGTAATGAGGGTGGCTAATGCCAAATTTTTTTTTTGAGCCCTTAGCTTCTCTTGAATATACTAAATACCAATTTTATGGACTCTTACCTGCTTGATTTACCCATTTACCCCCCAACCCTTCGACGGAACAAGATAAAAATATAATCTAGTTCCAGATCTCGTTAAAGTACATACGTGTACCAAATTTCAAGTCAATATCTTAAACGGTTCCAGAGCAAACGTGCGCACAAAAAAGTTACAGACCGACGGACAGACAGACGGACAGGAAATTTTTTTTGCTCAATGACATTCTAATCCTTAACAATACAAATTTAAAAAAATGTTTTTGTCGTTACTATACTTCCACTGGATGTAGAAGTAAAATGACAATAAAAGATTGCATTTGTTACGGTTAAAACATTAAATTACAGTGTGTCTCATTTAAAATGAAGACACCCGGATATTTTCGCCAATTTTTGAAATCCAGATTTGAGCTTTGGCACAATTGTAATCCTATGTAAGACGCACGGTTAATAAACGATACGGTTACATCAATCAGCAGCTTTAGGACGAGAGAGACGCGAGGGGCGGGAAATCGAATGAAAGAGACAGACATATCTGATTTCCGTGCAGAAGACAGAGACAAAGATTCCGGTAGAGTCTACAGCCTACGTCACCTGTAGACACTACAAGCATCTTTGTCTCTGTCTTTTACACGGAAATCAGATATGTCTATCTCTTTCATTCGATTTCCCGCCCCCCGCGTCTCTCTCGTCCTAAAGCTGCTGATTGATGTAACCGTATCGTTTATTGACCGTGTGTAAGACTTACATTTAGAGACTACCAACTTAAATTTAAGTAACAAACTGAGACAACGGCAGTTCCCCAAATGGGGCCCATTCCCGATATTTTGCTTAGCGTTGAAGATATCGATAAAAGTTATTAGAAAAAGTTGTTCAGAATCTAATTTTGAGCACCAATACCAAATTTCATTACGAAATTTTTAGTTTTTTAAATATTTTCCGCAGTCCACACACGGTTACAATTTTGGTTTTCAATTTAATAGGATGCCATGGAAACAAAAACTATGATTAAATTAAATGTCAATCTGACAAAACTTTGAGTTATAGTGTAAAGTTCTAGTTTACAATCGTAAAATTCGTCTTCATTTAAGGGAAAAAATCGAAATAATAAGGTTATGGTGATGGGGTTCGTAGTAGCAGAGAAGTAGCCACCGAATTTAACCGAAGACATCCTTTACTAGTCGATATTACTCATGGAACTGCAGCCACCATAAATGCTCGTTTCAATGAAACTGGCAGTGTTATTAAAAGACCTCAGAATTATCAACCCCGTCGAATGCATCCGCATCCTGAAGATAACGTAATCTTAGCTGCAAATCAAGCGAATCCAAGAGCGAGTCTACGAAATTTAGCGTTTCAACTGAATATCGACAAGGAGAAAATTAGAAGATGTTTCATACGTCATAAAAGCAAGCCTTATAAACCAAAATTTTTACACCCTTTGAAAGAAAGTGATGAAAATAGAAGGTTAGATTATTGCTATTGGGCCCAGGGAAATTTTTTAGACGACCGGAAATTTCTAAATAAAATTTTGTTTACCGCTGAGGCTACATTTACCACTAATGGGGTGGTAACTTCTCAAAACTGTAGATACTGGGCCACAGAAAATCCTCATTGAGTTATTAATTGTAAAGACCAATATTCAGAGAAAGTTAACGTATGGTGTGGAATTTTAGGACACCGAATAATTGGTCCGTTTTCTTTAATAACTCGTTAAATGGCGAGCGGTTACTTAACTTCTTCGATACGGAATTATGGGATGCAATTGAAAATCTTCCGCATGTGTACACATGCAGAATTTTAATTGTAGATGATATTACTAATTTGAGGGAGAAATGTATAGACTAATAATAAACAAAACCCCGGGTATACAATGTGATAAAAATGTACTACAATGCTATTTAAATAAATAAATGCATTGTAAACCTACCTGTTAATGTTTAACATCTCACGTAAGTGCTTATAAATCATCCATAATTGCTATTCATAAACGTCAATGCCATTCATAAAAGCTAATGACATAATTGTTAAATACAAATAAATACTTATACAAGATTTTTAACAATAGGGGAAAACAATAAAAGCTGAAAATTTCAATTATATCCGGTCGTTATGATGACAAATTAAGCATAACGTCGGCTTACTATCAAAACCTCCTAAATCGATTTGTACGAATTTTACAGGAAAGAACAAAAACGAAAACTCCTAACTCTTATATGGTTCCACAAGAATAACACATACATATATATCAAAACCTTCTAAGTCTAATGATAAAATCAAATTGAATACAAGATAAGTAATATAATTTAAGGGGAGGTGTAAAAATTGCATACATTACAGAAAAGTACACTTATTCTTACCTTATTTTTTTTGTCCATTTTTTAAAAATATTTTCTAATTCGAAATAAACCAAGAGCACAACACCAGATCAATTAGGTTATACAACCTGACATTATTACTATTATTAGACATAGAAGGTTTTGATTTTTAAATGGGACTGTAGCGACATAGGTTTCAAAAAAGCCGATAGAGGTGGACATGTTCGTGCTAGACTTCGGAGATTTTGCAAGTTTGTGTGTCAGCGTTTCAAGAATATGAATAATCCAAAACCCCCAAAATCTCAAATAAGAGACTTAGGAGGTTTTGATAGTAAGCCGACGATAAAACAAATGAATAAGGAATTCACTTGCTGCAGCGATTTTGTTGATTTAATTTGTTTTTGGTGTGATAACAAGTGCGATAAGTCTTAGATTAAATATAACCGTTGTTTCGTGTAAAATTTAAACAGTGGGTGTATTCTTTATTTCAAGGTTGAGTCCATCAGGTGGCACCAAGCGTATCACTTATGTTGTAAGAAAGGGAAAGCATACCGCGGTGCAACTCAACGTTGAAATAAAGAAAACGCCCAGTATATTTTGCAACATTAAAATTTTCTGCTATTTTCCTTAATATTTCCGACCCTAGTAATTGCAATACAAAAAATTAAAACCGAATTGTTCGCAATACAATTTCGAATGAAAACCTTGTGATAATTTCTTAACTTGTAAAGATAATTAAAACCTAAAAATGACCCTTTTCGTATAATTTAAGAAATGTAAAGAAGTAATATATAAATCTTAACGAAAGCGTATGAAAGGAATTATGCCTTTTATGGAACTAAACTCTCATGCCAAATTTTAACAAAAAATATTTATTTAAGGGTCTAAAAATCAAAAAGAACTTTGTTTCAATTGTTTATATTTAAGTGCATCGATGCATAGGAGGACATTTTTTTTAATTTAGGTTTTTTCAAGTATTTTGCAATGGTATTAAGAAAAAAAATTATTTCATTAATTTAAACCGTATTCATTGTATTTGTTTAAAACTTTTGGAAATTATAGTTACAAACAAATTCAAATGAGCTTTTCGAGGGATTTTTTATGAATCCAAAAACGGTAAACGAATTATGGAAGTAGGTAAAAAGACAACATTAAAAAATAATATTCTACTTGCATTTAGAGTGGAGATATGTTAGTTCTACTTCCACATCCAGTCGAATAGTAATGCAAAAAAAAAAAACTGAAAATTTTTATTGTCCAAATAGGCTTACAATGTCATGAACCGTCGAGATTTTAAGTTTGAGCAAAAAAAATTATATCTGTCTGTATGTAACTTTTTTGTGCGCACGTTTACTCTGGAACCGTTTGAGATATTGACTTGAAATTTAGTACACGTATGTATTTTAACGAGATCTGGAATTAGATTATATTTTGAAGTCGTTAAAAAAAAGGTACTTATTTATCTCTTGACATTTATTCATGAAATCCGTATTTTATAAAATACTTCCAATAATGTAAAAAATCACTGCCCAAGGAATCACTATTTCCACATCCAGATTTTCTATCCAAGTCACTCACAATGAAAAAATTTTGTATGTGAAAATAATTGTTTATGGAACTTTAATAATATAATATTTGAAATCCTCTACTCCAAAAACCCATAAAACGATACCCCACATCGGTAGTGGGATGGGGGTGGATGAAGTAAAAAAATATTTCGAGGCTTTGGTTCTTGTACACACACTAAATCACAATTTTTTTTCATCCCCTTTAATAATGGGGTAGGGGTGGTAATGGAGGAGGCTAATGCCAAATTTTTTTTGAGACCTTAGCTTCTCTTGAATATACTAAATATCAATTTTATGGACTCTTACCTGCTTGATTTACCTATTTACCCCAAATTTACCCCAATTCACCCCCCAACCCTTCGACGGAACAAGATGAAAATATAATCTAGTTCCAGATATCATTAAAGTACATATGTGTACCGAATTTCAAGTCAATATCTCAAACGGTTCCAGAGTAAACGTGCGCACAAAAAAAGTTACAGACAGACCGACAGACAGACGACAGACATAATATTTTTTCGCTCAAACTTAAAATCTCGACGTTTCATGACATTCTAAGCCTATTTGAACAATAAAAATTTTTAAAATTTTTTTGTCGTTACACTTTACTGGCTGTGGAAGTAAAATTTACGTTTTAAAAAAACCGCTGCCTAAGGAATCACCTCTTCCACATCCAGACTTCCAATCTAAGTATCTTACAACCAAAATACTATAATTGCACTCTACTAAGTGGAAATAATTGTTTATGGATCTTTAATGGTATAATATTTGAAATCGTGTACCAGAAAAACCGATAAAATGATATGCCCCATCAGTAGTGGTGGTGGTGAATGAAGTGAAAAAAATTCTTAACGACTGGTTCTTGTACACACACTAACTTACAATATTTTTTCACCGCCTTTAATAATGGGGTGAGGGTGGTAATAGAGGTGGCTATTGCCAAAAATTTTTTGAAACCTCAGCTCCTCTTATATTTATAGTCCACAGTACATCGCCCTTTTTTTTTAATGATTAGTAACATGCTGAATTTTCGTGAGTAGCTTCGTTTTGAGGACACGCCCAACTTTTTTCTCTGCGGTAGTGGTAACTAATAGCAAAGATTATTTTTTCTATTTCGCACGAATTGTCTAATTCGATAACCTGTCAAATTATTTTGGCAAAATATTTTTCATTCGTTAAACGTTTATTAAAGAGTTAGTTTTTCGATTGCCTTGGTTACGTTTTGGTTACGTTTGCGCGAGTTAATTATAATAAGCCCCGTGTTTGTCCACAACATATTGCCAAAAAAAATTAAATTACAAATTTAAAAAAAAACGGCAAAAAAATATCGAGTAATTAACTAATATAAAAAAAATAAATTAACACAACTTTAAAAACCGCTGCCCAAGGAATCACTACTCCACATCCAGATTTTCTATCCAAGTCACTCACAACGAAAAAATTTTGTATGTGGAAATAATTGTTTATGGAACTTTAATAGTATAAAATTTGAAATCCTCTACCCCAAAAACCCATAAAACGATACCCCACATCGGTAGAGGGTGGGGGGTGATGGGGGTTGGTAGTAGGATAGGAAGTAAAAAAATATTTTGAGGTTTCTGGTTCTTATACACACACACTAAATCACTTTTTTTTTCATCCCCTTTAATAATGCGGTGGTGGTGGTAATGGGGGTGGCTACTGCCAATTTTTTTTTTTTTGAGACCTTAGCTTCTCTTGTACATACTAAATACCAATTTTATGAACTCTTACCTACTTGATTTACCTATGTACCCCAAATTTACCCCCCAACCCTTCGACGGAACAAGATGAAAATATAATCTAGTACTAGATCTCGTTAAAATACATGTGTGTACCAAATTTCAAGTCAATATCTCAAACGGTTCCAGAGTAAACGTGCGCACAAAAAAAGTTACAGACAGACCGACAGACAGAAATTTTTTTTTCGCTCAAACTTAAAATCTCGACGTTTCATGACATTCTAAGCCTATTTGAACAATAAAAATTTTAAAAAATTTTTTTGTCGTTACTATACTTCCACTGGATATGGAAGTAAAATTATGAAATAATTTTGATTCCATATACGAACTCTTATGATTTATTTAAATCCAGCTTACAATTTCTTTACGTCCTCGAGACTTGCTTTCTTATATGCATGAATATATCGGGAGCTGCTGTTTTGAATACAACTATTTAGTAGTTCGTCTTTACAGCAGCCCCCGACATATTCATGCGTATCAGAAAGCAAATCTCGAAGACATAAAGAAAATGTAAGCTGGATTTAAATAAATCATAAGAGTTCGTATATGGAATCAAAATTATTTCATAATTTTACTTCCACATCCAGTGGAAGTATAGTAACGACAAAAAAATTTTTAAAAATTTTTATTGTTCAAATAGGCTTAGAATGTCACGAAACGTCGAGATTTTAAGTTTGAACGAAAAAAAAATTTCTGTCTGTCGGTCTGTCTGTAACTTTTTTTGTGCGCACGTTTACTCTGGAACCGTTTGAGATATTGACTTGAAATTTGGTACACATATGTACCTTAACGAGATCTAGAACTAGATTATATTTTCATCTTGTTCTGTCGAAGGGTTGGGGGGGGTAAATTGGGGAAAATAGGTAAATCAAGCAGGTAAGAGTCCATAAAATTGGTATTTAGTATATACAAGAGAAGTTAAGGTCCCAAAAAAAGTTTTGGCATTAGCCACCCCCACCCCATTATTAAAGGGGATGAAAAAAAATTGTGATTTAGTGTGTGTACAAGAACCAGAAACCTCAAAATATTTTTTTACTTCATCCACCCCCACTACCACCCCCTATAACCACCCCCACCCCGCTACCGATGTGGGGTATCGTTTTATGGGTTTTTGGAGTAGAGGATTTCAAATATTATATTATTAAAGTTCCATAAACAATTATTTCCACATACAAATTTTTTTCGTTGTGAGTGACTTGGATACAAAATTTGGATGTGGAAGTAGTGATTCCTTGGGCAGCGGTTTTTAAAGTTGTGTCAATTTATTTTTTTTATATTAGTTATTTAGTCGATATTTTTTTGTCGGGGGTTTTTTAAATTTGTAATTTAATTTTATTTTATACTTTTTAAACTAAACATATACATACAACATAGCGTATTATTATATCACGAGTCCCACACAGAACTTTTTAACCTTTAAGCCGACGCGGTCCAATTTTGTATTCTACTAGTCGCACACGGTCTACAAGACCGGTTCTATTATAAATATATTTATGTGTTATATTTAATTTTAATAAAAACTGCATCAAAATCGGATCTCCCGTTGAAGAGATATAAAGCCACAGACAGACAGACAGACAAACATACGAGTCGAACTTATAACACCCCCCTCTTTTTGGGTCGGGGGTTAAAAAATTGAAAATTTTTAAAAACTCCCGATCAATATATCTAATCGTACCAGTTTCATATGACCGAATCAAAATGAGGCTGAAATCATATTCGGCTACCATAACTATCTGCACATTTTCAATTTTACTTCAATCGGACAATTTCTAGAGAAGTTCAACATGGCGAATTCAAGATGGCGACCAAACATCAAAATCTAATATGGCCTAAAACCTTCTCGACGAAATACTCTTTCCGATAAAAAAAAGTGCATCAAAATTGGATCACCCGTTGAAGAGATATGAAGCCACAGACAGACAGACAAACAAACATACAAACATACGCGTCAAACTTATAACACCCTTCTTTTTGGGTCGGGGGTTAAAAACTAACTAGCTTCAAACTTTTGGTTATTTTTTGGTGGTGCGTTAATTTCTTGGAGAAGTGTATATTCATTGCGTCGTTCCTATCCGATATAAAACTTGTTTAAACCGAATCTTTCACCATTTCTTAGAATGCAACGTATGAGCGAATACACTATACGATCAAATTATAGTGTTAAAGCTAAAAAAATTTGTCCGCCATCTTGGGACGTCCGCCATATTGAGTTTAGTGTGACGTCATTTTATTTTCGTATTCTTCTCAGCAGACCTTTTCATTTGATACCCATATCATGGGGGTGCATAAAAAATAACTGGTCCGCCATCTTTGGGAGTCCGCCATATTGGATTTGGAATGACGTCTCTTAGCTAACCATGCATTGCCATCAAAACTAAACGTGTATGCAAAATTTCAGCTCAATCGGTTGGGTATAACTATTTTAAAATTCAGTTGTAAGATTTGACCCACAAGAACAAGGCAAGTTAAATAAAAGCTTGTAATCAAGATGGCGACCAAACATCAAAATCTAATATGGCAAAAACCTTCTCGACAAAATACTCTTTCAAATAAAAAAAAAATGCATCAAAATCGGATCACCCGTTGAAGAGATATGAAGCCACAGACAGACAGACAGGCATACAAACATACGCGTCAAACTTATAACATCCCTCTTTTTGGGTCGGGGGTTAATAATTTGACAGGTTGTCGAATTGTCTAATTCGTGTGAAATAGAAAAAATAATTTTTGCTGTTAGCTACCACCACCGAGAATTTTCGCAGAGAGAAAAGTTGGGCGTCTCGTCAAAACGAAGCTACTCACGAAAATTCAGTCTGTTAATAATCATTTAAAAAAAGAGGTACTGTGGACTGTTACTAAATACCAATTTCATGCACTCTTAATTGCTTGATTTACCTATTTACCCCCATTTATCTCAATTTACCCTTCAACTCTGCAACGGAATAAAATCAATGTATAATCTAGTTCCACATTTCGTTAAAATACATACGTGTGCCATATTTTAAGTCACTACCTTAAACGGTTCCAAAGTAATCGTAAGCACCAAACAGATACCAGACTAACAGACAGACCGACGCGACAGACAAATTTATTTTATTCAAACTTAACATACTGACGTTTCATGGCATTCTAAGCCTATTTGTACAATGAAAATTTTCAAAAATTTTTCTTGCGTTAGTATACTTCAACTGGATGTGCAAGTAATATGCAGAAAATAGCATTACGAAGATATAAAAAATCATTCTGTGGCGTGGACTACACGATAGAAGTAAAGCCTCTACTACAAGCATTTTCTTCAATGAAATCTACTACGCATCCATATTACTCGAGGTAACCCACTGTGTATCTAATTTACTAGAGGAAAGCCACTACGCACTCATACTTCCTGAAGAAATCCACTACGCATCCATTTTACTCGAGGAAACCCACTGCACATCCATACCACTTGAGGTAACCTACTGCGCATCTATACTACTCGTGGTAATCTACTGCGCATCAATGGTGCTCAAGAAAAGCCACTGCGCATCCATACTACTTGAAATAACCCTCATAATACTTGAGGTAACCTACTGCGCATCTATAGTACTCTAGAAAAGCCACTGCGCATCCAAAATACTCGAGGAAACCTACTGCGCATCCATACTACCTACTAGAGGTAACCTACTGCGCATCGATGATACTCGAGGAAAGCCACTGAGCATCCGTAATACTCGAAGTAACTTTAATAACATGATATTTGAAATCGCCTACCCCAAAAACCTATAAAACGATATGCCCCATCGGTAGTAGGGGTTGGATTAAGTAAAAAAAATTGAGGCTTGTATACACGCTAAATTACAATTTTATTTTTTTCACCTCCTTTAATAATGAGGTGGGGGTAGTAATGGGGGTGGCTATGCCAAAAAATTTTTTGAGACTATGTTCTTTTATATATACTAAATTCCAATTTTATGGATTCTTACCTGTTTGATTTACTCCCATTTACCCCAATTTACCCCCCCCCCCCTTCGACGGAACAAGATGAAAATATAATCTAGTTCCAGATCTCGTTAAAGTACATATATGTGGATAAAGTAAAAAAACATTTTGCGGTTTCTGGTTCTTGTACACACACTAAATCACATTTTTTTTTTCATCCTCTTTAATAATGGGTTAGGGGTGGTAATGGGGATGGCTAATGCCAAACTTTTTTTTGAGACCTTAGCTTCTCTTGTCTATACTAAATATCAATTTCATGAACTCTTACCTGCTTGATTTACCTATTTACTCCAAATTTACCCCAATTTACTCCCCAACCCTTCGACGGAACAAGATGAAAATATAATCTAGTTCTAGATCTCGTTAAAGTACATATGTGTACCAAATTTCAAGTCAATATCTCAAACGGTTCCAGAGTAAACGTGCGCACAAAAAAAGTTACAGACCGACAGACAGACAATTTTTTTTTTTCACTCAAACTTGAAATCTCGACGTTTCTTGACATTCTAAGCCTATTTGAACAATAAAAATTTTTAAAAAATTTTTTGTCGTTACTATACTTCCACTGTATGTGGAAGTAAAACCGCTGCCCAAGGAATCACTACTTCCACATCCAGATTTTTATCCAAGTCACTCACAACGAAAAAATTTTGTATGTGGAAACTTTTTATGAAACTTTAATAATACAATATTTGAAATCGTCTACCCCAAAAACCCATAAAACGATACCCCACTTAGGTAGCGGGGTGGGGGTGGTGATAGGGGGTGGTAGTGGGGGTGGATGAAGTAAAAAAACATTTTGAGGTTTCTGGTTCTTGTACGCACACTAAATCACAATTTTTTTCATCCCCTTTAATAATGGGGTGGGGGTGGTAATGAGGGTGGCTAATGCCAAAATTTTTTAGACCTTATAGCTTCTCTTGTATATACTAAATACCAATTTTATGGACTCTTACCTGCTTGATTTACCTATTTTCCCCAAATATACCCCAATTTACCCCCCAACCTTTCGACAGAACAAGATGAACATATAATCTAGTTCTAGATCTCGGTAAAGTACATACAAATTTCAAGTCAATATCTCAAACGGTTCCAGAGTAAACGTGCGCACAAAAAAGTTACAGACGGACAGACAGAAATTTTTTTTCGCTCAAACTTAAAATTTCGACGTTTCGTGACATTCTAAGCCTATTTGAACAATACAAATTTTTAAAAAAATTTTTGTCGTTACTATACTTTCACTGGATGTGAAAGTAATATAGGCTAATTTCAAATACGCAGTTTCCAGAGTACAAATCGATTGGAAAGAAATCCCTTCATAGTCGTGATATATTGGACTTGAAGTTAATATATTGTGATAAAATATCCAATTAACGTTATTACGAGAAAGAGAAAGAGAGAAAATATATACAGGGTATTTCACGAGAAAACTCACTTCACTAGTGATCATAAATAAACAAAAATAAACAAAAAAAAATCAGGTTCGGACTTGAAAAAAAAATGTTTTTATTGTTCTTCGAGAAAACAATACCCTGTATATGTTTTTTTTAAATTCAAAAAGTACATAGAAAACCGAACAAAATGACTTCATTCATTTTTTTAATTGTTCATTTTTCACCTTTTTTACCTTATAATATTTAAACACCAAATCATTTTATCTAAATCTCTTCAACACTTCATTAAATACTCACCTGTTTTAAATTCACAAAGCATTACCATTTGGGACCTCACAAGTGACCAACCTAGCACTTGTCACCACATGTTGACCATTATAGACTATAGAGAAACCGCTGCCCAAGGAATCACTACTTCCACATCCAAATTCTCTATCCAAGTCACCCACAACGAAAAAACTTTGTATGTGGAAATAATTGTTTAGGGAACTTTAATAATATAACATTTAAAATCCTCTACCCCAAAAACCCATAAAACGATACCCCACATCGGTAGTGGGGTGGGGGTGGTGCTAGGGGGTGGTAGAGGGGTGATAGGGGGTGGTAGTGGGAGTGGATGAAGTAAAAAAATATTTTGAGGTTTCTGGTTCTTGTACATATCCTAAACCCCATTTTTTTCATCCCATATAATAATGGGTTAGGGAGTGGTAATGGGGGTGGCTAATGCCAAAAATTTTTTTGAGAACTTAGCTTCTCTTGTATATACTAAATACCAATTTTATGGACTCTTACCTGCTTGATTTACCCATTTACCCCAAATTTAGCCCAGTTTACCCCCCAACCCTTCGACGGCACAAGATGAAAATATAATCTAGTTCCAGATCTCGTTAAAGTACATATGTGTACCAAATTTCAAGTCAATATTTTAAACATTTCCAGAGTAAACGTGCGCACAAAAAAAAGTTACAGACAGACCGACAGACAGACAGACAAAAATTTGTTTTCGCTCAAACTTAAAATCTCGACGTTTCATGATTTTTTAAGCCTATTTGAACAGTAAAAATTAAAAAAAAAATGTTTTGTCGTTACCATACTTCCACTGGATGTGGAAGTAATACCGAGTGCCACAGACTAGTGGCTCTCCCCTCTATTTCCTTTATTTTTTTAAATTATCAATTTGAAATTCGGGGTTCATAAACTACCTGTAAAAATGGATTTTTGGACATAAAAAACTTTATGAGACCATTTCCGGTGTACCCGGAAATGACCGCAACTTTCGATTTTTAAATGGAACACCCTGTATATTTTTACACATTTAGATTCAAGACAACATTCTGGGTATCTGAGATTCTCGCAAATTTTTCTGTCAATGTTCAGTTTTTTAAAGCATTTTAAGACATTCGTCTAGAGTGCTTTGGAATACCAAAATTTGTTCTACGGCAGGTAAAGTCCAAGGGAAAAATGTAATTTTGTTTATTTCATTAATAACTATTTACGAAGCCTCCAAAATTGAACAAGTCACTTTTTTATCGAAATTTTTTTCTTTCTTAAATGGGAAGGTGTTGGCTCATAGTGTTCAATAAATTATAGGTTTTTTTCTCAATTCATTGATATCTATTTCAAGTTTACGCTATTTGTTTTTCTATTTTATTAAATTTATTTAGAAATAAAAAATTACTGTCAAAATAATTTTTATTGATCCTTACAATTTGCACTGATACATATATTAAGAAACAAAAGAGTAAAAGAAAGAACCAAAAGGCTATTATTCACAAAAGGTAGTTATTTACATTTCTTTATTAGACAGATGATTTTTGCGACAGCAAAGTTCAAGAAAAAAACCGCTGCCCAAGGAATTACTACTTCCACATCTAGATTTTCTGTCCAAGTCACTCACAACGAAAACATTTTGTATGTGGAAATAATTGTTTATGGAACTTTAATAATATTGTAATGTATTTCAACCCTTAGAATGTAGGCAACACAAAATTCGGATATTGGCTGAATGTAGATTTGCACCTACCAGAGAAAGAACCTACTAGAAGGACTAGAGTGATGACATATCTGTTCTGGAACTGTCTAGAGAATGGTGATGTCATCACAGAAACTTCGAAATCTGTCATCTCCAGGTATATAAGGCATGGAGTAAACCAAGGAGAGGTTAAAACAGTTTTAAGTTCAGTTTAGATAGCAAGTGCAGTAAGATCAGAAGAGAGTAAAGTGATCAAGTAGTTATAGTACACAGTGTAATACAAGTAAAGTAAATAATTGATTGTAATTAGTAAGTTAATAAATAAGTGTTTAGTGTTACCCTGGTGTTATAATTTCAGAACCCACGATACAGAGTGTTTACAAAAAGGGTGTAAGCACGTCACAATATAATATTTGAAGTCCTCTACCCTAAAAACCCATAAAACGATACCCCACATCGGTAGTGGGGTGGGGGTGGTGATAGGGGGTGGTAGTGGGTGGATGAAGAAAAAAAATATTTTGAGGTTTCTGATTCTTGTACACACACTAAATCACATTTTTTTCATCCCCTTTAATAATGGGGTGGGGGTGGTAATGGGGGTGGCTAATGCCAATTTTTTTTTTGAGACCTTAGCTTCTCTTGTATATACTAAATACCAATTTTATGGACTCTTACCTGCTTGATTTACCTATTTACCCCAAATTTACCCCAATTTACCCCCAACCCTTCGACGGAACAAGATGAAAATATAATCTAGTTCTAGATCTCGTTAAAGTACATATGTGTACCAAATTTGAAGTCAATATCTCAAACGGTTCCAGAGTAAACGTGCGCACAAAAAAAGTTACAGACAGACAGACAGACCGACCGATAGACAGACAGAATTTTTTTTTGCTCAAACTTAAAATCTCGATGTTTCATGACATTCTAAGCCTATTTGAACAATAACATTTTTAAAAAAATTTGTTGTCGTTACTATACTTCCACTGGATGTGGAAGATAATTACTTGGAAAGTGATTTTACTTCCACATCCAGTGGAAGTATAGTAACGACAAAAAAATTTTTTAAAATTTTTATTGTTCAAATAGGCTTAGAATGTCACGAAACGTCGAAATTTTAAGTTTGAGCGAAAAAAAAATTTCTGTCTGTCGGTCTGTCTGTAACTTTTTTTGTGCGCACGATTACTCTGGAACCGTTTGAGATATTGACTTGAAATTTGGTACACATATGTACTTTAATGAGATCTAGAACTAGATTATATTTTCATGTTGTTCCGTCGAAGGGTTGGGGGTATATTGGGGTAAATTTGGGGAAAATAGGTAAATTAAGCAGGTAAGAGTCCATAAAATTGGTATTTAGTATATACAAGAGAAGCTGAGGTCTCAAAAAAAATTTTGGCATTAGCCACCCCCATTACCACCCCCACCATTATTAAAGGGGATGAAAAAAAATTGTGATTTAGGGTGTGTACAAGAACCAGAAACCTCGAAATGTTTTACTTCAGCCACCCCCACTACCACCCCCTATCACCACCCCCACCCCGCTACCGATGTGGGGTATCATTTTATGGGTTTTTGGGGTAGAGGACTTCAAATATTATATTATTAATGTTCCATAAACAATTATTTCCACATACAAAATTTTTTCGTTGTGAGTGACTTAGATAAAAAAATCTGGATGTGGAAGTAGTGATTCCTTGGGCAGCGGTTTTTTATTTCTAAATAAATTCAATAAAATAGAAAAACAAATAGCATAGATTTGAAATGTATATCAATGAATTCAGAAAAAAATCTAGAATTTATTGAACAGTATGAGCAGCATTTGAAAAGAAAAAGTTTTCGATAAAAAAGTGATTTGTTCAATTTTAGAGGCTTCGTAAATAGTTATTAATGAAATTAAACGAAAAATGATATTCTTCCCTTGGACTTAACCTGCCATAGGACCAATTTTGGTATTCCAAAGCACTCTAGAAGAATGTCTTAAAATGCTTAAAAAAACTGAACATCGACTCAAAAATTCGCGAAAATCTCATGATATACTCAGAATGTTGTCTTGAATCCAAATATGTAAAAATATACAGGGTGTTCCATATAAAAATCGAAAGTTGCGGTCATTTCCGGGTAAACCGGAAATGGTCTCATATCGTTCTTTATGTCCAAAAATCCATTTTTACAGGTAGTCTATGTACTCGAAATTTCAAATAGATAGATAAGTTAAAAAATAAAGGAAATACAGGGGGGGAGCCGCTAGCCTGTGGCACCCTGTATATGAGTTACTTCGTTGAAAGCCATTTTAGGTTATACCAGGCGTCAATGTGATCACTTTTCGGCCGCCATTTCTTTATTTTTTGACGGATCGAGATGAAACTAGCTATGTGTCACATCACACCAAAACGACATTTTTTGACCCATTTGTCAAGTTGCTACGACTTGCAGTTTCGCCGGAAGTGACTCTAATTTTGATTTTTAAACGAGACACCCTGTATATTTTTGCATTTTTGAAATCTAATTCTGTATGTGATTGTTAATTTCGTGACTCCACCAGAAATTGATCCA
Source organism: Rutpela maculata (assembly GCA_936432065.2). Taxonomy (NCBI): domain Eukaryota; kingdom Metazoa; phylum Arthropoda; class Insecta; order Coleoptera; family Cerambycidae; genus Rutpela; species Rutpela maculata. The sequence goes on from OW386286.2 coordinate 110,783,903, forward strand.
CCAGAATGTGTTCGTATCTCGGTTGTATTTATAACGTTTGATATCAACGTTAATACGGTTTGTTTAGCATATAACAACTCCCTTTCTTTTTGAAAAGTCGGTGTTATTCACCGGATTTTTGGGGAAAATCGGCCATTTCTTCTTCTTCTTCTGTGGGTAGATGAGGTCTTCTCAGAAGGGTGCCAATTCTTTTCAGCATCTCATTAGGGGTGGCGTCCTTGTATTCCTTACAACCACAGCATCTTTTTCTGCATTTCCAGGCGATGAAGGCGGCGAGGAGACAGATGGACAGACCAATAACCGTATACATGCTTAGAGAAAAATGTTTAGTTATAAACGGCTCGTTTATTAGTTTGTCTAGGTCTCTAGAGTATTGCTCGAGTTTGTGGTTGGCTATATCTAGATTTTCTACATTTAGATGATCGAACTGGAGAGGTTCCAACTTGGGTAGCTGGAGTTTTTCGGGAATGTCACTACAACAGTCATAGGGTATAACCACTGGGTGTGAATTGTCCGTAATGTTGATGGTATTGCGGCTCTCTGCTTGCACTTTTGTGTTACCGACAAACGCGTAACAGTCCGGATGTAGTTTTAATATAGAGTTCCTATTAATACTGGTAATTTTTGTGTCCATTTTATTACAGTTTATGGTGATATGAATGGGTACAGAGACAAATATTAATCACACATTGCCTTGTAGTTTCTGAACGTTATAACCTTGTCCATAAACGAGGGAACTTACACAGTTTTCAGGGATTTTTCTGAAGTTTTTCAGTAGCTGGGCTTCGCATGCTGCACTGCTGTCGATCGGGTAGGCGTAGAGGTCTGAGCATAGTTTCTTATGGGAATCTAGTTGTTTGCATGTGCTCAGGTCCTTGACGGGGATGTACATTAGTGAATCATCGTTGCGCGCAATGAATTTTTGTGAGAATGACAACACGTGGTGTAGGCCAGTTCTGTTGTCTAGTATAGGGACAGGATACAAATGATACAGGGTGTAGAGTTGTTGTTCTACTAGTGGTATTCTTAGAACGAAAACAAGATCTGATTTTGATTGAAAGGCTTCTAGTTCGATAATTTCTAGGTATTGGGGAATTTCTGAATATTTTACCGGTGATGTGCAGTAATCAAACTTTCGGGTGAAATAATTGAAGAGTGTATTATTTTCAGACGAGCAAATGTGATCGCGTTCAGAATGTCGACAAGGTTGCTCTGGAGGTACAAGTAACTCTCAGTAAATTTTTCACATGTTTCAATAAATTTTAGTTCGGCTTGAACCAGTGCAACTCTATCATTTACTTTATGCAATCCGTTTTGAATCTTTTTCATATCCTCGTTAAACGTTACTATATTAATTTGCATATTCTGGACCGTTTCGTTAAAGGTTTTTATGACGGTAGAGGTAACGGATATTTGATTTTTCAGGAGGTTTTCTATTTGATGTTGATCTTTGTTCAATTTATTAATGCTGTCAGTGAAGAATTGTCCATCTTCAGCATCTGGATTACCGGTAATTGCTTTAAATATACTACCCGCTCCATTTAATATACCGCGCTTGAATCGTTTGGTGTTAACAAAGATTTCTTCAAATTTTACTTTGAGGGAATTTGACACTTGGTTTAGGAGTGGTATGTGTGTTTTGGCTTTGACTAGGAATTCTTTCGTTTCATGTGTACCGGGGGTGAATATATTGACAATTGATTGTACGATTTTGTTGTTGTTGATAAAGGCTTCTTCGACGCTTGATAGATTTTTATGGACTAGCAGAGTCCATTTATTATTGGAAATTATTATCCTCGTTTCGTCGTGGTAATAGACTCCGTCGGTGTTATTGATGGGTGTTATTTGGTACTGGGACATGGCTGCTCCGATCAGCAAGGTGAACCTGTAAGGCAATTTAGGCTTCAATATATGGTTTTAACCTGTCAAAATTAGCTTTAGTTTTTTGTTTTGTTTTTTTGTTAAGGAGGGTGGCTGAGTTTTTGTGAAGTTCCAGAATCTCGAATGGCCCGTTAAATTTATTACGTAACTTATCGGTGATTTGGGATTCTTTTAAATACACCTTTTGACCAATCTGATATTCGGGGGTTTCCTTTGAAACGTGGGCGTCGAACCGAACTTTCGCTTTTTGTTTTTGTGTTTCAGTTCTGGTGCGCGCGACTTTATAATAATAATAGAGAGGCAATTATTTAAGTCTCTGACGTATTTCGTGACTAGTTCTTCCTGATTATATAGCGTTTCAGGCGGTCTGCTGGACGTGTGTCCGAAGACTAACTCGTAGGGTGTAAATCCGTGAGTTTTATTGGTAGAGGTATATAGCATATGATCGCGTAAGGTAATATGTTCGTCAGGGTGTTCTGCCACGTGTGCTCGGATTATTTCCAACAAGGTAGCGTGGAACCTTTCTAAGGAACCATTAGATTGGGGGTGTCCGACACTAGAGTGCGTTACTTTGATGTCATAGAGGAGACACAAATCTTTTAGGATGGCGTTATCGAATTCTCGGCCATAATCGCAATGGATTCGAAGGGGTGTTCCGAAGTGCTGGAAGTAAACGAGTAGAGTGTTTGCGATTGATTTTGCTGATTTATCTTTGATGGGATACGCTTGGGTGAATTTTGTAAGTTCGTCGCGTATAATAAGCGCGTAATTTTTTGTTGGGACTTCTAGTACGTCTACGTTTATACGTTCAAAAGGGGATTTAGGCGTCTCCGTAATTACGAGAGGGGTATCTAAATTTTTGCGACAGATTTTTGTTTCTTGGCAGGTTTTGCAGGCTTTTATGAAATTTTCGACGTCTTTTGTCAATCCTTTCCAATTGTATTTCTCTCGGATGCGTCGAATGGTCTCATTTATTCTGCGGTGGAGATGAGCTTTGCCAGTATGGTGATGGTCGATAATAATTGGGATTTCGTCATCATTGGGTGTTCTAGTAACGTTTTGACATATTTTGAGTTTCACGTCTTTTTCCAATAAAAGAAATGACAAAATTTCGAGAATAGGGAGTTCGACATGTTTTCGATACAGTATGTTTTGGAGTCGTCGAACTCTTCACGACCTTTGTATAGTGAGATAAACGGATTTTGGATCACGGTTTCGGGGTCGTATGGTAGAGCCACGGTAAAGTAATTTCTATGTCGAACCGACTTACTCGATAATTTATTTAATTCTAAATCTCGGAAGTCTGCGTTTTCTTCGAACAAATCTTCAAGGATTTTATAATGAAAATCTTTGAGATTGTTTTGTTGGAAAAAGGTCACTATATTTTTATTGGTTTTATCCAGGAGTTGCCCGTTCGAAAATTCAATTTTAGAATAATCGATAAGTGACTTTGTTTTATACAACTTTACGAAAGTTTCGAATTCGTTCAGGACATCTTCCTGTTCGTTTGTTTCCGTCGTGTCGCTTGTCGTGTCCTGACTATCAGGATCGGGTTCTATTGGAGTCGAGGGACTTTGAATGGGGTACGTTACTAGTTTTGATTCTGCTTGAAAGTTAGAGGAATCTTGGATGTGATTTATCTTTATGCGTGAAAGAACGTCTGCATTTTTATTAATGCGGCCGGGTTTATATTCGATTTCGTATTCGTATTCTTCAAGCTTCAGTCGCCAACGTGCTAGGCGGCTGCCGGGGTCTTTAATCGAAAAGAGCTATGTTAAAGGCCTATGGTTAGTTATTAGTTTGAATTTTCGACCAAATATGTATGGAAGGAAGTGTTTCACGGTCTATACTATAGCTAAAAGTTCACGCTCTATGGTTCAGTATTTCGTCTCGGTTTTACAGAGGGTCCTTGAGGCGAAAGCTATTGGTAAGTCTTTGCCAATGAGGCCTTGTGAGAGCACGGAGCCGATGGCGAACGCGCTTGCATCAGTGGTGAGTAGAAACGTTTCGTCGAAGTTTGGCTAGATAAGTCGAAGCGAGGGCTTGTTTTAATTCCTCGAAGGATTTCTTACATTCTGAGTCGAAAGCAAAAGGAACATCCTTTTGTAACAATTTGGTAAGAGATAGTTTCGCGAAATTACTTATAAATCTGCGATAATAACCTGCTAACCCGAGGAAGGATTTGATTTCCTTCTGGTTAGTGGGTTGCGGAAAGTTTTGGATGCACTACCTTATCGGGGTTTGGTTTTACTCCTTCTTTAGTTATGAGGTGACCCAGGTATGTGACTTCTTTACGAAGGAACTCGCATTTATCAGGTTGGATTTTTAAGTTAGCGTTTCGAAGGCATTTGAACACTTCTGTGCGACGAGAAATGTGTTCGTGAACTGTCGGGGAATATATGATAATATCATCCATATATACCAGACATCTCTCGTTTTGAATACCCATGAGGATGTTGTCCATAACCCTTTGGAAGATGGAAGGGGCGTTTTTAAGGCCGAAGGGCATACGAACGAATTCATAGTGCCCGTTGTCTACGCTAAATGCACTTTTCGGGATGTCTTTCGGGTCTATCTCGATCTGGTGGAACCCAGAGGCCAATTCCAATGTTGTGAAGTACTGGGACTTGCCTAATTGATCCAGGAGATCTGAGATGTTGAGTATAGGGTATTTATCTCCTACAGTTAACTCATTGAGTTTTCTGTAGTCTACAACCACACGCCATTTCGGCTTACCCGAAGCATCAAGTTTCTCAGGGACAACCCACACTGGAGATGACCAGGGGGAGTTAGAGGGATGAATAATATTTTGTTCTATCATTTTGGATACCTGCGTTTTGACTTCTTCTTTGTGTCTCTGAGGGTATCGGTACGATTTCGTGAATACCGGTTTCGCGTCTTGGTATCTATCGGTTTAATTTCATTGGTGAAAGTTAGTTGGTCACCTTCAAGATAAAAAATGTCCGCATATTCTAGACAGAGTTGAGTTATTAGTTCATTTTCTTCCATGTTTAGGTGATCTAAACGGAGTTGGTTTTTTATTTCATAATGTCTGTCTACGCAAGTTTGGGAGGTTTCTTCGTCCTTGTTATTCAGTGAGAAATTTTGGATCGGTTCTAGTTTTAAATTTGAAAAATTAACGGTTTTGAGTACCGCGTTTACGTTTAATATAGAGGTAATAAATTCACCTTTATCGTCTATCTGAACTATCGCGTTAGGGAGTCTTACCTTGTCTACTTCAGTAGCTTAGCTAGCAGTATAGCTTCCATATTGGTCAAGTGACATTTAAGTTTGGTAATTTGTTCTATACGTGGTTGAACTGAAATTATATTTGATATATTACGAGTGGTATCACGAGTATCTGGATTTCGGTAATTTTGTATGTTTGGCAGACCCTGGTCTGTGACTTTGTGGATCGGAATTGTTTTGAAATTTGTTATAAGTTTTTTGTTTTTTATATCCACTATACAATTGTAGTGTTCTAAAAAATCAGACCCTAGGAGTCCATTGAATTCTATGTCAAGATCACATACATAAATTTTGAATGGTTCATTGTTGTCGAACGGGATAAAGACGGCTTCGTTAATATTTATTTTTTGGTCAGTTATGCCTTGGATCGTAATATTTTCCGGACATCTACTATAATTTTCACAAATTTTGGGTTTGAATATGGATAGTCCTGTGCCCGTGTCGATTAATAATATATGCGTGTTAGTAATGTCATAGATATAATACAAATGTTTAGATTTGACAGACAATAAGGGGCTTATAGGAACTGTTGTTCCGAGAAGTTAAGATTTGGGTTGAAATTGTCCATGTTCATTTTGCCAAATTGGGTTTGCAGTACTGTCATCTCGGGGTCTCCGGTCTTGTGATAAGGCGGGTCCGACTGAGCATGTGGGCCTGATCGAAAATCCCGATTATATACAGGTGTTATATCGAAAGTCGATTCGTCCGTGTAATAATTTTCGGAGGGACTATTAGCAGTATAATAGTCTTCGTTGCTGTTGTCGTATTCCGAAGTATTAGCTGTATAATAGTTCGGACTTGTGTAGGGGTTATTATCAGTATAATATCCCTCGTTGATGTTTTCGTAAGGGTTATCGAGAGCGTAATAACATTGATTTTGTTGCTCTAGATTTTAGGATTCAGTATTTTGATTGAGGTGAAGCGTTTTTCTATTCAAATTTGGTCTATAATAATTAGGTTCAGTTGAATCGCAGGTGGTCTTGCATTATTGAAATTTGGGTTTGGTGCAATGACGGGTGGTCTTTGTTGTTGAAAGTTTTGTGAGCTTCCGGGGTTTTGGTTATAGTAATTAGGTCTTGGTTGTTGGAAATTTTGTGAATTTCCAGGGTTTTGATTATAGAAGATAGGTCTAGGATAGATTTGGGGAGTACCAAAATTTGGGGGTCGAGAACTTTGTTGTCTTTGACGGCATTCGTTAGCGACGTGTCCCGTACGTTTGCAAAATGAACAATGTCTTGCGGGTAAGGGAAAATTTTGGTTACGCGTGGGAGTGATTAAACTATTGGTGCGATTGGTTTTTTGAGTTTCAAAGTAGTTTAATTGGAGTTCTTTTCGAACTCTCTCGTTATTGCCTTTAGCATATTCTCGGGGTCGCTTGCCCTGACAACATGTGCGAGTTTGAGTTCTAGTCCCATGAGTAAGGTGTTCAAAACCATACCCTCACTTAATTGCGTTTGAGCTTGTTTTTGTGCCGCCGTGAACCGCTGTTTATGAACAGAAGCATGCATTTTTGCTTCGTGGGTTTGTAGGCGCGCAATAAACGTAAGCGGAGATTCACCGGGAAGCTGCCGCATTCTTTGTAAGTTCTGTATTAAGGAGGTTAGGTCTCTATTATCTCCGAAATGATTTTCTAAAAGAGTCTTAATTTCTTCCCAATGAGTGGGATTTCTAGAGTTCACTAGTTCAGCTGCACGACCTTTTAATTTGTTTTTTATATGAACAGTTAAAAGTACCACCTGATTACCGATTGACATTCCGTATGCAGTTCTGCATGAATTTAAAAATATATTTAAATTTATTTGATTACCGTCATATTCGGGAATGATTGAAAATATTTCGCTCAATTTATATGGTTCGATAGCGTCTGGTTGATGTTGAGGTTGAGGTTGGGGTTGTTGCTGTTGATGAGCCATATTTCTGGTAGTTACTGGCATAAACTAATTTTAATTTTGGAATACTTAGACGTATTTTACTTATAGCAATGGACAACAGAACTGCTCTTTCCACGGCAATACGCACAAGAAATGGTGCGATTATTAATTCTAATTCAATTTGCATTTAAAACGAGATGATTCAATAAGTACTTACATGTAAATCTTTATTTGTAGGTCCTTTTTGATTGAGGGATTGGAATCCGCCGCCCGTCGTCAAAGGTCTCCTTGTTCCGGCGATCCTTTCCTGAAGTTAGGCCCTTTTTTGGGGTTTCCTTGTTCTTCGGGGAGGTTTTCGTCAATTAGGCTTTTCTTCCAGACGTTATTACCAATCCTACCTACTGCGCCACTTTTATATCACTTAGAACTGTATTCACTTTTTAAAAACTTAGTTTCGGTATACAAAATATTTTATATGATTATATAATTGTTACAATGATTAATATGCTTGGTACAATGATTAAATGTATACTGACTCTAATTCTTATCTCGGCTGTATTTATAACGTTTGATATCAACGTAGGCACATGCATTTCTCGGAACTTATGCTGTGCCAGCATTTTACATGAGAAACCTTTGCAAAGGAAGTTGTTATCGCTTGGATCAATTAAATTATATCACGTAGCGAGATAAGAATATCAAGTTACTTATTATTAGATTAGATACTTATTAAATAACGGATTAAAATGGTTTGTTTAGCATATAACATATATATTACACACATCCAAATTTTCTTGTAATGCTTGATGGTCCAGTGGCTAATAGCGCAGGAGTTTTAGTCAATATATCGCTTTTACCCGGAATTAATTATTGTAAACCTGAAAATTCCAGAATTGTACTTTTGGTCTAGGACAACACGTACCAAAAGTCCCCTACTCTCCCCCGCCGGCTTCCCTGTTTTTTCGGAGCAACAAGGGCCTAAGTCGCAAAAATTGCAGAGCTGGCTATAAAGTGCAACAGAAAGGTTGTTACTGATCCGATTTGGATCGAAATGATCATAAAAGATTAGGAGAAGCATATCCGTTCATATTTCAGATGTTCCATGCATATTTTCGTTCATAATTTTCCGTTCTAGTTCTGTCAACATTTCAAAAATTTAAGAAATTAAAAAAAAAAATGAATTCCAAAATGGCGCCATTGCGGATAAATGAAGACTCGAAGTGGAAAACGTACCCCAATAAACATTTCTCTTCATACTTTGGGCTTTCCATTTGTATGTCTACCTTCTCCGTAGCGTCACCCGTTACGGAGTTACGCCACAACAAGTGTCGCTGGGGCGACACTCGGACCCTGGTAAAAACCGCTGCCCAAGGAATCACTACTTCCACATCCAGATTTTTTATCCAAATCACTCACAAAGAAACAATTTTGTATGTGGAAATAATTGTTCATGGAATTTTAATAATTTGAATTCCTCTACACCAAGAACCCATAAAACGATACCCCACATCGGTAACGGGGTGAGGGTGGTGACAGGGGGTCGTAGTGGGGGTGGATGAAGTAAAAAAACATTTTGAGGTTTCTGGTTCTTGTACACACATTAAATCACATTTTTTTTTCATCCCCTTTAATAATGGGGTGGGGGTGGTAATGGTGGCTAAAGCCAAATTTTTTTTGAGATCTTAGCTTCTCTTGTATATACTAAATACCAATTTTATGGACTCTTACCTACTTGATTTGCCTATTTTCCCCAAATTTACCCTAATTTACCCCCCAACCCTTCGACGGAACGAGATGAAAATATAATCTAGTTCTAGATCTCCTTAAAGTACATATGTGTACCAAATTTCAAGTCAATATCTCAAACGGTTCCAGAGTAAACGTGCGCACAAAAAAAGTTACAGACAGAATTTTTTTTCGCTCAAACCTAAAATCTCGACGTTTCGTGACATTCTAAGCCTATTTGAACAATAAAAATTTTTTAAAATTTTTTTGTCCTTCTATACTTCCACTGGATGTGGAAGTAAAACTAACACCTATGTGAAATTTCATTCATCCCCTTATTCCTCTATATTGCACTATTTCTACTGCCCTAATTGGGAAACTAATAGTTTCATGATAAAGACATGAAATCGTTAAACAATTTTTACACAAATTAGATAATATAGAAACTATTGTGGAAAATAAATGTTTTTTCTTCGGAATTAGTTAATAAATATTCAAAACTAGCTATTTACGTTTTACTATTCTGGTATATATTTTGATATGGAATAGAACAAGCGAGTCTTAAAATACACTTCTTATGACTCTTAATTGGGAATTGTCCAAATATTTAAACTACATTCTAAAGTTGCATCACGTCTTACATTATTAACAGGGTAGGCTATCAAACATTGTAACGGCGCCTGAATACTAAAACTATAAAACATATGAAGTTTAAACAACGATTTTCGTCACATTTTTCTGGGGAAGCGGTTCGTTAAATATAGATGTTTTTGGTATCATTCGATATATTTTACTGAGTAGAGCAATCAGATATATTTTCATATGAAAAAAATGTAATCCTGAAGAGTAGAAAATAATTTTTTTCTACGATTGTGCTGAAAGTCAAATTTTCTAACTTCAAAATGAGTGCAGAAAATATCACTTTGCCGCACGCCGTGCGGCAAAGAATTTGTCACACGCCTTGATTACATCTTCACGCACCGGAATAAAATAGTGTGTTTACCTTAAAGAATTTTATATTACTTACTGGTAATAACAATTAAATTCTATAAATGTACATTAATTACACATGAATTGCAATTACAAAGTCAAATTTTCTAACTTCAGAATGACTGCGGAAAATGTCACTTTAAATAAAACCTGACAGGCAGCAAATTTAAAATTTTGTAAAGACTAAAAAAGGGAAATAACTTCACAGCCGTAGAAAAAATAGTATGTAACACACATGTGGCAAGCTTCATTGCAAAACTCGTATGATAGGAACACTTGCTGTGCTCGTGTTCCTACTTTCATACATCGTTTTGCAATGAAGCCCTTGCCACACTTGTACTACAATCTACTATTATGCTCTTTCGGGAGTAAAGTTGGTAGACTAGTTCACAAGTTAAAGCTGTGTTAATTCTTGATAAAGCTCGTAAAATATGGATTCGGAATGACGTCTAGAAAAATGTTCAAAATTTTCAAACCCGCACATAAACAATTGCATAAGTTATAAACAAATGAAGATTGAAAAAATAACGAGTTTTGTTTTTTGTAAATAACTCGAAAATTTTAAAGAAAGATTCTTAAAGAGGAAGAAATCTCCCATAAAAAGTCCCGACTTCCGAAATTCTATCTCTATTATTAATAATTTTAATTTAATATTGAAAATGGAGCTCCGCGCGGCGAACACTAAGTCGTTACGATGCTCTGAAACCGGCCGTAATAAGTAAAAATATTTTTTTATGTTATTAAATATTAATTTAAATTTTTTTTAAAATTATGGTATTATTTAGACACTTAAAGAAACAATATCCCGTTGTAAAAAAATTTTCACCGATTTTTCATAAATGAGCCTATTTTCAATTATCAATTTTTTTTAGTTTGCGTTTATATTTCAAGTCGGATAATTGTTAATCAAAAGCCACTAAAATTATTTCGCTTCGAGGAGACCCTATGTCAACTATTATACTTTATGGGATTATGACATTGCGATGTTTTTAATTGTTTTATTTAATTTTAATAAAAACTGCATCAAAATCGGATCTCCCGTTGAAGATATATAAAGCCACAGACAGACGGACCGACAGACAGACAAGCATACAAACATGCGCGTCAAACTTCTTTCTTCAACCTCTTTTTGGGTCGGGGGTTAAAAATTAACTAACTTCAAACTTTTGATTATTTTTTGGTGATGAATCCTTCACTATTTCTTAGAATGCAATGTATGAGCGAATACACTATACGATCAAATTATAGTGTTAAAACTAAAAAAATTTATCCGCCATCTTGGGGCGTCCGCTATATTGAATTTAATGTGACGGCATTTTATTTTCGTATTTTTCTCAGCAAACCCTTTCATTTGATAACCATATCATGGAGGTGCATAAAAAATAACTGGTCCGCCATATTGGATTTGGAATGACGTCACTTAGCTCACCATGCATTGTCATCCACACTAAACGTGTATGCAAAATTTCAGCTCAATCGGTTGAGGATAACTGTTTTAAAATTCAGTTGCGTCCACCATATTGAATTTAGTGTGACGTCATGTTATTTTCGTATTCTCAGCAAACCCTTTCATTTGATATCCATGTCATGGGGGTGCATAAAAAATAACTGGTCCGCCATCTTTGGGAGTCCGCCATATTGGATTTGGAATGACGTCACTTAGCTAACCGTGCATTGTCATCCAAACTAAACGTGTATGCAAAATTTCAGCTCAATCGGTTGGGGATAACTATTTTAAAATTCAGTTGCAAGATTTGACCCACAAGAACAAGCTTGTAATCAAGATGGCGACCAAACATCAAAATCTAATATGGCAAAAACCTTCTCGACAAAATACTCTATCAAATAAAAAAAAGTGCATCAAAATCGGATCACCCGTTGAAGAGATATGAAGCCACAGACAGACAGACATACGCGTCAAACTTATAACGGTCGGGGGTTAAAAAGTGCTGCGGATGGAGAAGAAAGGAGACCTAAAGTGTTAATGAATCAGTAATGTTAACATATATGATGGAAATGTCCAAGAAATATAAATCTTCCACACTTTGGTGTATCCATTAGAAACTACAAGCAATGCTGAGAAGAAAAACACAAACCACAAATTGTATGCATTTATCCATCAGTGACGGCTCGTCAGGGGAGGCAGGAGAGGCTGTGCCTCCCTTTGGAAGAAGCAGCATATCTTCCAATCTTCCAAAAATCCGTTGTACTACCTCGGAGGTGGTGGGGAAATGTACAAATTGTAATCATATTGCAAGTTAAACGTCTTTCAAAATATCAAGCCTCCTCTGCAGGCAATATCACGAGCCGCCACTGTTATCCATTTATGAAATGAAAGAGCAAAAGTTTTAAATCTAAAAGCCTTTGGTTTTGACAGAAAAATATCTACTAAGTTTTCCTTCATGTTCCAGATAATACTTTCTTCTTTTTTAAAGTTGTCGCTATTTTTTGTGGTATTTTTGGTTCATGTAGGAGACAAGAAACGTGCATATCGCGCATGAGTGACATCACAAAACAATGTAATGTGCTGATTATTTATTAGCATCTGTCCATCAATATCTGACAAGGGTCGAACTTTTGCAGTTGTCGACGATCCAAAAATTCAGAAATTTAATAGTATATTGTGTATTGAGGTGTGAAAGTAATACATTTTCGGACGACGATGCAAATTGTTGGCCGAGGCGCTAGCCGAGGCCAACAAGCGTCGAAGTCCGGGAATGAGCTTTCACACCGAAGTACACATACTATTTTTTCTGAAATCACAATCAATATTATTACAAATTAAGGAATTTGTATTAATGCATAACATTTCTTCATTACAATCTAACTGCTTACCAATAAATGCAATTTTAATGTGAGTTGGTTTGTCTGCGTGTATTTATTTACTGTCTAAAATATACATAAAAAAGCGTACGGGAATGATACTTTCCCGGCCTAGGCCGGGAAAGTAACATTCCCGTACGGTTTTGTTGATCGTTGCTTGGCAACGGATCTTTTCCGGTCTGTTTTGTGATAGTTTCTTAGCAACGGATTAAAATACTGGAATTGTGCATTTTTCGATCTGAAATCGCGCCGAAAATGTAGACATTGCCGATCGATTTCAGAAAAAATACCTTTCGTTACGTTCGAAGAATGTCACTAAAGAAAGTGTTTCTAAAATATGTCAATGGAAAGGGTATCAAACAAGTAGTTGAGATTAATATTTTTGGCAGGTTCTCTTGTAGAACGTTTTTTGAATCTACCAGGGACCCAATTCTTGAAATCGTAGGAATTAATTCTCTTGAGAAATTGGCGTAATTTTCTGACGATTTTGTGAGATTTAAGTTCAACTGTATTCTTGAAAAAAATCGTAGAAAATGTTTCTCTTGATATTAATGGAAAAAATTCTCAAGCGTTTTTGACGGGAATTCGAAAATTCTCTCAATAAATTACTTCCGCATCCAGTGGAAGTATAGTAACGACAAAAATTTTTTGTTTAATTTTTATTGCTCAAATAGGCTTAGAATGTCATGAAACGTCGAGATTTTGAGTTTGAGCAAAAAAAAATTCTGTCTGTCGGCCTGTCTGTCTGTAACTTTTTTGTGCGCACGTTTACTCTTTAACCGTTTAAGATATTGACTTGAAATTTGGTACACATATGTAGTTTAACGAGATCTGAAACTAAATTATATTTTCATCTTGTTCCGTCGAAGGGTTGGGGAGTAAATTGGGGTAAATTTGGGGTAAATAGGTAAATTAAGTAGGTAAGAGTAAATAAAATTGGTATACAGAATATACAAGAGAAGCTAAGGTCTCAAAGAAATTGTTGGCTTTAGCCACCCCCATTACCACCCCCACCCCATTATTAAAGGGGATGAAAAAAAATTGTGATTTAGTGTGTGTACAAAAACAAGAACCAGAAACATCAAAATATTTTTTTACTTCATTCACCCCCCCATCACCACCCCCACTCCACTACCGATGTGGGGTATCGTTTTATGGGTTTTTGGGGTAGAGGATTTCAAATATTATATTATTAAAGTTCCATAAACAATTATTTCCACATAACCAATATTTTTTTGTTGTGAGTTACTTGGATAGAAAATCTGGATGTGGAAGTAGTGATTCCTTGGGTAGCGGTTTTTACTTTTATTTTATATATACAAATTGCGACGTTCATTATGGGAGATGAGGAATCAGATTTTGGCTTATTTGAAGATGGCGTTAGTGATGAACCAGTTGTGTGCAAATCTAAATCCACCCTGTCAAAAAATCCTATTTCAAACTTATAGATAATTATACATTTTTTATGGGTAATCATAAGAGCCTATCTGGTTTATAAGGTTTTATACAGTACATTCATTTTGCCATATAGAAATTATATTGGGATGAATAAGTATCTAAAGGAGTCTTAATTGAGTTGGAATATCCATGTTGTTATTGGTATGTTTCCATAAGTGTTTATACTAAAAACAGTTTTTATATGGCATTACAACTTTTAATTTGATAAGTTCTCATGGGATCTGAATAGTGTTGAAACTGAAAAAGTTTCATCAGTAAAATCAAATACGAGTTCTGTGATCTTTTATAAGAAACAATTAGTATATGGTTTTTGTAAGATCTGAGGGGTTGTTATCAGTTTAGTTTATATAATAATTTAATGAGGATTTATAAGGATACGTATTAAAAAGTGTAATAAGGTATTACATCGAATATTTTTGTGGTTTTTTATGGGATCTGAAGAGTAATGAAATTGAAAAGATATACTAAGGAGTTCCTAGTAGACATTTTATACATTTTTATAAGGATATATTTGTACTTATTTTTATAAGACTTCATAGGTATATATCAGTTTAGTTTATATAAGAATATAATGGAAACGTGTAAGGATGCATGTTAAAAATTATGAATAAGTTATTATCGAATACTTTTGTGAGTTTTTTTGGAATCTGAAGAGTAATGAAATTGAAAAGATATACCAAGGAGTTCCTAGTAGGCATTTTATACATTTTTATAAGGATATATTTGTACTTATTTTTCTAAGACTTCGTGGATCCATATCAGTTTAGTTTATATAAAAATTTAATAAGAATTTATAGGGACATCTATTAAAAAGTATTAATAATGATTTACGACTATTCATTTGATTAGTGTTCATGGGGTTCCAATAGTAGTAAAACTAATAATGTTTCATCAGGAAACCAGGGATGAATTTTATAACATTTAATAAGAAATAATTAGTATATATAAGGTTTGAAATTTTATTATTAGTTTAGTTTTATATAAAAATTTAATAAGGATTTCTCAGTGCACCCATTGAAAAGTATTATTTACAACTATTAATTTGAAAAATTTTCATGGGATTTCAATAGTAGTCAACCTAAAAAAGTTACAATACTTACTAAACTAAACTTACTAATACAATAAATTTCATATAATTTACATTAAAATCCATTGTAAGTATATACACATTGTATTTTAGAAAACCCTCTTATTCCCATAAAAGCATAAAGGTTTTACAATAGACTTCAAGCGAGGAATATACATTAAAAACTCACAGAATCTATAAAATTTTCATGTTTCAATCGCCATAAAAACTTATAAATACTTATAGGCCTCGTACTGAAAGTTTACATTAATATCTTTCAAATTCATATAAAAACTTAAAACTTCGCAATTTAATTCCCATAAATACTTATAAATATACTGATAGACTTAATTCAGAGAATTTACTTTAAAACCCCATTGCATATATCGCCTCATAGAATTTTATAAAAACTTCGTGTTTATTATTAAAACGTGCAAGTGTTGATAGACTTCAGGCAAGGAATTTACATTCAAAACACATACAAATACTTCAAGAACTTAGACACATCTGAACCGCTTAAAATCTTCGTATTTCAAACACCATATAAAAACTTACAAATACTGATAGACCTCGTATGGAGAATTTTCATTAAAAATACTTTTCAAATATATATAAAATATCTATAACACTTCATATTTCAATTACCGTGAAAACGTATAACTACTGATAGACTCCATATAGGGAATTTACATTAAAAACCCATTGTAGGCAGCAAATCTTATAAAAACTTCGTATTTCCTATTAATATATGCAAATGATGGTAGACCTCAGGCAAGGAATTTACATTAAAAACACATCTCAAATAGCCACATCAAACCACATTCAGAACTTATAAAAAACTTTGTATTTCAAATACTACAAAAACTTAAATATACTAATACATATAACTACTGATAGACTCCATATAGGTAATTTACATTAAAAACCCATTGTATGCAGCATATATTATAAAAAATTCGCATTTCCAATTAATATATGCAAATGCTGATAGACCTCAGGCAAGGAATTTACATTAAAAACACATCTCAAATAGCCACATCAAACCACATTCAGAACTTATAAAAAAACTTGGTATTTCAAATACTATAAAAACTTACGTATACTAATAGGTTTCATACGAGGAATGTACATTTAAAACACACACACACATAATTAAAACTTATAAAAGTTTAGTGTTACATACCACAGCCTCCAGTAGAGGGAGCTGTTATACATATCGCTAATTCATATCTAATCTAATGTAACCTAAGAAACTAGTGTGGGCTTGTTAAATTCAAACTAAAGCAGTCTCTTTTACTGCTAACTTATTAACTGCGTTTAGGCTAGAACGCTAGAGGAAACAAGGACTTTTGCAGTATTTAGTGTTTACCACTATATTACTATTGATATTTGAAATATTAATAGTAAGTAAATAACATTTACTTACCTATGTAAGTTTATGGGATTTGGCATTAAAATACACAACCAAAATCTGTAAAAAAACCTATCAATACTAATAGAATTTCTATGGGAAATTTACATTCAGAACACTATACAAACCTATAAAAACCTATAGAAACTTTTAATTACATGTATTTTGAAAACTCATCAATACTAATAGATATCATATGGGAGTTTACATTCAAAACACTAGAAAAACCTATAAAAATTTTTAATTACATATACTATAAAAACTTATCAATACTTGTAGACACCATATGAGAATTTGCAATTAAAACACATTTCAAATACACACATCAAAAATTATAAAAACTTATACATTTTTTTTAATAAGGTTTTATAAGGATTTTTTGACAGGGCAGATTTAGGTGCTGGAGAAAAACTGCAACAATAAATTATAAAAAATTTTAGATTATATTAAAATATTTTTAATCACATTCGATTACTTATTTTTCCTTTCAATATTTTTGTTAAGTTTAAAGCACTATTAACAAAGAGTGTTTTTATTAAAATAAAAACTTTTCAGTAAGAAGTTGTATATCTATATTAATGTAATATTTTGATGTAATTTGACAGATAACTAGAAATTATATTATTATTTCCACATTTTCTGCCACATCCTGTAGAGAATAATAATTATTTATGAATATCTCGAATTAACTTTTAACATTTAAACCTGTTATTAGTTCAAAGTAATAAGCAATTCGCCAGCTGGCGACTGAATATGAAATTCTCGATACAGTGCATGCACAGGTTTCCAAATTTCGTGTTCTTGTTTATTTCGGGAATCTGTTTTAGAGATTTATTCACTTGCCAATAGTCACATAATTGCACAATGATCACTGCAATTGAAAATGTTATAATTTCATACTATGACAGTATATATAAATAAATGTTAAGTATTTAAAATTAATAAAATCATAATTAAATATTTTATATTAGCTTTCTTTCTACTGTGCGGTAAATCTTGTTTACGTCATTAATCTCAGTTCGGTAAATACGTTATTTATTCTAACTCAGTGGTTATTACAGAATCAGAGCAGGTAAAAAATTGCTAGGCAACCAGACTGAACTTTTTTCCTATAAAATTTCACTAGAAAGGTCGAAAATCTTGGTTATAGTAGGAGGCCCTGGGGCGAAAAAAATTGGTTCGCTTGCACCAAAGTGCCGATGATTGGCTACCTAATGTATGGGGTTAATAAGAGTGACTTCCTGTTCACGAAAATCCATCTTGCCACCCCCACCCCCACGTCGTTCTCCTCCCACCCTCCCTTAAATGGTTAAAATTTTGATCATCTATTTCTCAGGAACGGAATGACCTAGGATCAAAATTCTTACCATTACATAGAGAGTATCACAGAGAATTAAACACCTTATAATAGTTTTTGTTATACCTCAAAAACTAAACGAGATATCTTTACTCGAAGATAATATTAGGTTTTTTTTAATATTTTTTTTTTATTATTTTGACAACAAATCAAAAAATAAAAAATGTTTCAAATAAAACTTTTTGCATTTTTTTTTAACTTTCCAAAAAGGTATATTAGTACAGTACCTAGAGGTAAAAAATATGCAAAACTTCGGAATAATGTCATATTGAACGGATTTCGTTCATTTTTGGCAGTATAATAGTAAATGCTTCACAGAAAAGTTTCTATATTGTGCGGGGGCTAATTTACAGGGGGTGGATGCCACCCCCTCTCAGGGGGTGGCACTACAAAAAAATATATATTTATTGGGGCTGAAGTAGAATCATATTTTAAGAAGAAAAGGTTGTATGCAATTTTTCACATACATTGATCGTTTTCACGTTATAACGATTTCAAAATTGCGATTTTAGCTTAAAAAAAGGTATTTCCAAACGGCTTTCGTCAAGTATCTCGAAAAGTATTACTTTATCGAAAAAATGTTACAGACCAATTACAGAAAGTACAAACTGGGAATGAATTATATTTTTTGTTTATTGATGTAGGATTAATAATTTCGGAGATATTTAAGTTTACATTTGGCATCCAAGTGTTCATAAGATAATTATTTAGAGTGAGAGTTAAATATCGCACAAACTGTGACACCTATGTCAAGGATGCTAATAGGTAGAATAATAGGTTGTTAATTAAGCTTTCAACTGTTTTTTTATATGTTTCTGTAGCATAAAAAACAAAGAAGTTATGACCGAAGCAATGTGCGTCTACACATTTTTTTTAATAACAACGTCGCCATTTTGTTACTGTAATCTGTAATTAGCCAGTAATTATAAAAAGGGAATTTCAAACACTGTTTCTCATTAATATATAACATGACGTAGATGCTCAAATTTTTTGGTTTGTATACAGCACTTGCTTTAGAAAAAAAATACAGTTTAAACTATAAAGGTATTTTTGATAAAACGTAAAATTTTTTTCCTTTTCCAAATATCTCAATAAATATTAGTTTTATTGAAAAATGGGTAGAGAACAAAAATAAAGCTCATAAACTGATAATGAATTTCGCTTGTTTATTTATTTATATAGATTTAATAGTTTCGGAGATATAAAAGTTTACAAATGGCATCCGAACGTTTATAAGACGAAAAGTGCAGGTTAAATGTTAAATATCTCGGAAATTGTGACACCCACGTTGCGCATGTTAAGAAATGAAGTTAAAGACAATTAATTGCTCTTTCAAATTATTTTTTACTCGTTCCTGTAGCATAAGAAATAAAGAAGTTATGACGGAAAGATATGCGTATTTATATTTTTTTATATAAAAAGGTCGCCATTTTGTTATTCTAATTAGCCAGTAATTTAAAACAATTATCTCAAATACAGTTTTTCGTTAAGATGTAGCATTACCTAGATGCTCAATTTTTTTTGCTCATTTAAAGCACTTGCTTTAGAAAATAATGCATTTTAAACTTTAAAGGTAAATTCGATACACTTGGATACCAAATATAAACTTAAATATCTCCGAAATTATTAATCCTACATCAATAAACAAAAAATATAATTAATTCCCAGAGTTTGTACTTTCTGTAATTGATCTGCAACATTTTTTCGATAAAGTAATACTTTTCGAGATACTTGACGAAAGCCGTTTGGAAATACATTTTTTTAAACTAAAATCGCAATTTTGAAGTCGTTATAACTTAAAAACTATCAATTTATGTGAAAAATTGCATAGAGCCTTTTCTTCTTAAAATTTGATTCTATTTCAGCTACAATACTTATATACATTTTTTAAGTGCCACCCCTTGAGAAGGGGTGGCATCCACCCCCTATAAATTAGCAAGCCCCCGCACAATATAGAAACTTTTCTGTGAAGCATTTACTATAATACTGCCAAAAATGAACGAAATCCGTTCAATATGACATTTTCCCGAAGTTAAAACCTCTAGTTACTGTACTATATCACTATATTGCATATCATCGTCGTTAAAATTTTCCTATTTGCTTCAGTCCTCTCCACATTTCCCCTATTCAACTATTGAATATATAATTATATAAACTATTAGAAATGTACTGTCATATAGTAAGTAATAGCTTTTATTGATTGTACCCACCACTGCATGTTTCCCCCCCTCCCAAACACATGCAACTTTATAAGTCTGGTCTAAAGAACGTCAAACAAAAATGTAGGTAACGTTGCAACATTCTTTTAAACCACGTCTGATGTCTCCCAGAGCAGAGAAAATCTTGGCAGCTCTTATTGCTCTGGGGCCATCCATAAATGACATCACGCCAATTTTTGAGATTTTAGACCCCCATTGTCACGTTGAGTTAGACCTCCGCCCCCCAAAAAAAATTACGTCACGCTTATAGAGACCCCCCCCCCCCTCTTATGTTTTTTTCGATTCCGTTATTTATTATTTACGATATTTTTCGCCTCATGGGGGGTGCTAGTAAAAATCAAAAAAAAAATTTACATTATTTTTCTTTTCTTATGTTTTTTTCGATTCCGTTATTTATTATTCACGATATTTTTCGCCTCATGGGGGGGTGCTAGTAAAAATCAAAAAAAAAATTTACATTATTTTTCTTTTCTTGATTCGTTCACCATTCGTTACGTCACACTGAGTCAGACCCCCCCCCCCCCCTTATCACACTTAGTCACGTAATTACGAACCCCCCCCCCAGGAGCGTGACTTCATTTTTGGATGGCCCCACTGATATAAAAGGGATATCTAAAGAGTTGGAAAGGTTCATTTGCCTAGTATATGCGCCTAAAGCAAAAATCTCAACTTTGGCTCATCTACGGTGGTGTTGTTTCTCAAAACAGCAAATGGAAAGTGAGCAGTTACCTCCAACTGAAGCTGCTTTGACTTCAGCATTGCTCAGAGCACGACTCCAGACATACAAGGATGAAGTAAAAAAAGATTTTGAGGTTTCTAGTTCTTGTACACACACTAAATCACAATTTTTTTTTCATCCTCTTTAATAATGTTGGGGGTGGTGATGGTGGCTAATGCCAAAATTTTTTTTGAAACCTTAGCTTCTCTTTTATATACTAAATACACATTTTATGGACTCTTATCTAGTTCTAGATCTCGTTAAATTACATATGTGTACCAAATTTCAAGTCAATATCTCAAACGGTTCCAGAGTAAACGTGCGCACAAAAAAAAGTTACAGACCGACAGACAGACATTTTTTTTCACTCAAATTTAAAATCTCGACGTTTCGTGATATTCTAAGCCTATTTGAACAATAAAAAATTTTTTGTCGTTACTATACCCACTTCCACTGGATGTGGAAGTAATTAAACATCAATAATATTATTTCAACGATTGTCGGGGGGGGGGGGGGGGGGGCAATGTGGAAATAGAATCTGTATGTTATCAGAAAATTAGAGTAAATTAAGTTTTAATTTTGAAAAACGTATTTTTTTTCTGTTTTTTAATATACCGGCTTGTGTTCATCTAGTCAAGCCTCACAAAAAATCAGAATGTTTGTAAATAAATTATGAATAGAACTCCATAGCTCCAAATCTGATGTTATTTTGTGATTTTGCAAAGAAAATTAAAACTAATGAAAATTCTAATTTTACATAAAACGAAATTACTAAAAAAGTAATCAATATTTTTTATTGAAATTTCGTGAAATTATAGGTCTCTCTATTATGGAGAATTACAAATAAAAACATTTATTATTCTCTCTTTGTTACGTATTTTCACCCCTTAGTAAACGCTATACTGTGGGTTCGGAAATTATATCACCAAGGTAACACTAAACACTAATTTATTAACTTACGTTCTAATTACAACAAATAATTACTTCAATAATATAACACTGAGTACTATAATTCAATAGTTCAGTCACTTTATCATTTTGTTTACTTCTTCTTGATCTATTTTGAACTCACTATCTGAACTAAACTGTCCTGTTCGGCCACTCTCTCTCTATTTATATAGCTAAGCAAGTGGTTCTGGAATTTTCTACATTGTTCTGGATAGATGTCTGCAATTTCCAGATACTGACACTGCGCGCGCCATCTCTGGGACGATTGTTGAATTAACTAACTATGCTTAGTTTTCTGTTACTCATACATGGAACTTAGAAGGAATTCTTATAGATATCTATAGGGATATAAAGCTGTAACACTGCTCACTCCTTAAGCCTGAACGTCCCGAATTTAGTCTGAATTTAGTGTCTTCCACATACTTCGCGAGTCTCTTCATGTATGCGATTTTTATTTTCGAGTTTTTACTTCTTTGTATTCGCTAAACGTTTTTGATTTGAGTGATGACGGAATACGGTCCTTCCAAAGGCGGTTGAAGCTTCAGGAAGCTTCCCCTTTTCCGCTGCGGGTTGTACAGCCAAACCAGATCTCCCTCCTTGAATCCTTGAACTGACCTTACGGTCATATCGAGCTTTCATTCGGTCACTGACCAATTCATGGACATTTCTTAAACGTTATCTAATTTTATCCGCATAATTGTTCACTGAGAGGGGTTCCCTGCTTGATGTTCCAAACATTAAGCCACACGGCAGTCTGATTTCATGTCCAAATGCCAAGCCGGTGTCGGTTTCGTAGTCTCATGGATGGCAGCCCTGTATGCTATGAGGAAGAACGGTAAGTGACAATCCCAATCTCACTGATTTTTTTTAACCACCTTAGAAAAATGCTCCTTCGTAGATTTGTTATGCCGCTCCACCATTCCATCTGATTAAGGATGAAGAGCTGTCGTCCGTGTTTATGGATTCCCAGTAATTTGCAGATTTCCTGGAACACTTCTGATTCAAAGTTTCTTCCTTGATCTGAATATATTTCGACTACCAGGGTATCCGCCAAAACCTTAGTTACAGTAACAGCCTCCTGATTTGGAATGGCATAGACTTCCGGCCACTTACTGAAATAATCCACGGCAACCGGGATGTACTTATTGCCATCAGTGGTCACTGGGAACGAGCCAGCAACATATATCGCAATTCTTTTAAAAGGGGCTTACTCCTAGTCTGTGGTCCCTTACTGGCCGCACAAATCTTGCATTTGCGACACCAGGCCTCGACATCCTGTCAGTGAAAATCAGCATGCTTGTCTTTCAAGATTATTTTAGCAGGTTGCTAAATTGACACCAACGTTTCAAGGATAGATGAGGCGTGTGTGTCTAGCTTCTACGATTTCAAATTAGAATACCATGCAACCTGTACGGTCGATTTTGTATTATTTTCTTGATTCTATAATAAGTAGGTTACCTCGAGTAGTATGGATGCGCAGTAGGTTACCTCAAGAAGTATGAATGCGCAATAGATTTCCTCGAGTATTTTGGATGCGCAGTGACTTTTCTCGAGTACCATAGATGCGTAGTAGGTTACCTCAAGTAGTATGGATGGGCAGAGGGTTTCTTCCAGTCAAATGGATCCCCAGTAGGTTTCCCCGAGTATTACGAATATGCAGTGGCCTTCCTTTGGTACCATTGATGCGCAGTAGGTTACCACGGGTAGTATGGATGCGCAGTAGATTTTCTCGAGTACTTTGAATGCGCTGTGGCTTTTCTCGAGTACTATGGATGCGCAGTAGGTTATTTCAAGTAGTATGAATGCGCAGTGGGTTACCTCGAGTAGCATGGCTGCATAGTAGGTTTCCTTGAAGAAAATGCTAAAGTAGAAACTTTACTTCTATTGTGTAGTCCACGGCACACACTGATTTTTTATATCATTGTCATTCCGTTTTCTGTGTAGTACTTCCACATTCAGTGGAGTGCAAATATAGTATTTTCGTTGTAAGAGACTTGGATAGGAAGTCTGGATTTGGAAGTAGTGATTCCTTAGGCAGCGGTTTTTTAGATGCACCTACATTGTTGTTCAAGAATTTATTTTCTCATTGTCTACATAAATAAAATAAATAAAAATATTTAATATTTTTCTTGTCCGGATACTTTTTTCTTTTTTTTGGTAATGGTGGTAATAATGCTAATGATAATCATTATGATAAGGAAATGACTTCTTTTAGGAACAAATATGCAGCGCATTCCTAAACTAAGGCGAAGTCTAGCTTAATAGCTTTATTAAATAAATAAGCAGTTATAAGTGTAACATTAAAAAAATTGTAAAATACTATTATTAGTTATTTTCACACAAAATCAATAACAAATTGGACCGAATCATCCAAAACTTGCATATCTTCTGATTTATATGTTTTATTTACACAATCACTCCCAATACATTAAAATTCTTCCTTGCGCAACTATATTCAAAATGTCATCAGTTCATACAAAAACACTTTTTTGACGTACTGTTCTGCTAAGAAAGTTCAGTACGTCTTTCTGAAGCACCCTGTATAACCGATATCAGTAATTTTATATCGCCTTCTATTTAATATTTCTATTTTATCTCAGAAATGAATATACGCTGGAGACCCTCAGGTACTAATCTTATACCCTAATAGCCCAACATTGTCCTATGAATATCCGAATGACGTCCTCGACGGACATACAGGACATCCGATGGAAGTCCAAATGCCATAACTTTGAACAATATTAGTACATCTCTGAGGGATATTATACGGATGTCCATAAAGTACGATATATGGGCATCCTACTTTATTTATATACAGTGTGTGCTATTTAATATCGCAACACCCTGTTATTTTGGAACTCGTTGGTCAATTTTAATTTTTTTTTTAAAATTGACCAACGAGTTCCAAAATAATATATATATATATATATATATATATATATATATATATATATATATATGTATATATATATATATATATATATATATATATATATATATATATATATACCGCTGTGCAGCCGTGAAAGCGATTTTCACCCCCTGAAAGGGGTGGAAAAGCGTTAGAGGGTACTTCAAAGTGAATTTTGCACAATCTTTTAAGGTTCTGTGTTCAACTGAGCACTTTTATATTTTTTTGGAACAAAGATACCGCTGTGCAGCCGTGAAAGCGATTTTCACCCCCCGGAAGGGGTGGAAGGATCTAAATGTAAGTCAGATCCTACGACTGAGGTTTTTTTTACCGCGCTGAATATTTTTTTAAAGAAATTTAGTTGTTAAATGAATACGAACGCTTTTCACCCTAATAGAGGGCAAAAAAGGTAGAAGGGTCGTGCCCATTGAGACTTTTGATCTACTGGATTAGTAGAACAACATATCAAAATTTGGACCAATTTCACGGTAAGCCAATTTCCCATAAGATTTGTGAGGGGTCCTTTCTAAATTTCTTTTTTTTTTAGTTTTTTTCTTATATCTTCGGTCTCGATCAATGGAGAGTGTCGTCAATTTTGATTTCCTATGTAAAATAACATGCTTTAATAAGTAGTGATGGTCCCATCTGGTTATACTTCAGTATTGGTGGGTCAAGAAAGAGAAGGCTGTTCGCGCTCTTCCCGACGGGCTCTAAGCACAGAAGAAAATCACAAAAAAAATTCCCTTCGAAAATACGCGCCAGCAGAGAGCGCCTCAATTAACTAAATTTTACTCGATGGCTTGCGCCTTTGGCGTCGCCAACTTGCCAATCCTTAGTATCAACTCTGGATGGAGGTGTGTTTCTTATTCAACCATTCATCAACATGCGATTTTAAGTTCCATTCTTCCCTGTTTGTGAAATAATTGCTAGCTTTTTATTTAGGTAATAAATAGGAAACCATTACCTTAACATTGCTACAAACTAGCTTATTGATAGGGCTATGTAACATGCCACTGCCTTTAACTTTTTGGAAAAATGCCTTGGCTTGCCTATTTTCGACTTCGAATTTTCCTTTCCTCACATTGGTACAATTGTGAATAATTTCAGGTAAATTGGCCTGTCACTAAATTGGTAAACCAAATACTTAGGTTTATCAGTAATGAAGTAATTTTGCTATAAATTTTAGTTGGGTTGGCTCAGAGATAAGTTCTAAAGCTGATCCTGGCATTTCTTCGTCATTGATAGGGAAACGTTCGTTCCCACACATTATAATCCTACAGAAGAGATTTCCTACACATAATTTCCGATCAAATATTTCCTACACTCGATACAAGTTGGCTGCTTGTTTCCGATACACGAAAAATCTGCACTTTCTTGGTATTAAACATATACACTTTGTCATGCTTATAGCTCCTGTACATGCCTCAAAATATCCTACATACGAGGTTTGCAAAATTCTAGCTTTCTATACATCAGGTGTACTCGCACTAGATTTTCCTACATATGGTATTTTTCTGAATTTCATTTCTTACGCATTATGTTTTCAAAAGCAAAGTTTTCTACACACGATATTTTTCACTCAATATCCTACACAATTTTTTTACACTTTATACGTAGAAATAAGAATATGCAATTAAGTCTTCCAAAAAAAACTTGATACGATAAATTCTTCGTATATGTTTGAACTTTCAAAGGTTCACAATGTCACAATGTAGCAAATTCTTCTGTGATATTTAGAACATTTATTTCCCTACCTTATTTCCGTAAACATAATTTAAAAATGATCTCTTTTCTGGACCATGACTGATACATAAGGGGCTATTGTCCTTGTAGTCCCTCATAGGATCCGCCACTGTTTACAAATTTAACTGCGTGAAACCTGTTCAGCAATTTTAAATATGAAATTGTGCTACCAGACTCATTGTTGTGAAATTACAGATATTATATCTGATTTGTATTAATGACCTAGATTTAAGAAAATCATATGACTGTATTGAGTCAAATTTACAAACGCTACTTTTACTTATGTAAACTTTTATCATCTATATTATTGGCATAGTAAATATAGTTGTTATTATCAATCTCAGAGTAAATATACTAGATAATAGGTATGACTGGAATATAAATAATGCTTATTGCTAAACAGCATTCACTGCATTTATCAATTATAACATTCTTTTCACCTTACGTAGAATTAAATTATGAGACTAACACTTTAGTCATAATTGTGTAGAAATTAAAAAATGTTTGTATATAAAAAGATTTCTTTATTTATTGTATTATCTGATTTTTAAATTTGAACTTCACTTGCTGTACTTTTTTGCATGAAGGCCCTAACTAAACCAGTCACTATGTGTATTATACAATGCCATATTAACAAAAGCACTATAAACAACCATAGTCTACCCTACCTACCCTAATAGCACACGATGTCCGCCGGACGTCCGTTTTATATCCATTTAATCTACTGATGCCCATGAACATTACTTGGACGTCCACCGGACGTCCATTATCGGTTTTACTTTGAAATTGTACGGAATGGACGTCCTCTGAATGTCCATTTTATGCACGGCAAGAATGTACATTTCAAGTCCATATAGGGACAGGAGATGGACGTCCATCTCATGTCCGTTGATTTAAATATTATATTTTTGTAATAAATTATATATTTCATCCATACCTCTTTCTCTTTAACACGTTTCCGAGATATGTATACATACCGGCGAATACCACACTGAACGTCCATCATATGTGCCGCAACGGACGTCCTCTGGATGACCAATTTGTGTAGGGCAAGTACACACATTTTAGGTCCCTATAGGGACCGCAGCAGGACATCTTTAATTTTCGCCGATGCAAATATTCTATTTACGTTGTAAATGGCGATGTTATTCCTACCGTTTTCTATCCAACACGTTTCCCAGGTTTGTATAAGTATCTCAACCATAAAACTTTAATTCTTAAAATAGTTAACTCGCCCCCTCCCCCGCGCATTAAATTTGAGATGTGAGTAATTTTTTTCATTTCTCCCCCTCTGCTCTTCAATTTTGAGATCTGAGGAAAACAATGTTTTTAAACGGACTGTCCCTTGCCCCAAAAAACCGCGTCCGCTACTGAATTAATATAATGTAATATTACATTGTTCAACAACTACTCGTACTTCTCAGGTGACACTAGTGATAGTTCGATTAAAATATCACAGTATTTTCGTTAGAAATTAAATAAGTTTTTCTTAATAATTATAAATATATATAAATGGTAGTAACTGGAAAAATGCAGGTTTGGAAACAAATAAAAAATAGAAAAAAAAAAGATAACCTGAACGAATTTCACATATTTTAAATAAGGCTAGAAAATCAATTTCACATAATAAAGATTTATTATTACTGATAATCTCATTAAATACAGTTCCCACACATTATACTATACTACTTTTAGCGTCCAAAATAACGGGCACAGGATAGCCCAGTGG
This sequence comes from Rutpela maculata, assembly GCA_936432065.2. Taxonomy (NCBI): domain Eukaryota; kingdom Metazoa; phylum Arthropoda; class Insecta; order Coleoptera; family Cerambycidae; genus Rutpela; species Rutpela maculata. The sequence continues at coordinate 110,812,002 of OW386286.2, forward strand.
GTAAGTGATTAGAACTGCTAAAGAGATAACGCCGCAAAAATTTTCATTAAGGCACCTACGTACAACAACCGAGTAATGTATCGAGGTACTATTTATGTAAAGAATAACTTTTCTTTTTTCTTCCTCATTTAGTATTTGATGTTCCTTAAGTCGAATGACTTCTTTGCCTTTTTAATAATTATCCTAACCGACTTTTATGCGAGGCCAATCAAAAAGTGAGAAATTTTAAATTTGGCTATTGAATAACACCATATATGATGTATCAAGCTAAAATTTTGTATAGAGGTATTTGAGGCAACTGCGAATCGAATACGCTATCCAATTTGCCGATAAAAAATTAACTAATAGTCGATTTCAAAATTTCGACCCATTTGGATGAGTTTAGTAGGCCTTGAAAATATGAAAATTACAAATTTTTCAAAACAGTCAAATAAAGCTCAGCGAGCACTATATATATGATATATATATATATATATATATATATATATATATATATATATATATATAAATTAAAATTGACCAACGAGTTCCAAAATAATATATATATATATATATATATATATATATATATATATATATATATATATATATATATATATATATATATATATATATATATATAGTGCTCGCTGAGCTTTATTTGACTGTTTTGAAAAATTTGTAATTTTCATATTTTCAAGGCCTACTAAACTCATCCAAATGGGTCGAAATTTTGAAATCGACTATTAGTTAATTTTTTATCGGCAAATTGGATAGCGTATTCGATTCGCAGTTGCCTCAAATACCTCTATACAAAATTTTAGCTTGATACATCATATATGGCGTTATTCAATAGCCAAATTTAAAATTTCTCACTTTTTGATTGGCCTCGCATAAAAGTCGGTTAGGATAATTATTAAAAAGGCAAAGAAGTCATTCGACTTAAGGAACATCAAATACTAAATGAGGAAGAAAAAAGAAAAGTTATTCTTTACATAAATAGTACCTCGATACATTACTCGGTTGTTGTACGTAGGTGCCTTAATGAAAATTTTTGCGGCGTTATCTCTTTAGCAGTTCTAATCACTTACCCACTGGGCTATCCTGTGCCCGTTATTTTGGACGCTAAAAGTAGTATAGTATAATGTGTGGGAACTGTATTTAATGAGATTATCAGTAATAATAAATCTTTATTATGTGAAATTGATTTTCTAGCCTTATTTAAAATATGTGAAATTCGTTCAGGTTATCTTTTTTTTTTCTATTTTTTATTTGTGTTTCCAAACCTGCATTTTTCCAGTTACTACCATTTTTATATATTTATAATTATTAAGAAAAACTTATTTAATTTCTAACGAAAATACTGTGATATTGTAATCGAACTATCACTAGTGTCACCTGAGAAGTACGAGTAGTTGTTGAACAATGTAATATTACATTATATTAATTCAGTAGCGGACGCGGTTTTTTGGGGCAAGGGACAGTCCGTTTAAAAACATTGTTTTCCTCAGATCTCAAAATTGAAGAGCAGAGGGGGAGAAATGAAAAAAATTACTCACATCTCAAATTTAATGCGCGGGGGAGGGGGCGAGTTAACTATTTTAAGAATTAAAGTTTTATGGTTGAGATACTTATACAAACCTGGGAAACGTGTTGGATAGAAAACGGTAGGAATAACATCGCCATTTACAACGTAAATAGAATATTTGCATCGGCGAAAATTAAAGATGTCCTGCTGCGGTCCCTATAGGGACCTAAAATGTGTGTACTTGCCCTACACAAATTGGTCATCCAGAGGACGTCCGTTGCGGCACATATGATGGACGTTCAGTGTGGTATTCGCCGGTATGTATACATATCTCGGAAACGTGTTAAAGAGAAAGAGGTATGGATGAAATATATAATTTATTACAAAAATATAATATTTAAATCAACGGACATGAGATGGACGTCCATCTCCTGTCCCTATATGGACTTGAAATGTACATTCTTGCCGTGCATAAAATGGACATTCAGAGGACGTCCATTCCGTACAATTTCAAAGTAAAACCGATAATGGACGTCCGGTGGACGTCCAAGTAATGTTCATGGGCATCAGTAGATTAAATGGATATAAAACGGACGTCCGGCGGACATCGTGTGCTATTAGGGTAGGTAGGGTAGACTATGGTTGTTTATAGTGCTTTTGTTAATATGGCATTGTATAATACACATAGTGACTGGTTTAGTTAGGGCCTTCATGCAAAAAAGTACAGCAAGTGAAGTTCAAATTTAAAAATCAGATAATACAATAAATAAAGAAATCTTTTTATATACAAACATTTTTTAATTTCTACACAATTATGACTAAAGTGTTAGTCTCATAATTTAATTCTACGTAAGGTGAAAAGAATGTTATAATTGATAAATGCAGTGAATGCTGTTTAGCAATAAGCATTATTTATATTCCAGTCATACCTATTATCTAGTATATTTACTCTGAGATTGATAATAACAACTATATTTACTATGCCAATAATATAGATGATAAAAGTTTACATAAGTAAAAGTAGCGTTTGTAAATTTGACTCAATACAGTCATATGATTTTCTTAAATCTAGGTCATTAATACAAATCAGATATAATATCTGTAATTTCACAACAATGAGTCTGGTAGCACAATTTCATATTTAAAATTGCTGAACAGGTTTCACGCAGTTAAATTTGTAAACAGTGGCGGATCCTATGAGGGACTACAAGGACAATAGCCCCTTATGTATCAGTCATGGTCCAGAAAAGAGATCATTTTTAAATTATGTTTACGGAAATAAGGTAGGGAAATAAATGTTCTAAATATCACAGAAGAATTTGCTACATTGTGACATTGTGAACCTTTGAAAGTTCAAACATATACGAAGAATTTATCGTATCAAGTTTTTTTTGGAAGACTTAATTGCATATTCTTATTTCTACGTATAAAGTGTAAAAAAATTGTGTAGGATATTGAGTGAAAAATATCGTGTGTAGAAAACTTTGCTTTTGAAAACATAATGCGTAAGAAATGAAATTCAGAAAAATACCATATGTAGGAAAATCTAGTGCGAGTACACCTGATGTATAGAAAGCTAGAATTTTGCAAACCTCGTATGTAGGATATTTTGAGGCATGTACAGGAGCTATAAGCATGACAAAGTGTATATGTTTAATACCAAGAAAGTGCAGATTTTTCGTGTATCGGAAACAAGCAGCCAACTTGTATCGAGTGTAGGAAATATTTGATCGGAAATTATGTGTAGGAAATCTCTTCTGTAGGATTATAATGTGTGGGAACGAACGTTTCCATATCAATGACGAAGAAATGCCAGGATCAGCTTTAGAACTTATCTCTGAGCCAACCCAACTAAAATTTATAGCAAAATTACTTCATTACTGATAAACCTAAGTATTTGGTTTACCAATTTAGTGACAGGCCAATTTACCTGAAATTATTCACAATTGTACCAATGTGAGGAAAGGAAAATTCGAAGTCGAAAATAGGCAAGCCAAGGCATTTTTCCAAAAAGTTAAAGGCAGTGGCATGTTACATAGCCCTATCAATAAGCTAGTTTGTAGCAATGTTAAGGTAATGGTTTCCTATTTATTACCTAAATAAAAAGCTAGCAATTATTTCACAAACAGGGAAGAATGGAACTTAAAATCGCATGTTGATGAATGGCTGAATAAGAAACACACCTCCATCCAGAGTTGATACTAAGGATTGGCAAGTTGGCGACGCCAAAGGCGCAAGCCATCGAGTAAAATTTAGTTAATTGAGGCGCTCTCTGCTGGCGCGTATTTTCGAAGGGAATTTTTTTTGTGATTTTCTTCTGTGCTTAGAGCCCGTCGGGAAGAGCGCGAACAGCCTTCTCTTTCTTGACCCACCAATACTGAAGTATAACCAGATGGGACCATCACTACTTATTAAAGCATGTTATTTTACATAGGAAATCAAAATTGACGACACTCTCCATTGATCGAGACCGAAGATATAAGAAAAAAACTAAAAAAAAAGAAATTTAGAAAGGACCCCTCACAAATCTTATGGGAAATTGGCTTACCGTGAAATTGGTCCAAATTTTGATATGTTGTTCTACTAATCCAGTAGATCAAAAGTCTCAATTGGCACGACCCTTCTACCTTTTTTGCCCTCTATTGGGGTGAAAAGCGTTCGTATTCATTTAACAACTAAATTTCTTTAAAAAAATATTCAGCGCGGTAAAAAAAACCTCAGTCGTAGGATCTGACTTACATTTAGATCCTTCCACCCCTTCCGGGGGGTGAAAATCGCTTTCACGGCTGCACAGCGGTATCTTTGTTCCAAAAAAATATAAAAGTGCTCAGTTGAACACAGAACCTTAAAAGATTGTGCAAAATTCACTTTGAAGTACCCTCTAACGCTTTTCCACCCCTTTCAGGGGGTGAAAATCGCTTTCACGGCTGCACAGCGGTATCTTTGTTCCAAAAAAAATATGAAACTGCTCAGTTGAACACAGAACCTCAAAAGACGGTACAAAAATCACCCCTAACGCTTTTCCACCCCTTCCGGAAGGTGATTTTCAATAAAGCGGCTGCACAGCGATAGCACATCTCAAAAGAGGTACAGCAATGACTCTGAGCCAATCTCTAACCATTTTCCAACCACTCCGAGGGCTGAAAATCACTTTCACTGCTGCATAGTGGTATACTTTTACCCCCGCGACAAACCTTATGGGAATTGGCTTACGGTGGAATTGGCTCAACTTCGCATATGTTATGTATTTTGGCGTGTTGAACAAAAGTGTCCATGGGCGCGAGGTCGTAAAACCCTTCCCAAGAGGAGTAGAGGCTTAAGGACGTCTGGTTCGCGTATTTGATTTCTCCGACGAATTTATCTCCTGATGTCATGCCCTTTTTAGCACAAACGACCAAGGCGTCGATATCCCATGGTTCCGGAAGTCTCTGCAGTTGAACTTCTACCGTTGGCGGGCTTCTCCCCAATCACATATACATATATATCTATATGTAGTCATAGTTATAGGTATCGGAAAATCTATACTTATAAGTTATCAACAGGAATGAGAGTCCATAAGTAAGTACTTGTGTGTATGTGTGTGTGTGAGAAGCCCGCCAACGGTAGAAGTTCAACTGCAGAGACTCCCGGAACCATGGGACACCGACGTCTTGCGTCTTGGTCGTCTGTGAGAAAAGGGCATGACGTAAGGGGAGAATTCGTCCGAGAAATCAAATATGCGAACCAGACGTTTTTAGGCCTCTACCTCTCTTGGAAAGGGTTTTACGACCTTGCGCCCATGAACACTTTTGTTCAGGATGCCAAAATACATAACATATGCGAAGTTGAGCCAATTCCCATAAGGTTTGTCGCGGGGGTAAAAGTATACCACTGTACAGCAGTGAAAGTGATTTTGAGCCCTCGGAGGGGTTGGAAAATTATTAGAGATTGACTCAGAGTCATTACTGTACCTCTTTTGAGATGTTCTATCGCTGTTAATCCGTTATTATCTTGGAAAATAGACATTGTATGTGAATAAAATTTTGGGCATCGATATAGCACAGCTTTTTTTCATACGGTGAAATTTTTTCATGATTTCTATTTAAAAATGTCTGAGCTAGTGTCAAAAACGTTACTTCATGCTTATTCGGTTGGATAAAATCTCTTTGAAAGTGGAATATTACCTTCCACATATAGTACCGCAAAATAAATTGAAATGTTTTCTTGTTCAAATAGGCGTGAAACGTAGAGATTTTAGGTTTAAGCAAAGAAAATCTGTCTGTCGGTCTGTAACTGGGTTTGTGCGTACGATTACTCTGGAACCGTTTAAGATATTGACTTGCAATTTGGTTCACGTATTAATGAGATCTGGAACTTGATTTTATTTTGATCTTATTCCGTTGAAGGGTTGGGGGGTAAATTGGGGTAAATGGGGGTAAATAGATAAATCAAGCCAGTAAGCAAGCCATGAAATGGCATTAATTGGTATTTAGTATATATAAGAGAAGCTAAGGTCTCAAAAAATGTTTTGTCATTAGTCACCCTAAATTATCACCCCCACCCCACTATTAAAGCGGGTAAAAAAAAAATAAAATTGTGATTTAGTGTGTGCACAAGAACCAAAGGCTCCAATTTTTTTTTTACTTCATTCTTGCTTATAGTAGTACTCTATCTTCAATAATAAAAAAGTTTCCTCGATACAGACTTTCTCAATGCCGCCACTGAAAAATCCATGTGATTTCGAATGAAAATATTTTCTTTGTACTACATATTTTATCTTTGCTACAATTTCATGTAAGGTAATCGATTCATCATGTTCTCCCCTGCACATGATGTGTAATAACTATAACAGCCTGCAGGATAGACCAAATATTTCAATTGCCCCGTAACGGACATCAAGAACCTAACAATTTACAACTACAATTACAGTACAAATCGATAATTTTTTAATGTGCTTAATATTGTATAGTGTGTATGTGTATGTACAATGTATAAAGTATAAAGATGATGTGAAAAATCAAACAGCAAATTAGTTTACATTGTTGCCAGTGCTAGAAATACACTTAAAATTCCCTTTTCCCAGAATAAGCAGAAGTTTTTATCATAAAATCAAAAATAAAAAAAATTACAAGTACAGTTAAATCCATCCGTGGACACACTGTATATACACATTAAAAATAAGTTTTATATAGGACTATGCATGCACTATTGTCTTTTTGAGTAAACACCTGCCCGTAAATCATTATATTAATTATGTTTATAATGCCAATAAATCTTATCGGTAATAAGCTTATCTTTATTGAACAAAATTAGATTCGTCAATAATTTACTCATCCGTAAAGCTGAACATAACCTATGTAAGTACCTACTTACAACTGTTAGAAAAGATAAAATATCCAAATCTCAATCAGATAAATTTAATGAAAGAATTTCAAAAATAAATATCGATTTGTATATAACTACGAAAAATCAGCAGGGATACTAAAATTCTCAGTAAAATTGAAATAATTCAGTGTTTTTTTTTGATAATACTTGGTATTTAGATATATTTTTTACAGACTTCATAAAATTTTAATCAATTTGACCCGTATGTATGTTTTCCCTTTTTTTTATATCTGTTCAAGTATTACTTATAGATTTGCTTAAGCGATTTCTATAAAATCTTTTCAAATTATGAGATATGGCTCGGTGGTGGTCCCCTATTAATTTCACCAAGCTACGTCTAGTACAAGGTGAGCAAAAACTGGAAACATAATTTTTTTAGTAGAGAATATTCAAGAATATGGCGAAGTCGCTAGTCACAATTTAATAATGTGATAAAAAATTCAAATTCCATTGGAATTGCATTAAAATTGGTAATTAGGTTTTTTAGGACGAATCTGATGTCAAAAGTTAAAAATTCAGGATCCAATATGGCTTCGTTAATTGCATTATTTTTGCAAAGCTATATGAAATTTGGTAAAAAATGTATATGAATTTTTTATGGTAAAAAGCTTAATGCTAAAGGTTAAAAAGTCATAACGACGGATATTTTAAGTGTAGGAACTAAATATTGAGACCACTAAAAAGGGTGAAAAAAAATTTCGCTTAATATGAAATAAAATAATTTCACCGCCGCGTCGTCCAGTTAATTGCATTTAATTACCTAATATCGATATTGAGGTCGGTGTAAAAATATACAAATAATGAATACAAACATATTTTTAACCGATACACCAGAAGGTCTCGAAGGAATTATGACTACAGTGTTCAACATACTGTCTTTGCAAACATAGATAAGATTCAAAAAATGCCCTCAAAATATCCGTACTATGACCGCTTTTGGGTAAATTACTACCTGTTTGTGCTCAAATGAGGCGAGCCGTCCTTGTCTCTGTCGCCCTGAACTGTATCTTTGATCTCTCTCGTGTACCTACCTAAAAAGTATTCACAAATATTATAATCACCGTGTACCGTATAATTCAAACAGACGTTTATTTTATATTAAATGAATTTATTTAGATTTTCCAGTATAGTTTCTATGAATTTTAAAAGAAAAAGTAGTACGCTCATGGCCGGTCTGCGCTTGAGTGATTTATTATTCTTTGTATTTACCAAACAGAGTATAACATGTTGATTTCATTTTGAATTGGTGCTTTATGACGTCAGCGTATTTGCAGTGATGACGCGCAACGCTTGTTGATATATTGGAAGTACTATACTTGTTTTATTAATATATTTATAACATTTTTTTGTCGTAATAAATATTAAATTTTCAAAATATGTGTACTTTTAGGTCAAAGATCATTTCATTTATATAACACAGAAAAACAAAATAGGAATCTAATTTAATCTAATAATGTGAACATTAACCCCCTATAGTGAGATTATCGTGTAATATATGTAATATACAGTGTGTCCCCGGGTGGTGTAAACTTTCTTATTCTTGATTTACCGAGAAAAAATCATTTTTTATAAAAAGTTTTGCTTGTCTTAGGAGGTCATAAACATTTGTCAAATTTAAGATAAGTTATACAGGGTATTCAGAAAATTAGAAAATATTAAATCGACTTTAAGCAAATTACCTTTTTTACATTTTTATTGAAAATTTTATTTAACAGAATTTTTTGAATTATGAAGAAAAGGTTGAGTTTAGTTGCAAAATAACGAAGTACCTAACAATTTTCAAAAAAAAAACCATTTTGTTTAACTTAGTTGAAAACTATTTCACATGTAGACCCCCTACTAGTACATATTTTTCTAATTTTCTGAATTCTTCATAGATGAGATTACACGAAATAATGTCATGGGTTAATGCCAATGTCAATGTAACAGATATTTATTCGTATTTTGTATTTTGTATAAAAATATTAATTACTGATTTTTTAATTATTACTTGGTCAAATGATATGGAATAGAAAATTTTAATAAGAGTATCCAGATGTTAAAGTGACTCGCAAAGCAGTAAGTAAATTAATTTATAAATTTGATTCCACTAAGGATGTATAAAAATATTTAAAAAAAAAACAAAAAACAATTAAGTGAAGATGACGCTGCTATCCTTGTAATTTTAGACTATGTACAAGAACACCCAAGATGTTCGTTAAGGAAAAGATCAATGAATGTAGGTATTAGCAAATCTTATCTCATATTCAGTATTTTAGTCAGCAACAAATTGTACGCATTCACACCTAAATTTATTCACAAACTTCAAGTTGGAGATGATGATCGTCGTTTGGACTTTTGTTTAATTATGGGTGACAACATTTTAGCAGATAGATTTCATCGAACCATTATATTCTTGGACGAATCTACTTTTACGACTAATGGGGTAGTCTCTTCTCAAAATTGTAGGTACTGGGCTCAGGAAAATCTTAATTTCCGAATTGCCACTAATGGTCAAAAGTTTAAAAAAGTAAATGTTTGGTGCGGCATGATGCATCGCAGAATAATCGGTCCTTATTTTATAGCTGGAAATTTGAATCAAAATAATTATTTAAAAATTTTGAATAATTTTGTTTTGGGCGAACTGGATGATGAAAATTTAGAATTTAGAAAAAAAATAACTTGTCAGCCCGGCACATTCTACAATTCTAGTTAGACAATGGTTAGACAATCATTTCCACGACACACAGTGGCCCCGAAGTGACTTTTTTTTTCAAATCAGTTGGCAGCAGGTCTTAGTAGTTAAGTTATCGGAAAGTTTTTTTTTAATCTTCGTTTTTTAATTGCTATCGATCTGCCAAGCCAAATTTTCGATTTTTGGTCCTGATTTTTCAAAGTTTTTAATCAAAATTCAAACTTCTTTGGAAAATTTTGATTTATCATGGGCAAAAATTGAAAATCTAGCTTGACAGATCGACAGGCAATTAAAAAACGAAGATTAAGAAAAAAAACTTTCCGATTGCTACAGTACTAAGACTGCAGACTGATTTGAAAAAAAAAGTCACTTTGGGGTCACTGTTCAGCAGCCGATATGGACCAACAGCAAAGGGGTATTTAAAGCAAAAAGTATACGTAAACAATTTCGAAGACGACGTAGATTTATTAAAGCAAAAAATTGTGGATGCTGTTGCAACCATAAATGAAGATGTGATCTCATCTGTCTGTGAAGAATTTAGAAAAAGATTTTGGAATAGTTTTCAACTTAATTGAATAAAATAAAATGTTTATTTTTTTGAAAATTATTTTGCAACTAAACTACATATTTAAGCTTTTCTTCATAATAGAAAAAACTTAAATAAAATTTCCAATTAAAATGTAAAGAAAAGGTAGTTTAAATAAAGTCGATTTCATATTTTCTAATTTTATGAATACCCTGTATAATTTATTTTAAGTTTGACAACTGTTTATCCCTACATAAAACAAGCAAAACTTTGTATAAAGAATGCCTTTTTCTCGGCAAATCAAGAATAAGGAAGTTTACAAAAGTGCGGTACCAAGGACACACTGTATAATAATTTATGAGCCTTAAGCATTCCTTTCATAGTCCCCCTACCTCATTAAATGAAATTTGCCACCGAGACCAATTATTTAATGAAAGTAAACTGTTTCAAGGGCCCCGTTTTCTTTTATTGTATTTAACTTGAATGTATGTCAGCTTTATATTAGTTAACTCGCCGTGGACTGTGGAACCGTGAAGAAGGCAATGTTGATTAAACTTATTAGTTAATACTATGCTAGCCTATTTTTGTTTTAAAAATGATTTTCTAGACAAAGAAATATATTTTAAATGTTTTTATTGAATTATTTAAATTATTTTATACTTTCAACATTATTTAAACAGTAGCGGTTCCAGGACTTCAACATGGAGGGGGTAACATAGCTGTATACACGGTACGTCAGCTGCAGAGGCTCAAGTGAAATAATTTGAAAATTTAGGTTAGCGTAAAAGCACACTAGGCGGTTTTCGCCAAGTCGGCAGCCGAGTCGGCAGCCGCCTGTTACAACACACACGAAGCGGTTTAACCAGTTGTTGCAGAAAGCATAAAAATATAACGTTGTCAGTTCAGTAGTACAGCTAGTAAAATTGATTCGTCTGACTCGGAGGAAGAATTAATTCTGTTGGGTTTATTATATTGTCAACAAAAAAAAAGAAAAAACACACTAGGCGTTTTTCGTCGAGTCGGAGGCCGACTCGGCAGACGACTAGGCACATGGTTCTATACTAAATCATAGAAACGCACACACGTGATTTTGATCTTAGGCGACACGGTCTGGACCACGGGCCGCTCGTTGAGTGGCGTTGACGCTCGCCCTCTCGTATTACGTGTAACCGCACACACGAGGATGCGTGTTTCAGTTGTAAAGATGCGTGCTTGCCAAATCAAATCTGTTTACAAATACTTTGCGTGAAATAGCAGACAAGAATGGATGACAGGTATTATATAAACTTTTTGTCTGGCGTTCCTTAACAATTCGATGTTCCCACATCACCTGTTTTTCTTTTTTTTTTTTGATTGACAATATAATAAACCCAACAGAATTAATTCTTCCCCGAGTCAGATGAATCAATTTTACTAGCTGTACTACTGAACTTACAACGTTGTATTTTGATGCTTTCTGCGACAACTGGTTAAACCGCTCCGTGTGTATTGTAACAGGCGGCTGCCGACTCGGCGAAAACCGCATAGTGTGTTTTTACCCTGTGATTTTCAAGCACCCCAAAAGGACACTGGTATGATATTTCATAACAAGTTACCTACAGTTATTTTATGGTGTTGCAAATCAAATAAAAAAAACATTTAAATAAGATATAGAACAAATAACAACATTCTAAATAATAGGGCCGTATTAAAGATTGGCGCGCCCCTAGACTAATTATGTATTTGCGCCCTGTTATTCATAGGCAAGGTTACGAAGGTTCAAAATTGATGAGCGGGAGCGAAATCTGAAAAAAATTTTAGGGGGAAGAAATCTTGAAAAAAAGTTTTACTCAAAAACGAAAATTGATTAGCGCGGGGCAGGAAATAATTTTATTTTAATAAGCAGAGAGCGCAAAAAGCTCGCGGCGCCCCTGCACGCATTAGCTATAGCCTATTTAGCTTTATGAATAATCCGACCCCGATAACAAATAAATAAGTAACAAAATGACGCCAATATTCTTGGCTAAAGATGTCGGTCTCGGATGACTGGGGTCGGGCAGGACTATTGCCCTTTACCCCAATACATCGCTGTAGACCGGGGACCAGCCTCGTGCAGGGCGGGCGAACTTACTTTACGTCGGCCCCACTCACAAATGTGAGCGGTGCAGACGATTTCGGCCCACCTCCCTGGGTCCTGGCTCGTTGGACCTTGCTGGATAAGGCCTCTTCTGGAGCTCTTCTGTCTTGATCTTCCTTCTTCGCCAGCTTGTCCCCCCCGGGGGTGTCATCGGTCAGTCGGGTGTTTTGGGTTTTGGCAGGAGTGACTGCCGGTACACAGAATGTCAATTGACATCCTGTCATCCGGATCATCGGTAGGATAAGGATGAGCTGTGTAGCTCGTGGAAGGGCAACTGCTAACTGCTTTGGTAGCATTTTCGGTCTGCCCGGAGCTAGAGGGACTACAGGTACTGGACGGTTGATTGTCCGGTACCCGCAGGGTCTTGGGTGGGTGGTTGGGTGATCGTCCTGTCTCTTCCGTGGGGTGTCTTCATCTGACGGTGGTATGTTTTATACTCACCCGTTATCCAGTAGCTGCATCTTCGGCCGCTTGTGCCTCGGAGCATTTGCTGGGTCGTAGTCAATAGCCTCCCATCCTCCGCAGCAAGGGCGTACATCTTCCTGGCTCTCTCCTTGATGATGTCAGTAACCGGGGTGTAGTCCAGGTCCCTAAAGATGTCCTCGTTGCGCACGAACCAGGGTGCTTTGACTGCTGTTCGGAGGGCGACGTTTTCCACTATCTGGATCTGTTGGAGGTAGCTCTGTGCTTGGTAGCCCCAAGCTACCGAAGCATACGTCAGCTGAGGCCGGGTGAGGGACCTGATAAGCGTGAGCTTGTTCCTCATGTTGAGTCTGCTCTGTCTACCCGTCATCGGGTAGATTAAGGCTCTCGTCCTCCTGGCCTTCTTGACGATGGCCTCCGTGTTCTGTCTCCATGTTAGGCCTTTGTCCATGATCACGCCATGGTAGTTGACGAAATCGTGCCATTGGATGTCTTCGCCAAACATGAAAACGTGGCCTGTGGGGTTCTGCTTCCTTTTCTTGAAGAGGACCGCCTTGCTCTTCTCGGCGTTGACGGCTACCTTCCATCGGTTGCACCAGTCCTCTAGGAGGGTGACCGCCTCCTGGAGGTTTCTGGTGGCTCTAGCCTTTCGTTCCAGGATCTGGCTGTCAGGGCTGTGTCATCGGCGTAGAGGGCCATGGAGGTCCGGGGTAGATCGGATGTGAAGATGGAGAACAAGTGCGAGGAGAACACCGAGCCTTGGGGGACTCCTGCCTCCATTGTTCTATACGTGGACACCCTGTCCACGATCTTCACCCTCGTCTGTCTCCTGTGGAGGTATGATCTGACTAGCTTGACGAGTGCAACGGGGTAACCCATACTCATCATTTTGGCTAGGAGACCATCGTGCCAGACCCTGTCGAAGGCTTTGGCGACGTCCAGGAACAGCGCTGCCGTGAACCCCTTGGGCCTTAGTGATCTCCTCGGTGAGGCGAAGCACTTGGAGTTCGGTAGAGTGTCCGGTCCTGTAGGCAAACTGTTCGTCCGGGAGGATGTCCAGTTCTTCTGTCTTCTCGGCTATCCTCTCGAGGATGATCCTTTCGGCTACCTTGCTCATGGCTGGGAGGGGACTGATTGGCCTGTAAGAAGAGGGAAAGGTTAAATTCTTACCTGGCTTCGGGATGACTATGACGTCGGCCTTCTTCCACCTGGAGGGGAAATGTCTCAATCTCAACATTGCGTTGATGATGTTGACCATCGCTGCTACTCCTTTACTGGGTAGCTTCTTGAGGGCGATGTTCCCAATGCCATCACATCCTGGAGCCTTCCTGGGTTTTAGGCTCCTTAGGATCTCCTTGACCTCCTCTGGGGTGGTCGGAAGGATGTGGTCGTCATCTGGCAGGCGGTTCATCCGACGTACCCTGCGCTCCACGTCGTCCACCCAGTCCTCGTCCTCATCATCGAGCTGGTTTTCCCTACACTGCAGTTCCAAGCTGTCGGCGAATGCCTCGGCTTTTTCCTGGCGAGTGTAGACAATACCATTCTCTCCGTGGATCGGGGGCATGGGTGTCCTTCGGTTTCGCAGGGCCCGTTGAGTGGTCCAGAAACTTCTGTCCTGTGTGTCCAGTGACTGCAGGTGTCGCTGCCAGCCTTCTTGCCTGTGTTCTTGGAGGGCAGCCTTGACTCTCCTGCTAAGGATGTTGTACTCTCTCCTGTCTTCTGGCAGTCTGGTTCTCATGGCCCGTCTTTTCGCACTTCGTCTGTCCCGTATCAGCTGCCTGGTATCCTCTGGGACGTTTGCCATCGGCGCTGGTGCTCGTCTCGTCTCCGTTTCAGTGGTCCTTTCCCTCAGTGCCGCCTGGATCTGGTTTTCCAGGGAGGTGATGGCCCTCTCCACGTCTGCTTCGGATTCGAGTCTGGGAATTTGTGCAATGTCCCTCTGCAGTACTGCACGGAACAATTCTCAGTCCGTCCTCCTTTTGATGAAAGTTGTCGTGTTCTCACCGACCTTTTCTCCTAGTTCTAGGAGAATTGTGTTGTGCTTGGTGGAACCATCCATCATGGCGGTGATTTCGGCTTCGAGGGCCACCTCCTTCAGCGTCGCAATGTTCAGTACGTCAGGCCTGTGTCTTCCATTGTCATGGGTCGGTCCCACCGGCCCAACGACCAGTAGGTTGCCATCGTGTTGTCCCAGGAATCGCAGTAGATCCCGTCCTCGGGGGTTTGTTGTCCTACTGTTCTATTCCGGGGAATTGGCGTTGAAGTCGCCGATGGCCACCGTCTGGGTCCTCGGGGGTAGGACCGCCTCCAGGTCGGCGTCTGTCATCCTGACATTGGGTGATTGGTAGCAGGAGACCACTCTGATGTCGCCATTTCGTGCCGTGGACACTACTACGGCGGTGGCCTCCATGTTCTCCATCTCGATGCTCGTCTAGCAGGGCTACTCCTCTCATTGCTCTTCTGCCCTGTCAGTCTTTCCTGTACACCTGGTAGCCTGGGAAGTGGATAGCCTGGTCCTGTCGCAGCCTCGTCTCCTGCAGTGCCATCACGTCTATGTCACCCCTGACGAGAAGCTCCTCCACCTCTAGTTTGCGTTCTCGCAGTCCGTTTACATTCCATGAGGCGATCTGCAGGAATCCCGGTTTGACCTGTAAAAACATTATGGGTTAGTAAATTTTGGCATTTGTGCAAAAAATGCGCTCATTGCTGAGCACATTTGTTGCATCTGGGCCAGCACCGCAGTGAGATTTTGGGCCTCAGAGGGTGCTTGTTGTTCCCTGACGGGGCTGGTGGTCTGCCCCGTCGTGCCCTGTGCTACCCTGGCGTAGCTGATACCACTGGTAGTTGGCATCCTAGCTGCTGGCCTCTGTGGTGCCCTGGGTGCCTGCTTCTGGGAGAGCCCAGCTGTCTTCTTGGGGAACTTTGGGCATCCCCTGTAACTCGCTGGGTGTGCCCCCTGGCAATTGGCACACTTGGCTGGCACGCATTTGGACTTTTTGCACTCTCCCGAGTGGTGTGGGTCTCCGCACTTAACGCACTTGGCTTGGGCTGTGCACCTGCCTTGTTCGTGTCCAAACCTTTGGCAGCGGTGACACTGCGTGACGGCCTGGGCTGCTCTCTGCCTCTCTGTGCGCACCACCAGGGAACAGCACCGGTTTACAGCGAGGATCTTCTCCTCGCTGAGGGCACCTGGACTAGGACCACTGGGATCTCCTTCTTTGTCCGTCTGGATGTCATTCTTTGGACGGAGGTAGGTGTGAACCCTTGGTCCTGGAGGTCCTCTTTCACCTCGTCGCAGCTCACGCCACTGGGTATGCCTCGTATCACTATACGAAGCAGCCTGTCCTCGGGTAGTGCGTACGTATGATATTCACGCTTTTCGAGCGTGAACATGTTGGTCATCAGGCGGTAGTCTTCAGCCGTTTGCGGGGTGATTGCGATGCCCTCACCGACTACCTTGGCCTTTGTGTACTGAATTTTGGCCTGTTTCAGTCTGCGGCTCACTTCAGACCAGGTGTCTTGCCTCCTTAGGACCACTGGGGGGATTTTGAGGGCCTTCTCTGTGACCTCTGCCTCCTGTTCGGGAGTGGCTTGGCTGGTGGACGATGCATCCCTGCTGGTGCTGGGCTGCACCTAGTTCTCTGGTTGGGCCGTCTTTTTCGCCCTTGTCCTGGTGACAAGGGAGAATTCGCCGTCACTGTCCGTGTCGGCGTCGGCTTTCCTCTTGGGGGCCTCTTTTAGTGCTGGTTGCATCACGGGGGCCGTCTGGAGCTGGACCTGGGGTTGGGTCTGGGCCTGGGTCTGGGCACGGGTTTGGGCCTGGGGCTGCGCCTGGGGGGGCCTGGAGGACTAGCATGGCTGCTACTAGCTCAGCGTATTGGACACGCTGCGCCTCGTTCTGGGCACGCTGTTCTTCGTACTGGGAGCGTTGCACTTCCAGTTGTTTCGCCATGTCAGCACGCAGTTGGGCCATCCTCTGGCACATCTCAGCCAATTGCGCTTTCAGCGTGTTGTTCTCTAGCATGAGCCTCTCTATTATCTCATCCCTGTCGTCCATGTGTTCCATGGGCCGAGGACTCCCTCCTGGAGAGGCTCCGTCCTATCCAGCCATACTGTCCTCCACAGTATAGGATTCCTGGATTTTTCGTCCTGTCTTCTCACCTGAAAGAGATGTCTGAAAAGAAATGATTAGTAGTTAGCGGGATGAGGAAGGAAAGGAAAATAAACTTTGTTCCCAGGCGGGGGACTTTATTTATCTTTTACACTAGTGTCTTGAAAAAGACAACTAGTGTTTCTCCTCTTCTCACTGCTCGCCTATTGTAACGTTCGCACGCTACGCTTCGCTCTGCTGTGGGGGTGCCACTTTACTGCTCACTCACTACTGAAACTGCACTACTACACTAGATGGTCTGCTGGCTTCGGTGTCTGGATGAACTATCGATGATGATGATGATGACAAAATGGGAAGTAAAGCAAAGCATTTATATTTGACCAGTCTTTTAATTGCATTCTTGGTCTCATCAAGACAAACATATCAATATCAATAACTTTTACATTAAGTGAGGAGAAGATAGCGGCCATTCGATGTCAGCTATTTGACGTGGGTTTGTGGGCGTTAACTTATGAGTGTGTTGTTTAACCCAGGACCGCAGTTAGGACATCGCAGTCGAGCTTATACTGTCGGGGTGAAGATATAATTCAATAATTACTTTATACTTCTTTATTTGCTAATGTGTTTTTGAAAATAATTTTAGTAAGTTTTGTTACCAATTCATAGCAGTGCTTTGGAGGATATTATTGTCAGTGTAATATCACAAATTATTACTATTTTAGATCTATTTACAATATAGTTAAATCCGACTCTCCGTTCTTCACCCCTTGCCTCTCAAAGTCGCTCACAAATGCGATTGCTTCAACTTTATATCCACTACGTAATCCACGGCTCAAGTTACACACTGTAAAAAATGGATGTAAAAATACTTTATGGACGTAAAAATACCTTGAAAGTTAAATTAGTTATAAATACATAGTTAATCCGGTGAATTACAGAATCTGTATATTACACAATTATATGGAATTTTATAGGAAAGCACGAAGCATTTCATGGCATTTTTTCCCAAAACCTCGCCCTTTTCGAGATATTCAAGGACGAAGTGTAAAAAAACTGTTTCTTGCATGTAGACTCCACGAATATCTCGCTCCCTATGCATTAGACCGCGACGAAGTCTACATGCAAAAAACGGTTTTTTTTTTAACTCCATCCTTGAATATCTCGAAAAGGGCGAGATTTTGGGAAAAAATGCAAAATACCAATCTTGTAGATAATTGAATTCTCTACAACTTTCATGTTAACTTTATTGCTGTCCGATTTTTTTAACGCGAAGGAATGCAAAAATGAATTATAGGAAAATTTTTATTTGGAATTGAAAGAGCTATCGTCTTATCATAATTGCTCTTCTGATATAATTTTCCAGTTCTTGCCACTATTTTCGATTAATTTATTGTAGGTATATCATATTGATGGACCATTAAGTTATTAACTTAACAGGGAATGAGGTACCCTTCTAAAGAAAATCAACATTTTTCATAGTTTAATTTAATTAATGATATTTTTTTAATTACAGGGAGTGAAAAAACCATTTACCGAAGTCATAAAAGCAAATATTGGCGACTGCCATGCAGTGGGACAAGTGCCTCTCACTTTTATACGACAAGTCTTGGCTTTAGTAACATATCCAAAACTGCTCGATGATCCAAATTTCCCAGACGATACGAAACAAAGAGCTAAAGAAATTTTGTCCGGTTGTCGAGGAGGATCAGTGGGATCATATACGGACTCTCCTGGAATTGAAATAATCCGCAGACATGCAGCAAAATACATAGAGCAAAGAGATGGAATACCTTCTGATTGGCAGAATATCATTTTAAGTGCTGGTAAGCAACTTTAAGTATTAAAGAAATAGATAACCAGATAAACTAATTAATCAATGACTCCTAATGAACAGGGTCGGACTAGCCCATCCTACGCGCGTCGCTGTAAGCAACACTTCTTTTGCCGTCTTCATGAATGTGGTAGATGTTTAAATGGATACTTAAAAATTCATATTACGTCACTGTATTATATATTACCAAAAATAACAAACAATACTTATTTAAACATGAGTGGAATAAAGGACCCCGCACGGATCTTATGGAAATTGGCCCCCGGTCAATTTGGCTGAATTTTTAATACGTTGTAGATTTCGACTTTTTCATCAAAAACTCTCATGGGCCCAACTCGATCCTACATCTAGTTTCCGAGATACAGCTATAAATTTTTGTAAAATTCTGTAACTTCTAGATCTTTTAATTCATTGATGGGGTATTACAGGTTAAAGGAACCATTTCCGAAAGTTTTCTGATCAGTAAGTCACATACTTTATGTAAAGAAAGTTTTACCCAATTTGACCCAATATTTTTTTCACTTATTATTTTTATGTAATTCCCGGCGCCTTCGCCAATATTTTCAAAATTTTTTTTCTACACTATTTTGCTTCCACATCCAGTTGAAGTATAGTAACGACAAAAAAAATTTAAAAACATTTTATTGTTCAATTAGGCTTAAAATGTCATGAAACGTCGAGATTTTAAGTTTGAGCGAAAAAATTTTTCTGTCTGTCGGTCTGTCTGTCTGGAACTTTTGTTTGTGCGCAGGTTTACTCTGGAACCGTTTAAGATATTGACTTGAAATTTGGTACACATATGTACTTTAACGAGATCTGGAACTAGATTATATTTTCATCTTTTTCCGTCGAAGGGTTGGGGGATAAATTGGGGTAAATTTGGGGTAAATGGGTAAATCAAGCATGTAAGAGTCCATAAAGTTGGTATTTAGTATATACAAGAGAAGCTAAGGTCTCAAACAAATTTTTGGCATTAGCAATCTCCATTACCACCCCATTATTAAAGGGGATGAAAAAAATTGTAATTTAGTGTACTTATGTACAAGAATCAGAAACCTCAAAATATTTTTTTACTTCATCCACCTCCACTACCGCCCCCCTATCACCACCCCCACCCAACTACCGATGTGGGGTATCGTTTCATGGATTTTTGGGGTAGAGGATTTCAAATATTATATTATTAAAGTTCCATAAACAATTATTTCCACATACAAAGTTTTTTCGATGTGATTGACTTGGATAGAGAATCTGGTTGTGGAAGAAGTGATTCCTTGGTAAGCGGTTCTTGTTAAAACAACAAGTCTTTTTAGTGCAAAATATTATAAAGAACTATTAGAACGTATCAGAATATAAAATATATGAAAAGAAATCTTGAATTGAAATTTTTTAAATGTACATTTCTTGAGGGCTATCTCGGAAACTAGACATAGAATCGAGTTGGTGAATATCTCCTCAAGCGTTTGAAATTTGAAGAAATGTGGGAGATCAAGAGTGGTATATTCTAAATTTATTTTAAAATCTAAAGGGTGTTTGACAGAGTTGTGGCAAGCGAATACTATATATAACATCTTTTTTATATTGTATTTCACTCTTAATTCTCTATCCAGGCATATATTATTTTTGAACTTATACTGCGGCGTTGCCATGTTATTCTACTTTTTCCGAAAAATAATGCGTTTGTAGGGATCAAGAGTAAAATTTGCAAGAAACGTATTTTCATAGATTTTAATGATATTGTCGTTTCACTTTGAATGTTAGTCAAGACCATGTACTAATGCCCAGGTCCCTCAGAGTTGAACCTAAATCTACAAGGTGTTCTCCATGATGATTCAAGCATTTACATTTTTAAACTGTCATAACTCAATTTTATTAAATTAAACACCCTCTATATTTTATTAAAATGTTTTGGCAATCAATTACCTGCATACTCTCTTTGTCAAAAAAAGTAGTCACTGTGAGGAATCATTATAGCTTGTTTTTGGCTATTACAATTTGAACTAATCACTATTTTTCGCTATTTTTTGCATTGTATTATATCGGATTAATCGTTTATTATCTGGTCATATCGAAAAATATAAGATACAAATCCTGTATCTAAGAATAATATAACGAATAAAATCGATAATGTTGGACGTAAAGTCCAATCAAGTTATATCACTATATCCTTGAGAGCAGGGACCAAAACCGAAATTTATTTCCGTTCGGTTTAGGTTACAGTTACCTAACGTACACCATTTTCTGTTTTCAAGTACGGTTTCAGTTTTCAAGGCAGCGTCAATTTAGTTTTCGGTTACGGTTTCGGTTTTCAGGGCAGCGACAATTCGGTTTTCGGTTAGAAAAAATTAGTACGGGGCGGTTTTTGGTTACGGTTTCGGTTCGGTTTCGGTCCCTCGTTTTTACTTGCCTTTCACCTTTCCACAGTCTTTATAATGGACGAATCGATTTAGATATGGTTTTCACCATACAATTTGTTATTTCTACATCACGGTTTAAAGGTTTGAATCTTTGATTTCAGCCATATTTTTGTACTTTATTCACAATTCAAATGTTATGTGGGCAAAATCATATATGCAACTTATCATACTTTAGGTTTCGGTTTCCTGAGAATTTTAATTTCGTTTGGGTTTTGGTTTCGGTTTCGGTTTCGATTTACCAGAAACTCTCATTCTGGTTTTTGGGTTCGATTTACCAGAAACTCTTATCCCGGTTTTCGTTTTCGGTTAGGGTTAGAAAAAAATCGTAATTACGATTTTTGGTTACGGTCCCAGCCTGAGAGGTACATATACTGCAATTTTACGTCTGACTTTTGCGTTCGAATTGAGCAATTAAATACTCAAATTAAACTGCTTGTTAAATATTGCATTCAATTGCAAAAATACTGAAATAGTTTGTAATACCTATTATGAGACGACAAACTGCGCGGAAAATTCAGATCCTTTGTCTAATAGATAAGAATTCCTATTACTACAGTAAAAAACCGCTGCCCAAGGAATCACTACTTCCACATCCAAGTCAATCACAACGAAAAAACTTTGTATGTGGAAATAATTGTTTATGGAACTTTAATAATATAATATTTGAAATCCTCTACCCCAAAAACCCATAAAACGATACCCCACATCGGTAGTGGGGTGGGGGTGGTGAAAGGGGTGGTAGTGGAGGTGGATGAAGAAAAAATATTTTGAGGTTTTTGGTTCTTGTACATACACTAAATCACAATTTTTTTCATTCCCTTTAATAAGGGGGTGGTAATGGGGGTGGCTAATGCTAATTTTTTTTTTTGAGACCTTAGCTTCTCTTGTATGTACTAAATACCAATTTTATGGACTCTTACCTGCTTTATTTACCCATTTACCCCAAATTTACCCCAATTTACCCCCCTACCCTTCGTCGGAACAACATGAAAATATAATCTAGTTCCAGATCTCGTTAAAGTACATACGTGTACCAAATTTCAAGTCAATATCTTAAACGGTTCCAGAGTAAACGTGCGCACAAAAAAAAAGTTACAGACAGACCGACAGACAGACAGACCGACAGACAGACCGACAGACAGAAATTTTTTATTCGCTCAAACTTAAAATCTCGACGTTTTCTGACATTTTAAGCCTATTTGAACAATAAAAATTTTTTTAAATTTTTTTGTCGTTACTATACTTAAGTAATTAGATGTTATATGATAAGTTAGCGGAAATAACTCGGAGATTTTTGAAAATTTATGGAGATGTTCATTTTGACGTCCCGAGTAATACTTTATTCCCTACTCGTTCCACTGCATAAGAAGGGAGCAATAGATGACTTTGATAACTACAAACTACAATCACACGCCAGTAAAATAATACCGTATATTCTTCGATCCAGACTTAAGAATTATCTATCTTGGCAAATACCTCCTGAGCAATTAGGCTTTGTTACTGGAGAGCAAATACTAAATTTACGACAACTTATCGAGAAGGCAAGATAATGTGCCTATGTACGTATCTTTGTTTCGTAGGCTACCGTAAGCCTTTGGACAGTTATGGAATGGGACAAACTGTAGGCTGTATTATTGGAGATGGGGACATCCAATTGTCATGTGGTCTTTACTCGTTAACTGTATCAAGAAAACTCTGCTTTGATGAAAGTAGACAACACCGACTCCAACAAACGGAAAGTTAGCAAAGGCGTCAGACAGGTTTTGTCTTGACACCAATCCTCTTTAAAATCTATTGTGAACACGTATTGTGACGTCTTCTGAACCAAGATTTCTAACTTGAGATTTGCAGATGATACTACTTTACAGTGGCAGATCCAGGATGGGGGGGGGCACAGGGGGACGTGCCCTCTTGTCGTTTATTTCGGCAAAAAGGCGATTTTTCATTTATGAGTGGCAACATTTTTGTGATTTTCTCTTCCCGCCGCTCAAAATTTTGTGATTTTCTCCCGCTGATAAATGGAACAAAAATGTTGTACCTCCCGCTTATCAATTTTCCCCCTCCGCTCATTGAAATGGTTGTGCCCCTGTTAATTCATTAATTCATTCTGGATCCGCCGCTGCCACTTTAGTTGTAATATTGAGTCAGTAACTCTAGTATATTATGTCAGATATTAGCATACTTAACACGCCGATTAAATTCAAAAGTAAACAAGTTCTCGGGTTACATTATCTAATCTATATATATATATAGTATTATGTAGTTAATAAGTAGAATTAAGCTAGATAATAAGCATTTCGCTATAAACAATAAAACAATCCCAGAGCTTCGCAGTTTATGGGAGGTGTGAAAATGCCGACTCCTTGCATAACATTTTCCAAGTTGGCATTTCGATGGTTTTAATTGAGCACGTTTTATTAGAGGCAAGAGATTTTGCAAAACGATAAATAGGTCAAATGTAGTAAATTGAGCACGAACCCCACTCACAACTTCCAATACCACCTTTGCCGCCGCCAGAACTGTAGCTCTGTACACTCTGCTTGATTATTTTTTTCTCTCTAAATGAGATATAAACATGAGGTTTTTGCTATAAATTATTACTACATATTATTCAAATAAGGTATAAGTATTAAACAATTTATTAATATACTTATTTAATTTTATGAGTTTGATAAAAAAAGTTTTTGATCGATTGATTTACCAGCGTGCGGTAGGCATTGTTGCCACTACCAGGTATACAGCTGGGCCTGCTACGTCCATGCTAGGTATTGATAAAAAAAGTTTTTCAACAAAAATTTGGACAGCTACAGAAAATGCTTGAAGCCTACCAAATGTTTGTGAAAATTTTAATTCAATTAATATACTTAACTACCCACTGTCACGGAGCTCGGACATTTTATTTTTGACGGAAAGTGAATGAAGAAAAGTGAAGTGTGATATATCGTTGAAATTAGAATAATATCTACCTTCAAATGGTACAATAAAACAGGGATATTATGTTTAAAAATAATAAAGTCCATGCGCCAAAAGGGCACTAAACGTCATCCGATCTTACCAAAACCCTTTCAGCTCATACAGGATATCACTATTGCCAAATTTCTTTCAAAATTAGCTCACTAATGTCTATGCTATCGTGTCCACATACATACATAGTACACACATACATACATCGAAACATTAAAAAAAAACACTTTTCGTGTTCCTTGAACCCCAAAATGTAAAGATCTGGTTTTATCTCGCTTTTCGACTTTGGACCAATTTTATAGGTAACAAATGTATGTACAGAAATAAGGGCGCTAAATTATTCAGCGTTTCTTGAAGAAACATTTTTAAGTAAAGTGGCATCGACAAAAAAAACTAATTTTTTTTTGTTGGTTGAATATTTAACAATGTTTAAAAATAAAATATGAATACTCCGAGTACACGAGTACGAGTACACGGAAAAAATGTTTTGATTCAAGAATATTCTGTTTTAGGAAATAATAAATTTGTAATAAATAAATTTATTTACAACGAGCTTTTAATTTATTGCCACAAAAGTATTTGTTTTATATGAAAAATGTATTTATTTGCGTGTATATGAATCAAAAGATTCTTGATTCAAAACGTTATTTTTATACAGCTTGTGGTAAAAGAAACTAAGAAAATATTAGAAGCTAAATATCTATGTTACCTTCACATTGGCCATTACATTTGCAATAAGTAGTGCACGTTAAATGTGGTTGAAGAAATTTACATCTAGTTAGACTTTTCTTTTACAATTACACTGTTTTAATTATTGGCTGTGAACCTGATGGGCTTCAGTGAAATCCATCCTGATGAAGTTACTACTTTTATAAACTCCAATCAATAGGAGGAATATTTTCGATGAGACAATGAGACAAGAATTACTTGTTAATTTAGTTGCCTATTATTGAACCATTCGACTGCCTTCTGATAATTTGTTGATTTGTAAAAAATAAAAACCACCAAAGAACGGTGTTAAAAAATAGTCATTTTTTGACCATCCTGACAAAAGTGCAGAAGCAGCGTTTTTCGATTAATTTTTGGTCGCTAAACACGATTCTGACATGGTCAAATTGGCAGTTTTTAACTGTCATTGACTCTATTCGGTAATCGAATATTGCCTAATATTAGCACTTAGTACACATAATGATATTGTTTCGTCCACCTGTGCAAGATATTTTGTATGCTACTGTCAAATACCAATACTGATTTTTAAACCGCTCAAACGGAGCATTTGACATCTGTCAATCAGTAGTTACTTTTGACACTGGACAATGTAGTATTCCGATGATAACATTATTTGCTAACATGCAGTTTTATTATTTCAGTAATCTTAATAAAAATCATTAAAGTATAAAATGACAGACAGAATTTGACTGCTTTGGTCTACTAAAGGCCCTATATACCTTCTTCTTGTTTCACTCGTGGCATTGACAACGTTATGACAGCCGTCAACTGTCATAATAATCTTATTTGCAGAAAAAAAATTATACAGCAGATTTAGTACCGCCTATTGACCCTTGTCTTAAATAAAGGGTCAGTTGTGTGTCTATTAACGTCGTAAATGGCAATTGGTAGCTTATCGTAACTGTCAAATTGTCAAAATAATCATACTGACATAAAACATTATATAATTATACAGCATAATTAGTAGCCTCTATTGCCCCTGAGCTTCGGTCAGTGAAGATTACGCATGTGCCTACTATAACGTCGTCAGTCGCCATTGGCAGCATTATGACAGTTGTCAACTGTCAAACTAATGTTACTGATAGAGGCTAAAATGACCCTTTATTTAACAAGGGTCAATAGACGGTACTAAATCTGCTGTATAATTTTTTCTTTCTGCAAATAGGATTATTATGATAGTTGACAGCTGTCATTGTAGAAGAACGCACTACCGGGCGTCAAAATGACGCGACACCAATTTATTTCTCAGGGGGCGCCAGTCGCGTATTACCCCGTTCTTCTACCTCCCAGGCGGGTTCGAGATAAGATGACTTCGGTAGCCGAAAAGCGGGACCAAGGCTGCACTACCACAGATCGGAAACTACGCTCTCTCTGGACCCGAATTCCCTCGTTAGGGGTTTAGGCACCTCTTAATTTCCTGAATTTTTGCATAAAAAAATCCCAACCGAAGAATTTCTCTGCGGAGGGATTAGTTTTGGTACGCGAAAATCGCGTTTTGGTCCATTAATAACGGAATATATTTCTCAAAAAACGCATAAAAAAATCCCTATCGAACCTCCGTACAACAACCAGAAGGTCGAACGTTAATGCGAATTAACTCGACACATCCGGTTTTCTATACGAAAGTTCCAGGGATTATAGACCGTCAACAGGCCTCAAGATCAATTAAGAAACATTAGTTCAAAGAATCCGTTTATTTAACAGAATTGGTTATACAAAATTCTCAAGAAAGAATCGTGCCTTCCCCAATCAAGGTAGTGACTTTCAGACCATACAAGCGAGAGCGCTCGCGCTAACGATCGATTAGGTAGAAAAGATTCATACGTACCTTCTCAGAATCAAAATGCGAGCTTTTAGAATCATTTCAGACTCTGGGTAAATGAATAATTAAGGCTGACTGAAATTAACTTAAAAAAGTTTTACTAAATGAATTTAGTTTCGCTAGAGACTACCTAGCTTTAAAGTTCTTGTATCGTGGAAATTCACGTACTCAAACACATTCAGAGGACTTATTACTGCATAAGTTGAGTGGCGTTCGATCAGTCCACGACTTACTAACCCTTATCACAGTCGATTAATAATATCGATTTGGCAGCGTCTCACCTTCGAGCGACTATTAGGCAAAATTGAATTTTTGGATTTTTATGCACAAGGCGTTTTCCTCTATAACTTTGTCATTTGAAAAGCCCCGTTATTGGCTTTTCTACCATCACTTTGTCTGGACCACTCAACGCGCTCGACCAAATTGCGAGCCGCTGGGTCAATCCAAACTCTTTCTATGCGAGAAACCGGCCTTGTACATGTGCATTGATTTTTATCAATTTTTGCTTATCGGCACTACGCCGGCTTTGACAAAATCTTCTATTTTACCTTTTGGATGCAGTGCATCGTTAAAATTTTATGCTCATACTTTAGAATTGGGCTTTCAATGATCGTACCTCAAAGGTCAATGTCTTTGGTTGAGGAATATAAAAAAAAAAAAATAAAAAATAATTTAAAGTATATTTTCGTGGTACTTTTTAAACTGACTTCGTGGTACTTTTGAAAAATCCAGTTTAAGACCAATTTTAGCGTACTTTTGAAAAATCGATTTTCGAGCCAAATTTCAAGGTACTTTTGAAAAACTAATCTGCGGGTGAAATTTTGGCGTACTTTTGAAAAATCGATTTTCAAGCCAAATTTCAAGGTACTTTTGAAAAGTTAATCCGCGGGTGAAATTTTGGCGTACTTTTGAAAAATTGATTTTCAAGCCAAATTTCAAGGTACTTTTGAAAAGTTAATCTGCGGGTGAAATTTTGGCGTACTTTTGAAAAATCGATCTTCAAGCCAAATTTCAACGTAGTTTTGAAAAATTAGTCTGCAAGTGAAACTTTGGCGTACTTTCGATAAATCGATTCTTGGGCCAAATTTTGACGCCCTTCCAAAAATATTATTTTTCAAAGTCCAATTTATGGTACCTTTGAAAAAGTATATTATTCATAAATCTTTGTCATTATATACTTCTACTCTGATATTCTGAACCAAAAACATTTTTCCTAAGTGAAAATTCGGTGTTTCTTCGAATTTTCGCCTAGTCATTTCCAACGCCTTATAGAACCCAAAACGGTCCTTGTGGACTGATCTGCGCCTCTGCAGATTCCCAAAAATGTCTTTAAATGAAATTTTTTGCCTAAGTCGAATTTTGATTATGTCTTCAACTTAGGACGATTTTGGAGAGTTCTACAACACTCCCCTCCTTTGGTTGAATCTTTTCTACTCATCGATTGCCTTTAATTTCCATATTCACTTGTATGTCTGTATGCCTTCATTTGACGGTCTGACCTATGGTACAGATGTTTAAAAATAACGGCCTTAATTGGGGCAGACGACTGATTCGCCTATCTAACTTAAAAATAAATACATTTTTTAAACAATACGCCAAGTTGATACAACATTTTTATCAACTTAATTACACCCGCGTCGAGGTGCGAAGTGTAGCACAATTTTGATTAGCGTCCACTCTCACTAATTCGTTGCACTCGCTTTTTTGCCCTGGTCTCGCTCTTGCTTGACTTCGGTCCTTTCTAGAAGAGGCTGTCTATATCTCCATGCCGCAGCTTGGACGGTCCTCGCCTTTGAGTTCCAGACTTCACCATGCCGCGCCCTTGCGACCGGCTGGGTCATCTTTCCATTTCTGCACATGGAAAATGCAGTTCTGCAACTAGATTGACTTTTTAGCAAGTCGTCGACTGGGACGCGTCGACTAACAAACACAATGTGTTGTTTTTAATGAAATATTTTTCTAACATGAATTTTGTTAACTTATAATGGTTAGAAATTGGTTCTTCGTAAGATAGATTGAATCGGCTTACGATACTCGTGCGGTCATCACTACTTTGTGAAAAAAGTATAAAAAAAAAATTGAAGCGTCTTCTTGAGCGAAGAACGGCTTCTGAAACTCGTCTCGTAGTTTCTACTTCGTAAGGTAGATTAAATCGGCTTACGATACTCGTGCGGTCATCACGACTTGTGAAAAAGTATAAAAAAAAAATTGAAGCGTCTTCTTGAGCGAAGAACGGCTTCTGAAACTCGTCTCGTAGTTTCTACTTCGTAAGGTAGATTAAATCGGCTTACGATACTCGTGCGGTCATCACTACTTTGTGAAAAAAGTATAAAATAAAAAAAAAAAAAAATTGAAGCGTCTTCTTGAGCGAAGAACGGCTTCTGAAACTCGTAGTTTCCATTTGGGGTATACGTTAATTTTGTTGACTTAAAATGATTAAAATAGAAGTTGTCTTCTTGCATAAGAAAAACAGCTTTCGAAACTCGTACTGATTCGTACTTATGCCTACGTCCATTACTCGAACTTGGCGGCTCTCGCTCTTGAGAAGCTAGGCTTACCGGATCGCGCTCTTGCGTCGGGTTCGCCGTCTTTCCATGTCTGCTCATGGAGTAGACTTTAAATTTTCGATTCGACCGCATATAGGTCAAAATCGCTACTTAGAATTTTGAGAAAAAATATAAAAAAAAGCGAAAACGGCTATTAGCCGTGGTCGACCTCAGAAATATCTAGAGGTGACTCTTCTATATCTGGGTCATCTCGAGCATCTTCGGGATCTCGACTTATTACATCCGGCTCATCTTGAGCACTTGCGGGAACATTGATTTGAACTAGTGTGGTATCGCTACGTCGCTCTGACCTGGGCGCGATCTCATTGTCTGATGAGGAAGCGTCGTCACTAAGATGAATTTCATCCGGACTATCTTCTGATTCTTCAGACAATTCCAATTCAACATCGGGGTCTCCCTTAGGTGCCGGCCTGATGGCATCGACATGTAATCTCGTCGAAGTTACCCCCTTGTGAATGAGGTAAACTTCATTGGACAATCTCTTTAAAACCTTGTGTGGCCCACTCCACGACGGTGTGAAGGTATGATCCTTCCTGATCCTTTTAGTCATTACCATATCTCCCACTTTATATACGACCGGCGTTACCGCCACTTTGGGCGCGTAACGCCATTGGTAATTTGTTTGATTTTTACGAATCTCCTTGACTCTTTCAAGGCGGGGAACGTCCGCTTGATTACGACGCTCTTGTCTATAAGCGAACATATTCCAATCACCAATCTGCGGTAATTCATAGCCGAGTACTACGAAACTGGGCGTATGCCCCGTAGCGGCGTTTTTTCTTGTTCTCAAGATATATGCCATCTGACTAACATGTCGATCCCACTCGTCGTTGGGTGAACCATATAATAAGGTTTTTAAGATCTTCTTAGCTTCTTGCACCCTCCTTTCTATTGGATTGGCCTGTTGGTGGTAAGCTGCTGTGAAGAATCTTTCAATATTGTTACGTGTACAGAACGTATCGTAAAAGCCGGAATTGAAGTGGCCTCCCTGGTCGGAAATGATGACCCTCGGAACGCCATATCTCGCCACTAGTTCCTCTTCGATAAATTGTGCTATTGTTTTTCCACTGACTTGGGTGAACGCCTTGGCTTCGACCCACTTACTAAATACATCCTCTACCATTAATATATATCGGTTATCTGCATCTTTGGTTCGCTGAAGCGGTCCGATTACGTCGACGCTTAGAACTTCGAACGGATGCGATGGAGCATGGCTTCTGAGAGGAGCCTTCGGTTGTGATTGTCTGCTTTTTACGGAATTACAAATAATGCACTCATTTAAATATTTGTTAACTAGTCTCGACAAATTATTAAAATAATAGCGGCCCGAGATGATTCTAACAGTTTCATCGCGGCCGGGGTGACCTACTTCCGGTCGGTCGTGAAAATGAGATATTACTCTCATGACCATACGTTTTGGTACGTATAATTTTTCTATAACATTTTCGCCTCTCGTCCAAAGTGTGCCGCCTATCACTTGTCTTGTATTGACGAATTTCACCTCTGCCTCGGTTTTATCTGCTTGTCGCACTAGAGTATTCCATCGTTCAATTTGGTCTTGGATATCTCTGGAGTGCGTTTGCGCTTCTCTGACCTGATCGTTTAATTCCAATGTGGTAATCACTGATATTCGTTCCTTGTACGAGAATTTTGGTGGGTACATTCTCTCCTCTTCGTCGTCTGCTTCGACGTTTGGGCCTTGAGGATTCCTGCTAAGATAGTCAGCCAATATATTTTCCTTGCCGGGACAATGTTCTATGGTGAAGCTGTATTCCTGAAGTAATAATGACCAACGAGTAAATTTCGTTTTCTCGTCCTTATGCTTATTTAACCATAGTAAAGCTCGATTGTCGGTTTTGACTATAAATGGACGGTCTGCCAAATATATTTTGTATTTCCTTATATAATTAACGACGCTCAAACATTCCAATTCATTAATATGGTATTTTCTCTCCGTCGGAGATAACGTATTACTAGCATAAGAGACGATGTGCTTCTGGTCATTATCCCCCAATTGATATAATACTGCAGATAATCCTATTAAGGATGCGTCCGTCTGCAGTATGAACATTTTATTGAAATCTGGCCGGTGCAGTCCTAGAGGTTTATTCAATACTTCTTTTAGTAAAATAAAAGCTTCTTGGGCTTCCGGATTCCACTTGAAGCGCCAGTCTTTCGAGAGTAGTCGGGTCAAGGGCTTTGTAATTATTGCAACATTAGGGATATATTCACGTACCCAATTACATAGACCAAGGAAACTCTGAAGCTGGCGCCTTGTCGTAGGGGCCGGATAATTTTGTATCTGTAATATGTGTTTTTCTAATGGTTGAGTGGTGTTGGCATTTATTTGATGCCCGAGATAGGTTATGCTTGACGTGGCTACCACACATTTTTCCGGTGACACCTTTAAATTATGCAAACGCAGGCGTTCAAAGACGGCTCTCAGATGGTTTACATGCTGTTCTATATTTTCGCTGTAGATGATAATATCATCGAGATATACTTTACAGAAATGATGCAAGTAGCCGGTCAATACGTCTCTTGCCATAAATTTTTGGAATGTACATGGAGCGGTCTTCAATCCGAAAGGCATCACGTTAAATCGGTAAGATGCTCCATCTAATGTTGTAAACGTAGAATAGTTTTTTGACGACTCCTCAAGAGGGATTTGCCAATATCCGCTCTTGAGGTCCAACACCGTAAATATGTTGGCGTTTCCTAGATCCTTTATACTCTCGTATATCTTTGGTAAGACGGATGCTTCGTCTTCCGTTACTTCATTTAAGTGACGATAATCAATGCAGAAGCGAGGCTTCTTGCCGGGCCTTTCAATTATAATGGGAGGCGAACTGTACTGAGCGGTACTCGGTTCTATGACCCCGGCTTTCAGCATCTCTTCAATTTGATCGTACATAACTTTTTTCTTAGAAGGAGACATGGGGTAGGGTTTGATATTGAACGGGCGGTCGTCTTTAACTTTTATTTTATGTTTCGTTGTCACCGTGGTAGCTTGGGTAGGCACCGCGGTGAACAATTCAGCGAATTCCTCGAATAGAGGTTTTAAATTATCGTTTCCGATGATCAGTTCTTCGGGAAGCCGGCATTGCTTCCTTGCTTGATGTGCTGCTTGATTCCAGAAGACGGTTATTCGCTCTTCAGTGCCGACGTAGACACATTTACGTTGATAATCGAATACGACATTGTGAGCATATAAAAACGGGGCTCCCAGAATGAGCTCTTCATTTAAATTTTGAATGACCTGAAACGTGGTCTGAAAGGGTACATCTAGTACATTAACGTTTATGGTCGTAGTCCCGAGGGATTCTACTAAACCATCGCCACAAGCCATAACAAAAGTTTGGGGAGCTGTAAGTTGATCAATGTCGTTCAAAAATTTCGGTTGGATAATATTCCTTGTCGAACCTGTATCCAATAAAGCGTTAACCGCTCGATTATTAATTATAATCTTAATGCGAGGCAGAGGGAAAGCGTCGTTGGTTTGATTGATAGATTCTAATGGAGTGAATCGGTGGGGAGATAGGTTGACTTCTTGATCCTTAAACAGGTAATTAAGGTCAGGAAGGTCATCGAAGTTTTTTAATTTAAACTTCTTGCTTCGGAGCTTCCCCGAGGGTCGCTTCGAGCCTGCTGGGGCCTGGTAGGCGGGGCTGGTACAGTTCGGCCTGGGCCATCGCCTCTGACCCCCGCTTGGTTTCCCGTATTCATATTACGATAGGGATTGTTTGGGCATTCCGCATGAAAATGCCACTGCTCCGTTGGGCAATATCTGCAAGGGCGATACGGGACTCGGGAGTTCCTTACGTCTCCAGTACCCCTTCTCGGTATATCCCCTCTAGGCAGCGAGGAAATATTATTTGCAAAATGCACCCTTGGTGCTGGCGGATTATCTCTTCTTTGAGATCCATTGAATGGTGTCCTAGATGCACCAAAGGAACTGGAGGACGGCTTCGCTAATGCGGAGGGTTCCGTTCTCCAGTTACTGCTCGATTGCTGATTCCCTTGAGCTGAAGCGGTAGAGGTGGACGCTTCTCGGTCTTTGCTTTTCTTTGCATTTTGCAGAATCTCGAATTCTTTATTCTCATCCATGATTTTGGCCATTTGTTCGGTCATCGTCACTAGTGTATTTGTATCTAGTATGACGGCACTCTTTAGGAGCATTTTCATATCAGGTCTCAACTGATTGAAGATGGTAGCCGCCTTCATCGCCTCCGGCTTAAACGGATCGATCCTCTTGAAGAGGCATACCTTCCTTGAAATAAATACTGACGTATTTTCCTCGGCATCTTGTTTCTTGCCATATAAATTAGCTACTGCTTCGGTGAGTACTTCACCTGAATCATAACGGCTTCTGAACCGCTCGAGGAATAGAGGATACGTGGTAATTAGGGTTCGATATTGTTCGAACCATTTCTTAGCATCATCTTTGAGCTGTTCTGATATTTTATATAGTCGGTCGTTATCCTGCGTAATTCGTACTCGGACGAAAAATTCCTCCATTTGATAAATGAAGGTTTCAGGGTCTTCGTGTTCGAAGCCATGAAATTCCGCATTTGGATGCTTCGACCGATACTTATGCTCGTGCGTGGCTTCGCTTAGAGCTTTGGCAAGACCTGCTGCCATTTGGGCGAACACTTGTTCTGAGGAGGGCTGTATGACTCCTTCAGTGGTACTCGGGCCAACCCCCGAACTACCCAGTACATCCTCCGCGCACGGCCTCTCTAACCCTCTAGAGACGTTGTCCATCACAGATGTCGGCTCGTCGTAAAACTGGAAAGGCGTTGATTCATCCATATCCTTTCCAGAAAGCCCTGCTGACTAACAACGCCCCACGTTGGGCGCCATGTAGAAGAACGCACTACCGGGCGTCAAAATGACGCGACACCAATTTATTTCTCAGGGGGCGCCAGTCGCGTATTACCCCGTTCTTCTACCTCCCAGGCGGGTTCGAGATAAGATGACTTCGGTAGCCGAAAAGCGGGACCAAGGCTGCACTACCACAGATCGGAAACTACGCTCTCTCTGGACCCGAATTCCCTCGTTAGGGGTTTAGGCACCTCTTAATTTCCTGAATTTTTGCATAAAAAAATCCCAACCGAAGAATTTCTCTGCGGAGGGATTAGTTTTGGTACGCGAAAATCGCGTTTTGGTCCATTAATAACGGAATATATTTCTCAAAAAACGCATAAAAAAATCCCTATCGAACCTCCGTACAACAACCAGAAGGTCGAACGTTAATGCGAATTAACTCGACACATCCGGTTTTCTATACGAAAGTTCCAGGGATTATAGACCGTCAACAGGCCTCAAGATCAATTAAGAAACATTAGTTCAAAGAATCCGTTTATTTAACAGAATTGGTTATACAAAATTCTCAAGAAAGAATCGTGCCTTCCCCAATCAAGGTAGTGACTTTCAGACCATACAAGCGAGAGCGCTCGCGCTAACGATCGATTAGGTAGAAAAGATTCATACGTACCTTCTCAGAATCAAAATGCGAGCTTTTAGAATCATTTCAGACTCTGGGTAAATGAATAATTAAGGCTGACTGAAATTAACTTAAAAAAGTTTTACTAAATGAATTTAGTTTCGCTAGAGACTACCTAGCTTTAAAGTTCTTGTATCGTGGAAATTCACGTACTCAAACACATTCAGAGGACTTATTACTGCATAAGTTGAGTGGCGTTCGATCAGTCCACGACTTACTAACCCTTATCACAGTCGATTAATAATATCGATTTGGCAGCGTCTCACCTTCGAGCGACTATTAGGCAAAATTGAATTTTTGGATTTTTATGCACAAGGCGTTTTCCTCTATAACTTTGTCATTTGAAAAGCCCCGTTATTGGCTTTTCTACCATCACTTTGTCTGGACCACTCAACGCGCTCGACCAAATTGCGAGCCGCTGGGTCAATCCAAACTCTTTCTATGCGAGAAACCGGCCTTGTACATGTGCATTGATTTTTATCAATTTTTGCTTATCGGCACTACGCCGGCTTTGACAAAATCTTCTATTTTACCTTTTGGATGCAGTGCATCGTTAAAATTTTATGCTCATACTTTAGAATTGGGCTTTCAATGATCGTACCTCAAAGGTCAATGTCTTTGGTTGAGGAATATAAAAAAAAAAAAATAAAAAATAATTTAAAGTATATTTTCGTGGTACTTTTTAAACTGACTTCGTGGTACTTTTGAAAAATCCAGTTTAAGACCAATTTTAGCGTACTTTTGAAAAATCGATTTTCGAGCCAAATTTCAAGGTACTTTTGAAAAACTAATCTGCGGGTGAAATTTTGGCGTACTTTTGAAAAATCGATTTTCAAGCCAAATTTCAAGGTACTTTTGAAAAGTTAATCCGCGGGTGAAATTTTGGCGTACTTTTGAAAAATTGATTTTCAAGCCAAATTTCAAGGTACTTTTGAAAAGTTAATCTGCGGGTGAAATTTTGGCGTACTTTTGAAAAATCGATCTTCAAGCCAAATTTCAACGTAGTTTTGAAAAATTAGTCTGCAAGTGAAACTTTGGCGTACTTTCGATAAATCGATTCTTGGGCCAAATTTTGACGCCCTTCCAAAAATATTATTTTTCAAAGTCCAATTTATGGTACCTTTGAAAAAGTATATTATTCATAAATCTTTGTCATTATATACTTCTACTCTGATATTCTGAACCAAAAACATTTTTCCTAAGTGAAAATTCGGTGTTTCTTCGAATTTTCGCCTAGTCATTTCCAACGCCTTATAGAACCCAAAACGGTCCTTGTGGACTGATCTGCGCCTCTGCAGATTCCCAAAAATGTCTTTAAATGAAATTTTTTGCCTAAGTCGAATTTTGATTATGTCTTCAACTTAGGACGATTTTGGAGAGTTCTACAACATCATCACGTTGCCAATGTCACGAGTAACAGGGCCTTTAGTTGAACGAAGCGTAGGACTTACTGATACCATGAATTCTGCTGTATTAGAAGTATTTTTTCATGAGTAAATTATATAACTTTGACAGTTGACAGCAGCCAAATTCTATCAGTCATTTATACTTTAATGCTTTTTATTAACATTATTGAAATAATAAAAGTGCATGTTAGCAAATAATGTTATCCTTGCAATACTACATTGTCCGTGTCAATATCAACTCTTGATTGACACATGTCAAACTCCCGTTTGAGCGCTTTAAAAATCAGTATTGGCATTTGATAGTTATTAAAGTAGCATACAAAATAACTTGTACAATTGGAAGAAACAATATTATTATGTACCATGTGTTAATATTAGGCAATATTCGATTACCGGATAGAGTCATTGACAGCTAAGAACTGCCCATTTGACCAAGTTCCCAACATTTTCGGTAAATTTTAATGCCAGAATCGTGTTCAGCGACCAAAAATTAGTTGAAAAACACTGTTTCTGCACTTTTGTCAGGATGGGCAAAAAATGACTATTTTTTAACATTGTTTTTGTTTTTCATAGGTCTAGTTTTATTCAAAATTTTATTGCGAACAATTTGGTATTTTTATTTTTGCGAAACGATTGCTAGGACCGGAGATAATAAGGAAAATAGCAGAACAGTTTAGTGTTGAAATGTATATTGTGTATTTAGGTGTGAAAGCAATACATTCCCGGAGGCGCTAGCCAAGGCCAACAAGCATCGAAGTCCGGGAATGTGCTTTCACACCGAAGGACACATACTATTTTTTCTGAAATCACAATCAATATTATTATAAATTAAGGAATTTGTATTAATGCATAACATTTCTTCATTACAATCTAACTTCTTACTAATAAATGCAATTTTAATGTGAGTTGGTTTGTCTACGTGTATTTATTTACTGTCTAAAATATACATAAAAAACCGTACGGGAATGTTACTTTCCCGGTCTAGGCCGGGAAAGTAACATTCCCGTACGGTTTTGCTGATCGTTGCTTGGCAACGGATCTTTTCCAATCTATTTTGTGATAGTTTCTTAACAACGGACTAAAATACTGGAATTGTGCATTTTTCGATCTGAAATCGCTCCGAAAATGTAGACATTGCTGATCGATTTCAGAAAAAATAAATTGTTAAAATTTTACAAGAAGCAATGGACCGATTTAATTCAAAACTTCTCGTAGCGCTTGTTATTATACAAAAAACAAATTAAAAAACCGCTGCCCAAGGAATCACTACTTCCACATCCAGATTCTCTATCCAAGTCACTCACAACGAAAAAACTTTGTATGTGAAAATAATTGTTTATGGAACTTTAATAATATAATATTTGAAATCCTCTACCCCAAAAACCCATAAAACGATACCCCACATCGGTAGAGGGGGTGGGGGGTGGTGATAGGGGGGTGATAGTGGGGGGTGGATGAAGTAAAAAAATATTTTGAGGTTTCTGGTTCTTGTACAAACACTAAATCACAATTTTTTTTCATCCCCTTTAATAAGGGGGTGGGGGTGGTAATGGCTAATGCCAAAAATTTTTTTGAGACCTTAGCTTCTCTTGTATATACTAAATACCAATTTTATGGACTCTTACCTGCTTGATTGACCTATTTACCCCAAATTTACCCCAATTTAATTGCTGCAGCCAAACAATTCCATTCGAAATTTAGTTTGACTCCATTATCGCGAGGACACGAGATCGAAACTAGGAAACGGGGCGAGCGTAGATGCGTCTTCACTGTGTATGTATCTCCACCCCCCAACCATCCTTTCCCTTGAATTAGTCCTCCCTTGAGGAATCCTGTAGCAGGACATCAGAGACCCGAAGAGGTATTTACACTTAAAATATTCACATTTTATATATCGATTCATCGCTATACTCATTTACATGAATGTGTTTTTATAATTAGACTTATCGTATTATTTTAAGCAAGTTTTTATTTATCTTTTCCTGCATGACAGTTATTATCTTTCCACTTTTTTTTTTAATCTGATATCTTCTAGGTACTGAAGCTTTTTAGCATAATAAAAGAAATGCATTTAATCTTTAGGAAAAATGCAATAGAGCGTTAATGGAAAAAGTTATGTTTATGTCTCTGGGTTACCAGCAGCCCGCCCACCTGTTGACGAATCACGTCCCCGCCCGTGTAATCGTTTTCAGTTTTATATACAATGTACTTACAAATGAGATATATGAAATACTACTTATTTATTGTCACTTATAAAATAATAAAAGATATTTTAATGGTAATGGTAATGGTGTATGTATCTCGATACTCCAGTGCAGCAACGTGCAGCGCGGTTGGTACTTGGATGGGTGACCCTTCTTGGGAAACACAGCGATCTCGTCCCACCTTCTAGCGGCTTGTATATCAGTGTATACGCGGAAGCTATGTAATTTCAAGACAAGGATTACGTAGTGGATATACCATCCTTCGGAGGGGATGTAAAGCAGGCGGTCCCTTGTCTATTAAATGTTAGGCAGGTAAAAGATCCCTACTCTTCTTACGGCAAAATTTTCAGGTTGTAGGCGAGTCTGCCTGGGATTTTTCCCAAAAATTTTCTATACCATTTGAGTTAGCCACGGATTCTCATAGGAAAAATTCCGCTGAACAAGATTTTCTTATGAAAAATGTAATGAAGCATTCATAAATTCATGTTCCATTACTAAAGTTTCCGGATTTACACACGACACCAATGTGCACACGGCACGCATATCTACCTAGCTCCCGTCTAGAGGCACGGATTTGCACACGACACTAAACTCTACGCAGTTCTAGGTCACCAGTAAGCGAGGATTCTCGGATATAAAAGCCCGGCCACAAATCAACTAATTCGGAATATGGGCAATTCTGTAAATCTGTCTTCAGCGTGGTGAGCTGGACATATTACAGTTTTGTGCATCTCTCGACGCAAACACGACGGAACGAATGCAATCTGACCTTGGGAATCCTTCAGCGTGGTGAGCTGGAGTCGTTAGTCATTCCCCGACGCAGTTTCGCCGCCAGAACCAGAGCGGATGAGCCAAACCGGAGACCTCCTACAGCGTGTTGAGCTAGGAAACTTCTTAAGTCGACGATATTCGCCCGACGCCCGATGCCACTCCAGTAGCAGCAACTAACGTCGCATGGCATCGTTACACTCGCTCTCTCTCTCTCTCTCTCTCTCTGATAATAGAAAATGTTATCTTAAGAACCGTAAAAGATACGGACCTGTATAACCTGTACCTGTATGTTATGTAACACTGCTACATCATTACCTGTTTGAAGAAGTAAATAAATTGTTTATATTTTTATTGGGCTGTCTTATTAACTAATCTGGATCCTGATTAATCTCCAAACCAGCTACCCGACAACAAACCGTTACAAAAATCTTCCTAAACCGCGAGCTTCATGGTCAAATAATTGTTTAAGCAATTTTTTTTTCGTTTTTATTTAATAAAATGAAAACGGTTTGACGGATCCGAAAAGATCTTGATACAATCGAAAGATATTTTCAATACGCGTCGTTTGGCGCCAGGCACAACTCATTTTGTCAACCCGTTCATTTGTTATAGCCAAAATAAATTTCTTAATTAACAAATTGATTACTCCGAAACTAATGAGGTCAGGATATTGTTTTTTTCAAAAAACATGCCTTTTATACCAAAAAATATACCGTATTTTTTTTGGCCCGATATCTTAAATACTTTTTGATTGTTTAAACAATTGGCATAATTTGTTAATTAGCAAATGACTTTTTTTCGAAAGTTTGATCGACTTCAAACCAACTTTAAACGATAAATATTAATGTCGGGCATAACCCCCATAGAAGTCTGTACGAATGCTTTTCTTTTTGGTTTTGTTTATTTAAAGTTTAAATTAATTTTGCAAATTAACAAATGGAATATCTCGTCTCTGGGTAAGCGTATCGAAATGGGGTTTTGTGCATATGAAAGTGCTCGGAAAAAGGAAAATTTTGAGACTAGAAAGAACTTGATCGGATGACCGGAACCGGAAATATAAGTGATATTGCGTTAGAGGCTCTAATTTGTTTATTAACAACTTTTTTGACAAGAGGTTTGGTGCAAATGAAAGCTAACAAGTTTCTCCATCAACCACAAAAAGTTCTGCAAAAAATATTCAATCCCTGAAGAGTTATACGCGTTTTTCACCCTGAAAAAAATCTCTCCGCAACGTGAGAGAGTAAGATTTGACGCGCAATGGGGTGGCGGGTTCGATCCCCGGTGTGATTTAGTGTATGTACAGGAACCAGAAACATCAAAATATTTTTTTACTTCATCCACCCCCCACTACCACCCCCCTATCACCACCCCCACCCCACTACCGATGTGGGGTATCACTTTACGGGTTTTTGGGGTAGAAGATTTCAAATATTATATTATTAAAGTTCCATAAACAATTATTTTCACATACAAAGTTTTTTCGTTGTGAGTGACTTGGATAGAGAATTTGGATGTGGAAGTAGTGATTCCTTGGGCAGCGGTTTTTATGATAATAAATCTTTTTACTTCCTGAGAAATTTTTAAAAACGTAATTATTTTTCTTTTGCAATTTTCATTAAATAAATGGTTATCTTGCAACAAACATATGATTATTCTTGTCCAACGAGGGTTTGTCGGTAGTTTTTGTTTTTTTTACTACTTTGTGTGAAAGAGAAGGCTTGATTTACTTTATTTGGGGGGGTGCCTGTCGAAAAAAGACCAAAAATAAAAAGGCAACAATTTTTTTTTCACTTTTTTTTTATAATGAAAAAAAGTTCACGTCTCATGAAAAAAACACACACTTTGTTATTTGTGAATGGGAAATAATCAAAAGATTTAACAATTTTAATGGCATTATTATTTTATTGTTTTAACTACAAATATTTACAATTAACGCTAATAACTATGTGATTACAACTAGTAACAGTCGCTTGATAAAGAACTTTCCGTGTC
Source organism: Rutpela maculata (assembly GCA_936432065.2). Classification (NCBI taxonomy): domain Eukaryota; kingdom Metazoa; phylum Arthropoda; class Insecta; order Coleoptera; family Cerambycidae; genus Rutpela; species Rutpela maculata. The sequence continues at coordinate 110,852,929 of OW386286.2, forward strand.
CCAATCTGTATGTCCCGTGTTGTAAAAAACCGGTCCCCCCCTCACAAAAGGGCCCATCCCCTTCCACCGTTCCATGATTTCGACTGTAAGAAATGTAGAGCATACAAAGCAGGTGCACAGCTTCAGCTCGAGAGTTACGGATTTAATGAAGTTCTCAAGAATAAATAATTATTTATATCGTTTTTTTACAATTTAAAAAATATTTTATTATAGGAAATATTTTATTGCACGAAAAAAAGCAAATTTGACGAAAAAAAAATTTGCCCACACCGAGGATCAAACCCGCCACCCCATTGCGCGTCAAATCTTACTATTTTCACGTTGCGGGAGAGATTTTTTTAAGGGTCAAAAACGCGTATATCTCTTCAGGGATTGAATATTTTTTGTAGAACTTTTTGTGGTTGATGGAAAAACTCGTGTAAAAAAGTTGTTAATAAACAAATTAGAGCCCCTAACGCAATATCACTTATATTTCCGGTTCCGGTTATCCGATCAAGTTCTTTCTGGTCTCAAAATTTTCCTTTTTTCCAAGCACTTTCATATGCACAAAACCTCATTTCGATACGCTTACCCAGAGCCGAGATATTCCATTTGTTAATTTGCAAAATTAATTTAAACTTTAAATAAACAAAAGCAAAAAGTTGCATTCGTGCAGACTTCTATGGGGGTTATGCCCGACATCAATATTTATCGTTTAAAGTCGGTTTGAAGTCGATCAAACTTTCGAAAAAAAGTTATTTGCTAATTAACAAATTATGCCAATTGTTTAAACAATCAAAAAGTATTGAAGATATCGGACCAAAAAAAATATGGTATATTCTTTGGTATAAAAGGGAAGTTTTTTGAAAAAAACAGTATCCTGACTTCATTAGTTTCGGAGTAATCAATTTGTTAATTAAGAAATTTATCTTGGCTATAACAAACGAACGGGTTGACAAAATGAGTTGTGCCTGGCGCCAAATGACGCGTATTGAAAATATCTTTCGATTGAATCAAGATTTTTTCGGATCCCTCAAACCGTTTTCATTTTATTAAATAAAAATTTAAAAATGTGGTTTAAACAATTATTTGACCATGAAGCTCACGGTTTAGGAAAATTTTTCATAAGAAAAATCTTGTTCAGCGGAATTTTTCCTATAAGAATCCGTTGTTAACTCATATGGTATACAAAATTTGTAAAATTACATCTATTTTACCCCAGGCAAACTCGCCTATTAGGGTAGGGTAGGGGTAGCTCGTCTCCCGGCATCGGTGATAGGCCCTGGTAGCGGAAATAGGCCGACGTTAAATAAATAGATAAATAAAAACTAGGAAACACTGAATCTGGAATATTCAGTGGCGGACTGACACTAGTTCGTCGTTGTGGCGATTTTTATTCTTTTTTCTTTTGCAAAAAGATAAAATAGCCGTAACAGCACTTCTTATGACCGAGAACCCGGCAGCGATCGCCACCGCGCCACAATGGTCAGTCCGCCACTGGGAGTATTTAATATATATCTACATGTTCTTTTGTATTTAAATTCAAGTTATAAGTCGGCAAAATGACAATTTCGTTAATCGTACTTTTGCAGACAGACTGACTGGCTTCTACTCTCCGAAAATGTCGACTGAGAAAAAACTGGGGGTATGATCATATCACCCTCTCGAGATGCCTCTGGGGGTTCTTGATGTCTTTCATCAAAATGACTATTCGTCCCGCATTAGGCGGGACAGTCCTGTTTTTGGAGGAGCTGTCCCGCAAAGTGAACCGTCCGGCATTGGTTTATTAGCCTATAAAAATCGGGAATGCGGGCATTCCTGCAAATTCCCCGCCCCCGCTCGCCAAACTTATGATCTTTACATTCATCATATATATGAGTTTGACTCTCACTCTTCTCTCACTACATTCTAGTAATTAGGAAAACTAAATAAAATCAATTTTTTTTAAACAATATATTGTAGGGTGACCATATGTCCGGAATTTCGCTGGAAAGTCCAGCATTTACAAGTGTCCAGCGAAAGTCCAGCATTCTGACCATATGTCCGGAATTTCGCTGGAAAGTCTTACAAGTGTCCAGCATAGGTTCAGCATTCAGGTTATAGTGAAGTTACAGCATTACATTTTGTTTGGAGAAATTTTTTTTTCGGATATTTGCTTTCCGCTCATTAAAAAAATTTTGTGTTAGATTTCTCCCCCCTGCTCATCAATTTCAATTTTCGAGGAAAAATATTTGTGTTATTTTCAGCCCAAGCTCAAGGCCCAGATCCGCCCTTGGATGCCCCCCCCCTAGTATCCTTTCTGGATCCGCCCTTGGCAGAAGTGTCCAGCATTCACTTAACAAAAATCTGGTCACCCTAATATATTGATAATAATAAATAAATATTGATTATTTAAAAACAAATTCCTACATATATAAACGACATACATTATAATGTATATACATTAATTAACATAAAATATAGATTTAGTTAAAACCGCAATCGAGAAACGTGTGAAAAATTATCTCATAGAATTGTGTCAAGGAAATTATGCACTTCATAATGTAATTTATTTTTATTTTATAACCATATATATCAGCAGTCAGCGCTAACAGTTTTTTTCTCAAAGTTTTAAAACAATTATGAATTCTTCATCACTTGTTTGCAACTTGATGAATATAGAATCTGAAAATATTTTTTTAAAAAACGTGTTACTTATCTACAATATTATTTAAAATAATAAGTAATAATAGACATTATATACTGACAAATTTAAATTCATCTTCTTAATTTTTTTTAGTTGTACATACAAAAATATCAGTCTAAACCATGCATTCGTTGTGGTGTATATTTATTTATGATCTTCATTCCACCAATTAATTTTGCATGTAGGCAATTTATCAAGATGATCTTTATGGGAATTATCTAATTTCGCAGCAAGGCAATGTTGCAAAAATTAATTTTAATTTTTTTTCACTCCTTATATTAATGTCCTGGCGCCAATATTCTTGGCTAAAGATGTCGGTCTCGGATGACTGGGGCCGGGCAGGACTATTGCCCTTTACCCCAATACATCGCTGTAGACCGGGGACCAGCCTCGTGCAGGGCGGGCGAGCTTACTTTACGTCGGCCCCACTCACAAATGTGAGCGGTGCAGACGATTTCGGCCCACCTCCCTGGGTCCTGGCTCGTTGGACCTTGCTGGCTAAGGCCTCTTCTGGCGTTCTTCTGTCTTCGTCTTCTTTTCTTCGCCAGCTTGTTTGCCCCCCGGGGGGTAGTCATCGGTCTGTTGGGTGTTTTTGGGTTTGTGGCGGGAGTGACTGCCGGTACACAAGATGCCAAGAGGCATCCTGTCATCCGGATCATCGGTAGGGTAAGGATGAGCTGTGTAGCTCGAGGAAGGGCAGACCTAACTGCTTTGGTAGCATTTTTGGTCTGCCCGGAGCTAGAGGGACTACAGGTACTGGACGGTTGTTTGTCCAGTACCCGCAGGGTCTTGGGTGGGTGGTTGGGTGATCGTCATGTCTCTTCCGTGGGGGTGGATCGTCGGACGGTGGTATGCTTCTCATACTCACCCGTTATCCAGGAGCTGCACCTTCGGCCGCTTGTGCCTCGGAGCATCAGCTGGGTCATAGTTAGTTGCCTCCCTGACTAGTGGGTTCCCATGCTCCTCGGCAAGGGCGTACATCTTTCTGGCTCTCTGCTTGATGATCTCAGTGACCGGGGTGTATTCCAGGTCCCTGTAGATGTCCTCGTTGCGGATGAACCAGGGTGCGTCGACGGCTGATCTGAGGGCGACGTTCTCCACTCTCTGGATCTGATGGAGGTAGCTCTTTGCTTGGTAGCCCCAAGCTACCGAAGCGTACGTCAGCTGAGGCCGGATGAGGGACCTGATAAGCGTGAGCTTGTTCCTCAGGTTGAGTCTGCTCTGTCTACCCGTCATCGGGTAGATTAGGGCTCTCGTCCTCCTGGCCTTCTTGACGATGGCCTCCGTGTTCAGTCTCCATGTTAGGCCTTTGTCCATAACCACGCCAAGGTAGTTGGCGGAGTCGTGCCATTGGATGTCCTCACCAAACATGGAAACGTGACCTGTGGGGTTTTGTTTTCTTACCTTCTTGAAGAGTACCGCCTTGCTCTTCTCGGCGTTGACGGCTACCTTCCATCTGTCGCACCAGTCCTCTAGGAGGGTGGCCGCCTCCTGGAGGTTTCTGGTGGCTAGCCTGGCACTCCAGGATCTGGCAGTCAGGGCTGTGTCATCGGCGTAGAGGACCATGGAGGTCCTCTCCGTCCGGGGTAGATCGGATGTGAAGATGGAGAACAAGTGGGGGGACAGCACTGAGCCTTGGGGGACTCCTGCCTCCATTGTTCTGTACGTGGACACCTTGTCCACGATCTTCACCCTCATCTGTCTTCTGTGGAGGTACGATCTCACTAGCTTGACGAGTGCAATGGGGTAACCCATACTCATCATTTTGGCTAGGAGACCGTCGTGCCAGACCCTGTCGAAGGCTTTGGCAACGTCCAGGAACAGCGCTGCCGTGACCTGTCTTTGGTTGAACCCCTTCGTGACCTCCTCGGTGAGGCGGAGCACTTGGAGTTCGGTGGAGTGCCCTGTCCTGAAGGCGAACTGCTCGTCTGGGAGGACTTCCAGCTATTCTGTCTTCTCGGCTATCCTCTTGAGTATAACTCGTTCGGCTACCTTACTCATCGCTGGGAGTAGACTGATGGGCCTGTAAGAGGAAGGAAACGTTAGGTTCTTACCTGGCTTTGGGATGACTATGACGTCGGCCTTTTTCCACCTGGATGGGAAGTATCTCAACCTCAACATTGCGTTGATGATGTTGACCATCGCCGCTACTCCTTTCCGGGGCAGCTTCTTGAGAGATGTTCCCAATGCCATCACATCCTGGAGCTTTCCTGGGTTTTAGACTCCTTAAGATCTCCTTGACCTCCTCTGGGGTGGTCGGGGGGATGTGGTCTTCATCTGGCAGACGGTTCATCCTGCGTACCCTGCGTCTCACGTCGTCCTCCCAGTCCTCGTCCTCATCATCGAGTTGGTTTTCCCTACACTGCAGTTCCAAGCTGTCAGCAAATGCCTCGGCTTTTTCCTGGCGAGTGTAGACAACACCATTCTCTCCGTGGATCGGGGGCATGGGAGTCCGACTTTTCCGCAGGGCCCGTTGGGTGGTCCAGATGCTCCTGTCCTGTGTGTCCAGGGATTCCAGGTGGCGTTGCCACCCTTCTTGTCGGTGTTCCTGAAGGGCGGCCTTGACTCTCCGGCTCAGGGTGTTGTAATGTCTCCTGTCCTCCGGGAGTCGGGTTCTCTGGGCGCGTCTCTTGGCACTTCGTCTGTCCCGTATCAGCTGCCTGGTTTCCTCTGGGAGGTTTGCCAGGGGAGCTGGTGCTCGCCTCGTTTCCGTCTCGGTGGTACTTACCCGTAGTGCCGCCTGGATCTGGTCCTCCAGGGAGGCGATGGCCCTCTCTACGTCTGCCTCGGTTTCGAGTCTGGGAATGTGTGCGATGTTCCTCTGCAGTTCTGCACGGAACACTTCCCAGTCCGTCCTCCTTTTAATGAAAGTTGTCGTGTTCTCATCGTCCTTTTCTCCTAGTTCTAGGAGAATGGGGTTGTGCTCGGTGGAACCTTCCATCATGGCGGTGATTTCGGCTTCGAGGGTCATCTCCTTCAGCATCGCAATGTCCAGCACATCCGGCCTGGTTACACCATTGTCATGGGTCGGTCCTTCCGGCCTAAGGACCAGCAGGTTGCCATCCTGTCGTCCCAGAAATCGCAGTAGCTCTCGTCCTCGAGTGTTTGTGATCCTACTGTGCCATTCCGGGGACTTGGCGTTGAAGTCGCCGATAGCAACCGTCTGGGTCCCTGGTGGGAGGACCGAGTCCAGGTCTGCGTCTCGCAGCATGTTGTGGGGTGGCTGGTAGCAGGAGACCACTCTGATGTCGCCATTTCGTGCCGTGGACACTACTATGGCTGTGGCCTCCAGGTTCTCCATCTCCGGGAGCAGGATCGGATGGTGTGCGATGCTCGTCTTAACTAGCAGGGCTACTTATAGCGTTATCGCTATAAATAAAATTAAAATCGAAGTTAATATTCGTATATTTGTTTTTAATACATGTTCATATTTTTATATGTGATTTTGGTATTTTTTAGTATATTGATATTATATTTTTTATATCGAATGTTTTTTATTTTTCTTAGCGACTCCATGGAAACTTCTCCATTATGGATCGAGTTTTCCTTTTTGTTTCTTAGCGACTCCATGGAAACTTCTCGCTTTTGGAACTTCTCGATTTCCAGTGAGTGAGTCTAGCGTTATCGCTATAAATAAAATTAAAATGGAAGTAAATATACTTATATTTGTTTTTATTTATAGCGATAACGCTATAAATTTGGTGACCCCGACGTGATCATTTTATGCCAGACGTGAAAATTTTATGTCCAACGTCATAAATATATGCCAGAAGTGAAACTTTTATGTCCAACGTGATAAATATATACCAGAAGAGATTCAATATATCAACTACCGTTATAAATTGACCATTTTATGAAGAGAAGAATTTTCCGATGAATTTTGAATAGAGGTTCCAAATTTGAATAGATGTTCCTATAATTTATGGTAATTTCCTAATTCAATCAACTGAAGTTGTACATTACAAGTACTGTCATCTGTCAGTGAATGAGTCGCTATAGTCGCTATACTACTCCTCTCATTACCCTTCTGTGGGGCCTCGTCCAGTCCTTCCTGTATACGTGGTAGCCTGGGAAGTTGACAGCCTGGTCTGGTCGCAGTTTTGTTTCCTGCAGTGCCATAATGTCTATGTCGCCCCTGGCTAGGAGCTCCTCCACCTCGAGCTTGCGTCCTAGCAGTCCATTGACATTCCATGAGGCGATCTGCAGGAAGCCTGGTTTAACCTGAAAAGACATTATAGGTTAGAAAACTTTGGCATTTGTGCAAAAAATGCGCTCATTGCTGAGCACATTTGTTGCATCTGTGCCAGCACCGCAGTGAGGTTTTGGGCCTCAGTGGGTGCTTGTGGTTTCTTGACGGGGCTGGTGGTTGGCCCCGTCTTGCCCTGTGTTATCCTCGCGTAGCTTATTCCGCTGGCGGCTGGTGTCCTGGCTGTCGGCTGTTGTTGTCCTCTTGGTGTCTGCCTCGGGGGGGGGGGGGGGGTCGAGGCAGTCTTCTTGGGGAACCTCGGGCATCCTCGGTAACTGGCAGGGTGGGCCCCCTGACAGTTGGCACATTTGGCTGGAACGTCCCTCGGTTTCTTACATTCGCCTGAGTGGTGCGGGTCGCCACACTTAACGCATTTGGCCTGCGCCGTGCACCTGCCTTGGGCGTGTCCAAATCTTTGGCATCGGTGGCACTGGGTAACTGCCAGGGCTGCTCGTTGTCTCTCTGTGCGCACCACCAGGGAACAGCAGCGGGTTACGTCGAGGATCTTTTCTTCGTTTAGTGGTACTTGCACTAGTACCAGCGGTATCTCCTTTTTTGTCCGTCTGGATGTCATCCTCTGGACAGTGGCGGGTGTGAATCCCTGTTCTTGGAGGTCTTCCTTCACCTCCTCACAGCTTACGCCGCTAGGAATACCCCTGATCACTACTCGCAACAGCCTTTCTTCGGGTAGTGCGTATGTGTGGTACTCTCTCTTTTCAAGTTCGAACATCCTAGTCATTAGGCGGTAATCGTCGGCTGTCTGCGGGGTGATAGCGATTCCCTCGCCTACCACCTTGGCTTTGGTATATTGTATTTTGGCCTGCTTTAGTCTGTGGCTGACCTCGGACCAAGTATTCTGTTGTCTCAGGATAACAGGGGGAATCTTGGGTGTTTTCTCCTGAGCGGTGGCATCCTGGCTGGTCGTTTGACTGGTGGACGGCATGGCATGTCTTTGGCTGGTATTTGGGTGGGCTGGGGCGTCTTTTTGGCCTTGGTTTGCTCCGGGGATTCTCCGTCGCTGTCCTCTTGGGCCTTGCGTTTATTGGCCGCCTCTTTTATTTGTGCGGGCTGCACCTGGGGTTGAGGGACCAGTGTTTTGGCTTGGGCCTCGGGTTGGGCCTGGGCCTCGGGTCGGGGCTGTACCAGGGGGGCCTGGAAGGCCTGGATCGTCCTCAATGCTGCCATAAGCTCAGAGTGCTGGTGTTGGCTCTGCTCTCTCTGTAGGGCCAGGTCTGCTCTGACCTGCTGTAATTCGCTCTGCAGGTTCTGTATTTGGGCTCTTAACCTGTTGTTCTCCTCCATAAGTTGGGCCCTCGTCATGTCCCTGTCTGGGGTGGACTCTCTTGATGATTCGTCGGTGTCCATGTCGGACATTCTGTCCTCCATGTTGTCCATGTTGTCCTGGCCTGAAAGAAATTTATTATTAGTATTGATTGTGGGAAAAAGGTTTGGGAGAGGAAAAAGGAAAAACAAAGTGTCCCCAGGCGGGGGACTTTATTTATCTTTTGTACACTAGTCTCTTGAAAAAGACAACTAGTGCTTCTCCTCTTCGATCTGCTAGCCTAGTAACGTCCGGGAACGTTACGCTCAGCTCGCACTGTGGGACTGCCACTTCACTGTTCACTTGCACTGGAAACTGCACTACTACACTGGGTGGTCTGCTTGCTTCGGAGTCTCGGTGAACTATGTAATGTCCTGGTGGAGTTACGCCGCCGCGCCGTAGCTATTCCACCATTCGACCAGATCACATGCTCAACAGACACAACTATACAACAACTATTCCCTGCAACATTGCTATCTTCTCCATCTAAAACTCGAATTCAGGAGAGATAAAAGCTATTAGCCATATTGTCTCACTCATCCCCGGTCTAATCCACTGCTAGGGTCTCAGTAACACTTTTAAAAACGCCACTAAACATCCATACCCATTGAGTCACCAGCCATACTTTCTTTAGTAGTATGTATCTGCCGACTACCGGCCACTTTATTAAAAACAGACGAAAAACAAAGAATTTATCTGGTATTTTAGAAACTGTCTAAATACCTATTTACGATTATTCCTTAAAGAGAAATTACAAGGTTCTACTATCCCTCAGAATAAAATTATTGTTTATTAATGATGATAATAATAATAATAATGGGTTGATTGTCTCGTAATGATGATTGATGACAGCGACTGAAGGAATATTGGGCCTGGTAGAATATGCCCGCGTGCCATGCACATTGCACATTACACATCTCATATAGTGGAGTCAAATTATAAGCATCAAAATAGATGAATAAGGAATTACCTGGCTGCAGCTATTTTATTGTTTTAATTTATTGTAGGTGTACAGAGCCGTAGCGAAGGGGGGGGGGGGGGGGGGGGTACGTTACCAGACTTGGCAAAAGTTGGATAGAAGCTGGAAAGGACCCCGCAAAAATCTTATGGAAATTGGGTTTCGGTCAAATCGTCTGAATTTTGGATATGTTTTAGGTTTCGTCATCCCAAGCAAAAGTCTCAATGGGCACAAAGCTCGAAAATCAATACTTTGGCTGCTACGGAGCTTGAAGGCTCCAAAGCTCCACCACAGATTTATTTATTCGTGCAGTCTTTATAGATTTTTAAATAACTTATTTTTTCGGTTTTAATGTCTAGATCTATGTTTTTGAGGTTGCTGAATTCAAATCCGATGTCAAATTGTCCAAATTGACACTTGACAGCTGTCAATTAGCTGTCAATTAGCTGTCAAAGTGCCTTAACAAAGTGCAAATCTTATTTTTATGTTATGAGTTTATGCTGTTTAGGTAACTCAGTTCATGTATGATGTGAATACAATAATTCGACAATTGGCAGCTGTCAATAGGCTGTCAGCTAGCTGTCAAAGTGCAATAACAAAGTGCAAATCTTATTTTTTTGTTATGACTCAGTTACCTAAAAAGCATAAAGTCATAATAAAAAAATAAGATTTGCACTTTGTTATTGCTCTTTGACAGCTAGCTGATAGCCTGTTGACTGCTGCCAATTGTCGAATAATTGTATTCACATTATGTATGAACTGAGTTACCTAAAAAGCATAAAGTCATAACAAAAAAATAAGGTTTGCACTTTGTTATTACACTTTGACAGTTAGCTGACAGCCTGTTGACAGCTGCCGATTATCGAATTATTATATTCACATCATACATGAACTGAGTTACCTAAACAGCATAAACTCATAACATAAAAATAAGATTTGCACTTTGTTAAGGCACTTTGACAGCTAACTGACAGCTGTCAAGTGTCAATTTGGACAATTTGACATCGGATTTGAATTCAGCAACCTCAAAAACATAAACCTAGACATTAAAATCGAAAAAATAAGTTATTTAAAAATCTATAAAGACTGCAAAATCTGTGGTGGAGCTTTGGAGCTTTCAAGCTCCGTAGCAGCCAAAGTATTAATTTTCGAGCTTTGTGTCCATTGAGACTTTTGCTTGGGATGACGAAACCTAAAACATATCCAAAATTCAGACGATTTGACCGAAACCCAATTTCCATAAGATTATTGCGGGGTCCTTTGAAACGCAAAATGGCAGTTTTTATTGAAATTTTTTGAGATTTTCTCCCCCCCCCCCGCTCATCAATTTTTATTTCGGCGGAATTTGGCAAAAGTTGGGTAAAAGTTGGAAATTCGAGATGTGCCAATTTTATTGAAAAATTTTTTTTTAGAATTTCTCCCCTCCGCTCATCAATTTTTTTTTGGTTGGCAAATTTCAAAAAAAAGTTGGCTCGCTACGCGTCTGTAGGTGTAATAACAAGTGCTATGAGAAGTTTTGGATTAAATTGGTCCATTGCTTCTGTAAAATTTAAACAATTTTTGTTTCAAATTGAATTTTTTTGCTATTTTCTTTATTATCTCCGATCCTATGTCCTAAAGTAATCGCATCGTAAAAATAAAAATATCAAATTGTTCGCAATAAAATTTCGAACAAAACTAGACTTACGAAAAACTGCAAGTAGATCATTTTTTCTTTAATTCTTGTTTTCATCCACTTTCATAATTCGTTTACCATTTTTGGTTTGATAAACAATCCACAGTTATTTGATTTTGTTTATGACTATAATTTTGAAAATTGTAAACAAATTTCAGAACAATATGGTTTAAATGAAGATACAATTTTTTTCTTAATACTTTTAATACATGTAAAAACCTACATTCTGGAAAAAAAAATGATCCTCTTACGAGTCGATGTACTTCAACAATAAGCCAAGGGCGTAAATATATTTTTTTTGTAGGGGGGTGGTCAAAATCGCAAAAAAAAATGTTTGTCCTCATCTCAAAACTGATGGGCGGGAGGGGCAAAATCAAAAAAAAAAAAAAAATTGGCCTCATCTCAGAATTAATAAGCAGAGGTTGGCGAATTGGCAAAACATATTTCTATCCCTGGGGGGGCTCCCCCTCATCTACGCCCTTACAATAAGCGATTGAAATATCGAAATCTTTTTTGATTTTTAGCTATTTAAATACATATTTTGCTTGAAAATTTGACAGGAAAGTTTAGGTCAATAAAGAGCAGAGTTTCACCAACTTTAGTTAAAACTAATGCATTATTACATTATATTTCTTAACCAAAAATACATTTTGACTGGTTTTTATTTTTTTTACAAATTATATTATGAACAATAGGGTATTTTTATTTTTGCGATGCAATTACTAGGACCGGAGTTAAAAAGAAAAACCGCTGCCCAAGGAATCACTACTTCCACATCCAGATTATCTATCCAAGTCACTCACAACGAAAAAACTGTGTATGTGGAAATAATTGTTTATGGAACTTTAATAATATAATATTTGAAATCATCTACCCCAAAAACCCATAAAACGATACCCCACATCGGTAGTGGGGTAGGGGTGGTGATAGGGGGGTGGTAGTGAGTAGTGGGGGTGGATGAAGTAAAGAAATATTGAGGTTTCTGGTTCTTGTACATACACTAAATCACATTTTTTTCATCCCCTTTAATAAGGGGGTGGGGGTGGTGATGGGGGTGGCTAATGCCAAACATTTTTTTGAGACCTTAGCTTCTCTTGTATATACTAAATACCAATTTTATGGACTCCTACCTGCTTGATTTACCCATTTTCCCCAAATTTACCCCAATTTACGCCCCAACCCTTCGTCGGAACAACATGAAAATATAATCTAGTTCCAGATCTCGTTAAAGTACATACGTGTACCAAATTTCAAGTCAATATCTTAAACGATTCCAGAGTAAACGTGCGCACAAAAAAAAAGTTACAGACAGACAGACCGACAGACAGACAGACAGACAGACAGACAGACAGACAGACCGACAGACAGACCGACAGACAGACCGACAGACATACCGACAGACAGACCGACAGACAGAAATTCTTTTTTCGCTCAAACTTAAAATCTCGACGTTTTCTGACATTTTAAGCCTATTTGAACAATAAAAATTTTTAAAATTTTTTTTGGGTGTTACTATACTTCCACTGGATGTGGAAGTAAAACAGCAGAAAATTTAAAAACATAAATTGTTTAAATTTTATATGAAGCAAATTTAATCCAAAACTTCTCATTACACTTGTTACCACATCTAAAACAAATTAAAACCATAAAATTGCTGCAGCAAAGTCGAAATTAATTTTGTCGTCTCCACTAATATGCCTTGTAAGTCATTTAGTGCAGGGTTACCGCGCACTAAATGACCGCGGCCAACAACGCACATGAATTAACATGGAAATTGTAGACATTATTGGTCGTTGTAGTCAAATGCGCGTTGGGCCTGCGAGTTCCCTATCGATGGTAGACTGACAATATGTTCTATCTCAAAAAAGCAAGTTTTCTAGGAGACAGAAAAAATATTTTATGTAAAAGTTTGTGTAGTTAGGATGCCTTGGGCGCCAAAATTCAAATTGGTAAAGATGCGAAATAGTAGATAGGATAATTTAGTACAAAAATTGAAAATGCTCAAAAAATAAGTTCACCATCGATATTGATTCGTGTATGTTGCTGGTCGTATCATTGGTCGTGATCGTCTAGTGCGCGGTTACCCTTACATATATGGATTTAAGATAGATGAGGGAGTAGGTGACGATGTATACGACCCAAAATGTAAGCTGTCAATGGCATTAGGTTACGCTCCCACCAGTTTTCAGGCGGAAATTTACGCCATAGATCTCTGCGCTGGTGAATGCATAAAGGAGACACATGAGGAGCAGGAATGTATATACTTTCACACCAGGCCTGTAGCTAGAAAGTGCTTTCAGGGCGGGCAAACAATTTTTCAGGACCTGCCCGTAAAAAAGTCCGAAAAATTTTTTGATGAGCGGGGGGAGGGAGAAATCCAAAAAAAAACTTCCCATTACGATCACCGTAGGTTGGGCGAAACATATTCCAGGACGGGCGTCGCCCGTCCTGCCCCCCCCCCCTAGCTACAGACATGTTTCACACAGACATACAGCGCTTAAGACTCTGAATTAAATTAATTACTTCCACGTCCAGTGGAAGTATAGTAACGACAAAAAAAATTTTAAAAATTTTTATTGTCCAAATAGGCTTAAAATGTCATGAAACGTCGAGATTTTAAGTTTGAGCGAAAAAAAAATTTCTGTGTCTGTCGGTCTGTCTGTCTGTAACTTTTTTTTGTGCGCACGTTTACTCTGGAACCGTTTAAGATATTGACTTGAAATTTGGTACACATATGTACTTTAACGAGATCTAGAACTAGATTATATTTTCATCTTGTTCCGTCGAAAGGTTGGGGGGTAAATTGGGGTAAATTTGGGGTAAATAGGTCAATCAAGCAGGTAAGAGTCTATAAAATTGGTATTTAGTATATACAAGAGAAGCTAAGGTCTCAAAAATATTTTTGGCATTAGCCACCCCCATTGCCACCCCCACCCCCTTTTTAAAGGGGATGGAAAAAATTTTTGATTTAGTGTACCTATGTACAGGAACCAGAAACCTCAAAATATTTATTTACTTCATCCACGCCCACTACCACCCCCTATCACCACCCCCCACCCCACTACCGATGTGGGGTATCGTTTTATGGGTTTTTGGGGTAGAGGATTTCAAATATTATATTATTAAAGTTCCATAAACAATTATTTTCACATACAAAGTTTTTTTCGTTGTGAGTGACTTGGATAGAGAATCTGGATGTGGAAGTAGTGATTCCTTGGGCAGCGGTTTTTTAAGTTCAAAATTGCTTGAGAATATCTACAAACAGTAAAGCAACTGGCAAGGAACAAGGAACCTTGATGTGGATGCCAGGGTACGAAGGAATAACAGGAATTGAGGTCGCAGATGACCTTGCACGACAAGGCGCATAATCATCATTCATCGTTCTGTCCGTTAGCAAAATATCACACGACGGAGGAGATAAGAAAATGGGAGAATGAAATAATCCAAAATTCCTGCTACGGGAGTTTAACTCCAGGTCACGACAAGCGAACAACTTCAAATGCTATTCGCAAAAAGAGAGAAAAACAGCTCCTCGATCTCAGCAAACCAATGCTAATGACAAGCCATTTTACAGGGCATTGTCCATTGAGATATCATCTCAAGAAGACAGGCAAATCTGAGGATGAAATGTGTCGCGTTTCTATGGAAGCAACTGAGACCGCAGAACACAGAACATATGCATTACATATGCAAGGTCCTGGTCCGCCAAAGGCTGCAGCACATGAGGTAGGAAGAGGGAAAGGTACCCCCTGGAAAATCGTAGGATTCTTTAAAACCTTGGGGTATAAGGTTTACTCCTGCGGCCATGGGAGGCGATTATTGACCGTTGTGGATCTGCGTGAGGTGATTCTGCAGCATCGTTATTCACTGGCCCCTGGCGGTAGGGGGCCGTTGCTTGACGCTGCGGGAACGGACCTATAGATAAAAAGATATTCACAAAAGATCGTGAGGTCGAGTCACCTAGGTCGAGGTGAAGAGAATACTGCATGCTTAAGCTTAAACGACCCACTCAGTCTAAATCTAATCAGAATCTATCCCTTAACCGTGGGCCCGATTATATGAATAATCTCATGGATGATGAAAAGTGCTATTGCTGCGGGATACGTATAACAGGATAAACTTTAAGAATTTATGTATCATATATTTTTTTAGAATATAATTTTTAATAAAAAGAAATATGAAATTTTCGGTCGTTTTGTTGGAAATTTTAAGAAAAAGTGGTATTTAAACAGTTTTAAGCTGAACACATTATACTTTTAACTTTTATATAGCGGTTTACGGTTTACTTAGAAAGAATGATAATATATATGTATAATTATTATTTATTTATACTATACGATAGTATTTATTTACTTATGGAAATTTGATTAGAGATAATATGTGAAAATCGGTTTTTGTACTTTATTCTGTAGACTGAACCAACCATAATGACGTACAAATCGCTGTTGCAAACGTAAACAATAAACAAATAAATATATTCCAATATACAGGGTTATTCAAACATCTGTAACCCGGTAATCCATTGAGCTAGCACGTTAATTTATACATCAAAATATTCGTACATTAAGATGAAATAAAATAGTTAATGCAGAATTTTTTTTGTTACCTACCAAAATATATCATATCTTAGACAATAATTGTTATCGAGACTTTTAGCCTTAATTAGGTATGATCATGTCTAAATTTACGATGGAACTAAAGCGGAGTAACTAATTAAAACTTAAGAAAAACACCAAAACACGTGATTTCAGAGAAGACAAGCGGCAAAACCTCTAATTAAATCTAAACGAGCACACAAATTAATGTCACATATGGACTTTTTTTCTTTCCGTAGACCAGTGAACAGCCTGTAACGACTTATTTATTGATCTGTGGACAAATAGGGCAATAGTATTGCCAAAAAAATATCATTTACATAAGATCCCAACTGACGTAGCTGGAAGGAAATTTGGGGGTGTTTTCCATTTAGAATTAAGAATTGAAAGTAAAGTTGTCAAGATTTATTTCCGAAGGAGATGGTCATGCATATGAAGAACGCAAAAATATATAAAAGCCTTACTACTAATAAAATAGTAATATATAATAATTTCTGACCCTTTTTTATTACTGTTGGTGGTATTCGTAAAAAGAAACTTGATATTAATGTATTGTCTAAGAATTGACCTATTTCACGTTAGAAAGTTTGGTAAAAAGTGTCGTGGCGAAAATTAGATTGGTATCACTAAAAGTCACTGCACACGTTGACCAACTCTTCTAATTCCCAAACTTTGTAAAATTGAAATTCACATAATATAATAATCATATTATTGTTTTCATTATCTTTCATGTTGAGTCTACTTTGATCGATTAGAAATCATCTTCATTAGTTTGTTTTGTAGTCTACAATATTTTTAAAAATTCAAATTATACAATTTATCACAAATTATCAGAGTTGTCAGTTTGTTGTCAGTTTAGAAATTAGGTAACCATTTATACAAAATTTGGGAATTTAATAACACCAACCTAGTGTTCGCGATGACACTTTCTACCAAACTTTCTAAGATAATGTAACTGTTTCTTGCTCAGGTAGCTGGTTTGGAGATTAATACAAGGTCCAGTTTAGTTAATAAGACAGCCCAATCAAAATAAATAATTTATTTTTACAGGTAAAATTCAGCAGTATTTCATAACATACGTTTCGGTACAGGTTATATTGGTTTTATAGGTCCGTATCATTTACGGTTAGCGTTACATAAATGAGAGAAAGAGAGGAGGCAAGAATGTAATGTGACGATGCAGTGATTAGCTGCTACTGGGACGGCATCGGGCGTCTGGAGAGTATCGTCGACTCAAGGAGTTTCCCAGCTCAACTCGCTGAAGGAGAGGCTCGCTCTGGTTCTGGCGGCGAAACGACGTCGGGAATGACGAACGACTCAAGTGGCCCCAGCTCACCTCGCTGAAGGAGTCCTCTAGGTCAGATCGCATTCGTTCTGTCGTGTTTGCGTCGTGAGATGCACAAAACTGTAATCTGTCCAGCTCACCTCGCTGAAGACAAATTGTCAGAAGTGTCCACACTGAATCTGTTGATTTGGGGCTGGGCTTTTATATCCGAGAATCCTCGCTTACTGGTGACGTAGAGCTGCGTATAGATTGGTGTCACGTGCAAATCCGTGCCTCTAGACGGAAGCTTGGTAATTGTCGTGCCGTGTGCACCTGGTATCGTGTGTAAATCCGGAAACTTAATAATGGAACATGAATTTATGAATGCTTCATTACAGTCAAATAGGTCAACTGGACGAAACAAGAGAAAAGCAATTCCGGCATTTTGCGTGATGACACTAAGAATCTTGCGCAGTAGGGTGACGCGGCGAGGCGACTGCCTTAAGCGGCACGATTTAGGGGTGGAATTTTGGCTCAAATCGGTAAGAAACAATAAAGATGGCCGATGGCCCTAGAGAGTTTTTTACCATTATAAAAAGATGTAATGTTTTAATTAGTTGTATGGAATATGGATATAGCGATTGGAACGGCATTCTAAAGCATCGCCTCGCCTTTAAAAAAGCCACCGTATAGGTCCTCAAAAAGTGTAATTAATGATCTTTAAAAAAGTCTCTTAAATGTCATATTTCACTTTCTAGGTAAATTAACATTTTGGAACATTTTCAAGTAAGTCATTCAAGTTGCCCTTAACTAATTCATTCTTCTAGGTAACAGGGAAACTGATTCCAATATAGTTACCTATTCATGATTTAGAGAAAATTATTTTTAAAGTACGCATTCATATTTCAAATATTAATTCGGTACCTGAGTTAAGTTGGTGGTCTTTTACCAAGATGTAATAATGGGGTGATCAATTACCACCCACCAAAGTTGTTTTTTTTTTTTTCATTTTACTAATTTATTAAATATTTCTAAAACCACAATGTCGTACATAATGATCATGTTTACGTGAAACCGTTGAGAACGATCTTAATACTGAAATTCTTGCGCGTCAAACGCGCATTAATACCGTGCGTGTAGCCGCGCGCTAGGCATAGGGTGTGCGACATCGCGTGTGCCAGCTGGCTGAATTGAAATAACTGAAAGCTGGGATGCTCCGCCCGGCTGACAAATTTACGGCTGTGTTGTTAAATCTCTCGCGCTACGTGAATGTACATGCCTAATGGGCAATTACACGCACGGTATGACTTGGCTTAGTATTGTCAAGCCTTACTAAATGTGTTAAGGTGGGCGGTTCGGTGAACGTAATTTGAGAATTTCTCCTACTTCTCTGAACCGAATCAAAACATTTTTTGATATACTTCTAGAGACAACTTTATATAATGGTACTAGACTATTTAAAACTAAAAAAGGAAAAAAAATTTCTCGTGCGAAGATCAAAAAAAAAAATTTTTTGTTGATTTCAATAGTCTGGTACCATTCTATCAAGTTTTCTCTAAAAGCCTTCAGGGATATAGGAGAAATTTTCGAACTACGAAATCATTTTCTTAAACACGGCACCGCCACCCTTAACTCATCTAACAAAGCAAAACTGAGTTAAAGACTACGCGTAAACGCTTTAACCGGTTTAGTGTACGCTACGACACTTGTCAGGTCTGAAACAATAGAAAACCTAACCTAAAAACACACAGAATACACCTGATCGTAAAGAGTTTAAAATCAAATCAGAGATTTAACAAACAATCTTATAGTAACGGACTTATATCTGGTAAATTAATCTTAACGCGCATAAACGCTCTTAAAAGAGCTAAACCCACGGGTCACAGGTATTACTTCAACGTCGTTAAAATAGCGGGCGTTGCTTGCCCATCTAGATGAGGTAAAGGAATAGGCGTTAAACGCGCGCTATCATTGTAAATTCAGCCATGGGAGATATAGAGATCGAGTTGTTTGTTTATGTAAGAGCAAAAATAATTAAAAAAAGAAGAGCTAGAAATTGAAACCTATTAACGAAGTACGGTATAGCGCGGGCAGATTCTACTGTATTACTTCCACATCCAGTGGAAGTGTAACGATAAAAAATTTTTTAAAAATTTTTATTGTTCAAATAGGCTCGAGATTTTAAGTTTGAGAGAAAAAAATTCTGTCTGTCTGTCTGTAACTTTTTTGTGCGCACGTTTACTCTGAAACTTAAGATAGTGACTTGAAATTTGGTACACATATGTACTTTAACGAGATCTGGAACTAGATTGTATTTTCATCTTGTTACGTCAAAGGGTTGGGGGGTAAATACGTAAATCAAGCAGGCAAGAGTTCATAAAATTGGTATTTAGTATATGCAAGAGAAGCTAAGGTCTCCAAAAATGTTTGGCATTAGCCACCCCATTATCAAAGGGGATGAAAAAAAAATGTGATTTAGTGTGTGTACAAGAACCAGAAACCTCAAAATATTTTTTTACTTCATCCACCCCCCCCTATCACCACCCCACCCCACTACCGATGTGGGGTATGGGTTTTTGGGGTAGAGGATTTCAAATAATATATTTTTAAAGTTTCATAAACTATTATTTCCACGTTCAAAATTTTTTCGTTGTGAGTGACTTGGATAGAAAATCTGGATGTGTGGAAGTAGTGATTCCTTGGGCAGCGGTTTTTTCGTAGTTTGGGAAAATCCCATAAAATGTTTTAATTTTCGGATGTTAACATTTGACGAACTGTTTACTAAAATGAAAGATATAGTAACTCTCCAAAATACCGCAATGAGAATGGCGATTTCTGCTGAAGAAATGTTATCAATGACCTTACGTAAAGTTTTCAAATAAAAGACTACATATTTCCATCCAAGCTGCGTTGTCTTTGTATTCTTAACTGCTATAGTGTCCCAGATTACGAACCGCTTCTTAACCTCACTAATAAATACGTCCATATCCATTTCTTAATTAAAATAAATTATTTATACCCTAAATAGGTATTATTACAGAGTTACTGTACTCTGTGGTATTACTAGTAACATCAACTGAAACGCGCGTCTATTAACATCGCGTGTATTCACTACATATAATAATTCTATGTAGGTACAAATTTGAAGAACGCGTCATTTCTTAACGTGCGTTAAATATGACGCGCGTTGGGCGTGTGGATGGCACAATTAATTTCAATATATTTCTACAACGCGAAGTTTCAACATGCGTCGAACGCGCGTTGAATTAACGTCCGTGTGTTTTACGAACTACTACTAACATCCACGTTAGGAACTCTTTACATCTTCGCGTAAATATCAAAAAAACGTTGTCAACAAAACCAGAGCAGGAAATCTATCCATATCCAGTATTTTGGTTTGGGCTATGTCGTATTTTTACTTTTATTCTTATTATAATAAAATCATCTTTTATTAATGAAAACGATTATGTTCTTCCAATCAATGTAAAATAAAACAGGAAAAATCGAACCGCTCTCAAAAAAATCGCTAAAAATTATGAAATAGAAATTTCACCCTCTTCCAGTTAATTGAACCTGTTTACCTAATATTATTATTGAAG
The DNA here is from genome assembly GCA_936432065.2 of Rutpela maculata. NCBI lineage: Eukaryota > Metazoa > Arthropoda > Insecta > Coleoptera > Cerambycidae > Rutpela > Rutpela maculata. Next base: position 110,873,252 of record OW386286.2, read on the forward strand.
TCAGCAAAAATAAGTTTGAATTCGTTATTTGTTTATTTTTAAAAGTTCAATTAACTGGACGACTGTGAAATTTTATTTCATAATTTGTAGCGACCTATTTTGAAGGCGGTTCAATTTTTTTTTCACCATTTTTAGGGGCTTCTTTACTTAACTACTACACAATAAAAGAAAATATCGGTCGTTTTGAATTTTTAGGCTTTAACATCATGCTACTCGCTACCAGAGAATCTTGAAATTACCATGTATAAATATAAATCTGAAATTTGATTTATAGCCCGGGAGGCAGCGACCTTTTGGAGCTAGTCATTTCATTAAGGCTGATTTTCATATACAGTATAGGCAAGCGTTTGATTAGGTACGGCAATAAGAGCAACCGAGAGCGAGGCAAACAATGATATAAATTAAGAGGCGTGTCACAGTTTGCTCTGCTAGGGTACTGGTAGACGCCTTTATTGTGGGCGGTCGGTTACTCTTTGAAACTATGCAATACCTAATCCAGAAATTGCCGATGCTGTATGTAGTAGTTTATTGTGTGTACATTCAGGAAACGGCGGTCAGCTGGCGCACCCGCGGTGGGGGAAGCTGGTGTTCGAGTAAATGAAGAAAATTTCACGTTTTCCTAGAAAATACATGTAAATCTTAAAAAAAATAATTTTTCCCAGAAACCTTCGTTTTGAAGGGCCGGAGATTAATGGAACATCTAGGTAATACATGATATTAAGTGGACATCGAATATGAGATCAATTTAATTTAAATACCGATTAATTACGGTGACAAATTGGCGAAATTTTCCCGAAAAAAAAAAAAAAGAAAGTCCGAACTTCCACCCCCTCCAGTTTCCTCATTTTTGCATAGGTGAAAATCGGCCTTAATAAAATGACTATAGTCGAGTAAACTCTAATCTGGCGCGTCCAAAGGTCGCTTCATCATATAAACTAAGAGAATAAGACATACGCAACTAGTCACTGCGATAGCTTTATGCGCATCGCATCGCATATCAAATCGTACGTCGTGTTACCAACTCACACATACGCCACCTTAGAGTTTACCAGACTATAGCTCCAAAATGTCTCTGCTTCCCGGGCTATTAGACCTTGTTACATTTTTTACCAGAATCGTTTAATTACATATTTAATTCTCTTGGGTAGCTCACGTTGTCCTTCTGTCCATTCTTACTGAAATCGCGTGATTTTATAATAATCAATTGTTTTAATAGCACATATTCTTATTATGAGGATTTTAAACGTATATGTTTTTCTTTTATCCTTTTTAACATTTCTTAAATCCTAATATATTAACCTGAGGTTTCCTAGATGAGAAGTGTCTTGTCCGCAACAGATTTAGTTTTCTTTCAATTTTCTTAAGTTTCTTCTGAAGTTTTCTTATTTTTCCTTTTTTCTTTTCATTATCCTTCTTGCTTCTGGGTATTTTTAAAACAGACACACACTAAATTTACATCATACACTACGAACACAACAAAATAGAATGATTCCGATATGCTTGGCAGGTTTAGTTGATTAAAAATTTGTAAAGACCCTTTTTTACTCTAAAATGTTGTGCCTGGGGACATTCACGAAAACACGGTATAACATTTTAATTACATCGAGGATAAGCGAAGGAAAATTGAGTAGGTTCTTAGATGCACGTTATTTGCATTCCTGGTACCTACTAATAGCACAGATCAGATCTGTACTAATGGCTAGGGAACTGTTGGCCATTTAGGTATATGATTTTATCGTCAATGATAGTGATATGCATTGTACTTCACATCTAGGCGAATTATAAAAATCAAGAACTGAGTAAAGACGGCGCTGATTTTTTGCAAAATGAATTTTAAAATTGCCAAAAAATTATTTTAACGTGTCTGCCTCTAATATATTATTGTATTAAAGGCATATTATAGATAACGAAAATACAAAAGGCAGACGTCCACATTGTTGCATTTTTAATAAAAATAATTGCAAATATGTGAAAAAAAAACTGTATAAAAGCAATTTATCATCTTTCTCCGTAATTTCGTTGTCTTTAGCATGGTTCCTAGAAGCAGAAAATACAAGAGGCAGAACTGTAGGTCTCTGATTTTAAGCTGTATAAAAAATTACTCCAAAAAATGAAAAATCAAAAGGGAGAATAATTATAATTTTTTATGATAATTAAAGGATTATTCTATGTACATAAGTATTAATCTATTAATATTAATATTATTATTAAGTAAAACAAAACAAAAAATGCTTTTATTCACATACAAAAAATGCGGCAGCTACTGGAAGCGGCTGGAACCTCCCCACACGGTGGATCTTTATAAGCTGTGTTTGGATATTACATCGGAAATCAAAGCACTAGGCAAAAAGATAAATTACACGTGACTTTGAAGTGGAGATGGGCGATTCGACTTTTCCCACATAACACACTACATCCATTGGACGCCCGGTTAATATCCAAAATACATCCTTACGTCCATGAACCTGTTTTGGATATACAGTGGACATCATAAATCCCACCTGTAAAAGATGTACATCAATGTACGTCCACTGTACATCCATTTTTCATCCTTCTATGGCTTAGTACATTTTGGTACGTCCACTGAACGTCCACAAAAGTACGACATTTGACCATTACAAATGAACTTTCACTGTACGTACATTTTCCGCCATATAAGGGATGTACATCGACGCACTTCCAGTGTACGTCCATTTTATATCCTTCTATAGTTTAGCACATTTTGGTACGTCCAGTGGACGTCCACAAAAGTTCTAAATTTTACCATTAGAAATGGACTCCCATTATGTACGTACATTTTCCTCCATATAAGGATGCACATCAATGTACGTCTACTGTACATCCATTTTGCATCCTTCTACAGCTTAGTAAATTTTAGTGCGTCCTCTGTACGTCCATAAAATTTCGACATTTGACCCTTACAAATGGACTTTCATTGTACGAACGTTTTCTGCCATCTAAGAGATGTACATCAACGTACTTCCAGTGTACATCCATTTTTTATCCTTCTATAGTTTAGCACATTTTGGTACGTCCAGTAGACGTCCATAAAAGTTCTACATTTTGCCATTGGAAATGGACTCCCATTTTACGTATATTTTCTTCCATATAAGTGATGCACATCAATGTACATCCATGTTTCATCCTACAGCTTACTAAATTTTGGCACGTCCTCTGTACGCCCATAAAAGTTCGATATTTGACCTTTACAAATGGACTTTCATTGTACGTACATTTTCTGCCATCTAAGGGATGTATGTACATATGCCAATTATATAATAATGTCGCTACACAGAGAAGGCAATTAACTGTTATAAGTCACATTTATCTAGAATTAATCTCGTATTTATTGGTATTTGACTCATTTCGAAGCCTTTCCAAGTTTGCAATAGATTTTGGTAGATAAATTTGGTTATAAGTCGCCGTCTTGGTTCTACTACTGGTCTATGAGTATTCACCTATTCGTATTCGCAATCTAACATATAAATTCTCCGAGGTGATACCTAGAGACAGAATCTTACATGCAATATGCGCTGCACTGATGATTCTGATGATAACCAACAGTTAGAAATCGATAGTTGTAAGCAATTATCATGTCTCTTTGGATCCATATACATACTTTGCCCAGTGATCTACCGTTTTAAAGTGCGACTGTACGTACTTTGGACATCCAGTGGATGTACAAGTACGTACATACGTCCAATATTCGTCCAAAGTTGTGACACCGGGACGTCCATTGGACATCTATTGTACCAAAATCGGAACAAAAATCGACTGTACGTACATTATGTCCAAATATAGTCCAACAGTATGTACTTTTTACGTTCGTTGGACCTATATTTCACCTACAAAAAGAGTCCTATTTTATTAGGACAAAGTATTTAGATTTTCATAAACATTACACTGTACTAGATTTTAGTTGAAAGTACGGGAACCAGGCAGAAATTTTAATAATAGCTCTTAAATCTTAAGAAATATATATTTTTGAGGTTAGCTTTGACGTCAGGTGGAGATAATGTACCATAACCTATAAATCAACATTCACAAATATTTTTGACAAATGGCAAAATACATTTTCCCCTAACAATAATACCAATAATATTTTTTGGATGCTGTCATGTATGCACATATAACAAATTCTCTTTAATTTTTTTCACGGCAACCAAATCGAAAGGGTGCAAGTGTGATATATCGTTGAAATCGGAATTTTTACTGCTTTTCAGTGGTTCGATTACAAATTGTAAGTAATCATAAAATAAGCAACTTGTTGTGCCAACACGGCACTAAACGTAATCCGATCTCAACCAAAATCTTTTCAGATCTTCTGGAGCACTAAAGAAATCCTCATGCAAAGTTTCATCCAAATCCGTTTAGCAGTTTCGCGCTATCGTGTTCACATACATACACACACACATACACACAAACACACGTTTTCCAAAAACCACTTTTTTGGGTTCCTGGGACCTCAAAACGTAAAGATTTGATGTTATCTCAATTTTTTATTTTGGACGAATTTCAGTAACTTCCCACAATTTTCACAAAATTCTAGTTTTTTGCACATGGTCTTAAAATGATAAGATCTTTCAGATAATCAAATTAAAAAAAAGTGCTAAATGAGCCCATTGCCGTAGATCCAAGCCGAGGTGCATATGACGTTTTTCGTACTAATAGCAATATTGGAATTTTTAATAAAATTCATTCAAAATTATTTCAAGATTTGTCGAACTCATTTATTAGTTGGCTCTAATTGGAGTGTTTGCTTTCTACTTATCAGTGTTTACTGGTCAATTAAAACCAGTTAAAAATTGTTAAAAAGTGCTTTTATCATAAACTGAGCGCTGACTCGCTGAGCAAGAATAGAACACACCCGGAGTGTACAATATAATAAAAGTCTAATAGAACGTGCGTAAAAGAATATTAAAATTGTGATATTACTGAACTGTAGTTGTGTCGGGTTCTTGTTAATCTTTTCGCTATCAGTTTTATGTGACCTTCTATGCATTTTTTTCAATGCAGGTACCCAGATACCATCCAGTGGCGTGTTAGTAAATATTTTTAAAATTAATTGTTTCATCACTTTTTGCACTAGTCAGGGTCGGATCTTGAATCCTGCGAACTACGCGTCGCAGGAGGCGCCAACTGAAAGGGGCGCCAAAAAGGGAAAGGGAAGGGCGCCGAACACCCCTTCCCCACTAAAATTGTGATAATTATTTGCAGAATTTTGCGCCAACCGAAAGAGGCGCCAAAGTTGTCTCCCAGTACCTATTTGAAAACCAGGGGCAACAAGGAGCATAAAAGCCGTGAGGCTGCCCGAAGAATATGATCGAGTTCAATAGCACAAGCACACAAAATAAAAAAAAGTGGTATTTTTCTGGTAGTCCATTGGGTAAGCCATATGTATTTCGACGTGCTGAAACGAATCAGGTGTCCGTTTAGCTCCGTTGGCCACCATTTTTTTGTAAATCGCGAAAATAACCCAAAAAAAACTCATAATTTAAGGTATTTTCACGATTTACTAAAAATTGGTGGGTAACGGAGCTAAACTGATACCTGATTCGTGATCAGCATGTCGAAATGCGTAGGGGATATCCAATGGAGTCCCAGAAACAGATCACTTTTCACTTTTTTTTTGTTTCTGTGTAATATATTTGCATACGCGATTTTCTAGAAAATGGCGGAGGATCCGGTGATATATACATATACAGAATCGGATAATCGAAAAGCAATCATCTGTATAGATTCTTTTGATGGAGAGTGTCACTCTTTACCTCTGCTAGAGTGTTGTGGGCGGTCGGTAAATCGTAGAAACTAGTGCAATACCAAAACAAACACTTTCCTAATCTGTATTACACAGACACACACACAAAAAAAAAGGTCTGTTTCTGGGACTCTATTGGGCAACCCCTATATATATTTTGACATGCTGAATCAGGCATCTGTTTGGCTCCGTTACCCACCACCAATTTAAGTTATTTTCGGGATTTACAAAAAAATGGTGGCCAATGAAACACGAACAACTAATTCGTGTTCAGCACGTCTAAATACATATGAGTTACCCAATGGAGTACCAGAAAAAGACCACTTTTTTATTTTGTGTGCCTGTATAATTATTAGGTTTTAACCGCCCCACCTGTAAAAATGGAAAGGTTACTACAACTGGCCCAAAATCGAAAATTGATATAAAACCAGATATTTACGAAAAAGTGGATTTTAAAAATTCTGTGCCCATGTGTGTGTGTGTGTGTGTGTGTCTGGACACGAAGTCCCCAGGCCCCCACATCAAATCATGGAGCCCCGGTACCAAATTCACTGGCAGGCCCCCGCGCCCAATAATTGATGAGCGAGGGGGAGAAATTTGAAAAAAAAAATTTTTTCTCAGGTCTCGATAACACAGCCCCACAAAAAAAAGTGGTCTGTCCGGCGGACTAGACCAGCGTATCCGTATGTATTTGGACCCGCTGAAACCGAATCCGAAGTCATAATTGTCAGATTGGCTCGTTTTTCACCCTTACCCCAAAAAACACCCCCCCCAAAAAAATTGTCTGTCAGGCGGACCATACCAGTGTATTCTTATGTATTTGGACCCGCTGAAACCGAATCCGAAGTCAGAATTGTCAGATTGGCTCGTTTTTCACCCCCAACCCCCAAAAAACACCCCCAAAAAACAAAGTAGTCTGTCCGGCGGACTATACCAGTGTGTCCTTATCTATTTTTTACTTGCTGAATCCAAATTCGGAGTTAGAATTGACAGATTAGCTCGTTTTTCACCCCTGACCCCGAAAAACACACCCCCTCAAAAAAATGGTCTGTCCGGCGGACCAGACCAGTGTATTCTCATGTATTTGGACCTGCTGAAACCGAATCCGAATCAGAATTGTCAGATTGGCTCGTTTTTCACCCCCCAAAAAAACACCCCCAAAACAAAACCAAAGTGGTCTGTCCGGCGGACTATACCAGTATATTCTTATGTATTTTGACCTGCTGAATCCAAATTCGAAGTTAGAATTGACAGATTAGCTCGTTTTTCACCCCCAACCCCGAAAAACACCTCCCCCCTCCAAAAAAAATGATTTGTCCGGCGGACCATACCAGTGTATTGTTATGTATTTTATATCACTTAGAACTGTATTCGCTTTTTAAAAACTTTTATTTTTGGTTTTACAAAATATTTTATATTATTATATTTGGTTAGATATAATTGTTACAATGGTTAATATGCTTGGTACAAAGATTAAATGTATACTGACTGCAGATGCGTCTCTTGGTCATATTTATAACATACTGTTATCAACGTAGGCACATGCATTTCTCGGAATTATGCTATGCCAGCGTTTCACGTGAGAAACCTTTGTTTTAAGAGGAAGTTGTTATCGCTTTAGATAAAGGTATATCAGATTATATCACGTACCGAGATAAGGATATAAAGTTACTTATTAGATAAGATACTTATACGTTTGAATGGGTTAATACGGTTTGTTTAGCATATAGCAACTCCCTTTCTTTTTGAAAAGTCGGTGTTATTCACCGACTTTTTGGGGAAAATCGGCCATTTCTCCTTCTTCTGTGCGTAGATGAGGTCTTCTTCTCAGAAGGGTGCCAATTCTTTTCAGCATCTCATTAGGGATGGCGTCCTTGGATTCCTTACAACCACAACATCTTTTTCTGCATCTCCAGGCGATGAAGGCGGCGAGGAGACAGATGGACAGACCAATAACCGTATACATACTTAGGGAAAAATGTTTAGTTATAAATGGCTCGTTTATTAGTTTGTCTAGGTCTCTAGAGTATTGCTCGAGTTTGTGGTTGGCTATATCTAGATTTCTTATATTTAGATGATCGAACTGGAGATGTTCCAACTTGGGTAGTTGGAGTTTTTCGGGAATGTCACTACAACAGTCATAGGGTATAATCACTGGATGTGAATTGTCCGTAATGTTGATGGTATTGCGGCTCTCTGCTTGCACTTTTGTTATACCGACAAACGCGTAACAGTCCGGATGTAGTTTTAATATCGAGTTTTTATTAACACTGGTGATTTTTGTGTCCATTTTATTAGTTTATGGTGATATGAATGGGTTCAGAGAAAATTATTAACCACACATTGCCTTGTAGTTTCTGAACGTTATAACCTTTTCCATAGACGAGGGAACTTACACAGTTTTCGGGGATCTTTCTGAAGTTTTTCAGTAGCTGGGCTTCGCATGCTGCACTGCTGTCGATCGGGTAGGCGTAGAGGTCTGAGCATAGTTTCTTATGGGAATCTAGTTGTTTGCATGTGCTCAGGTCCTTGACGGGGATGTACATTAGTGAATCATCGTTACGCGCAATGAATTTTTGTGAGAATGACAAGACATGGTGTAGGCCAGTTCTGTTGTCTAGTATAGGGATAGGATACAAATGATACAGGGTATAGAGTTGTTGTTCTACTAGTGGTATTCTTAGACCGAAAACAAGATCTGATTTTGATTGAAAGGCTTCTAGTTCGATAATTTCTAGGTATTGGGGAATTTCTGAATATTTTACCGGTAGGGGTAGATTATTTTTTTACTAAGTTTTGAGAGATTTCCTGAAGTGCGGTAATCAAATTTTCAGGTGAAATAATTGAAGAGTGTATTATTTTCAGACGAGCAAATGTGATCGCGTTCAAAATGTCGTCAAGGTTGCTCTGGAGGTACAAGTAACTCTCAGTCAATTTTTCACACGTTTCGATAAATTTTAGTTCGGCTTGAACCAGTGCAACTCTATCATTTACTTTATGCAATCCAACTTGGATCTTTTTCATATCTTCGTTAAACGTTACTATATTAATTTGCATGTTTTGGACCGTTTCGTTAAAGGTTTTTATGACGGTACAGGTAACGGATATTTGATTTTTCAGGAGGTTTTCTATTTGATGTTGATCTTTGTTCAATTTATTAATGCTGTCCGTGAAGAATTGTCCATCTTCAGCATCTAGATTACCGGTAATTGCTTTAAATATACTACCCGCTCCATTTATTATACCGCGTTTGAATCGTTTGGTGTTAACGATGATTTCTTCAAATTTTACCTTAAGGGAATTTGATACTTAGTTTAGGAGTGTTATGTGTGTTTTGACTTTGACTAGGAATTCTTTCGTTTCGCGTGTACCGGGGTTGAATATATTGACAATTGATTATAAAATTTTGTTGTTGTTGATAAAGGCTTCTTCGAGGCTTGATAGATTTTTGTGGGCTAGCAGAGTCCATTTATTATTGGAAATTATTATCCTCGTTTCGTCGTGGTAAGACTCCGACGGTGTTATTGATGGGTGTTATTTGGTACTGGGACATGGCTGCTCTTATCAGCAAGGTGAACCTGTAAGGCAATTTAGGCTTCAATATATGATTTTAACCTGTCAAAATTAGCTTCAGTTTTTTGCTTTGTTTTTTTGTTAAGGAGAGTGGCTGAGTTTTTGTGAAGTTCTAAAATCTCGAATGGCCCGTTAAATTTATTATGTAACTTATCGGTGATTTGGGATTCTTTTAAATACACCTTTTGATCAATCTGATATTCGGTGGTTTCCTTTGAAATATGGGCGTCAAACCGAACTTTCGCTTTTTGTTTTTGCGCTTCAGTTCTTGCGCGTGCGACTTTGTAATAATAAGAGAGGCGATTATTTAAGTCTCTGACGTATTTCGTGACTAGGTCTTCCTGATTATATAGCGTTTCAGGCGGTCTGCTGGACGTGTGTCCGAAGACTAACTCGTAGAGTGTAAATCCGTGAGTTTTATTAGTAGAGGTATTGTAGCATATTACCGCGTAAGGTAATATGTTGAAGGGGTGTTCGTCAGGGTGTTCTGTAACGTGTACCTGGATCATTTCCAACAAGGTAGCGTGGAACCTTTCTAAGGAACCATTAGATTGAGGGTGTCCGACACTAGAGTGCGTTACTTTGATGTCATAGAAGAGACATAAATCTTTTAGGATGGCGTTATCGAATTCTCGGCCATAATCGCAATGGATTCGAAGTGGAAGTGCTGGAAGTAAACGAGTAGAGTATTTGCGATTGATTTTGCCGATTTATCTTTGATGGGATACGCTTGGGTGAATTTTGTAAGTTCGGCGCGTATAGTAAGCGCGTAATTTTTCGTTGGGACTTCTAAGACGTCTGTGTCTATACGTTCAAAAGGGGACTTAGGCGTCTCCGTAATTACGAGAGAGGTATCTAAGTTTTTGCGACAAATTTTTGTTTATTGGCAGATTTTGCAGGCTTTTGTGAAATTTTCAACGTCTTTTGTCAATCCTTTCCAGTTGTATTTCTTTCGAATACGACGAATGGTCTCATTTATTACGCGATGGAGATGAGCTTTGCCAGTATGATGTTGGTCGATAATAATTGGGATTTCGTCGTCACTAGGTGTTCTAATAACGTTTTGACATATTTTGAGTTTCACGTCTTTTTCCGATAAAAGGAATGACAAAACTTCGAGAATAGGGAGTTTGACGAATTTTCGATACAATACGTTTTTGAGTCGTCGAACTCCTCACGACCTTTGTATAGAGAGATAAATAGAATTTGGATTACGGTTTCGGGGTCGTATGGTAGAGCCACGATAAAGTAGTTCCTATGTCGCACCGACTTACTCGATAATTTATTTAATTCTAAATCTCGGAAGTCTGCGTTTTCTTCGAAAAAATCTTCAAGGATTTTATAATGAAAATCTTTGAGATTGTTTTGTTGGAAAAAGGTCACTATATTTTTGTTGGTTTTGTCCAAGAGTTGCCCGTTCGAGAATTCAATTTTAGAATAGTCGATAAGTGACTTTGTTTTATACAATTTTATGAAGGTTTCGAATTCGTTCAGGACGTCTTCTTGTTCGTTTGTTTCCGTCGCGTCGCTTGTCGTGTCCTGAGTGTCAGAATCGGGTTCTATTGGAGTCGAGGGACTTTGAATGGGATACGTTAATAATTTGGATTCTGCTTGAAAGTTAGAGGAATCTTGGATGTGATTTATCTTTATGCGGGAAAGAGCGTCTGCATTTTTATTAATGCGGCCGCGTTTATATTCGATTTCGGATTCGTATTCTTCAAGCTTCAGTCGCCAACGTGCTAGGCGGCTACCGGGGTCTTTTATCGAAAAGAGCCACGTTAAAGGTGTATGGTCAGTTATTAGTTTGAACTTTCGACCAAATATGTATGGACGGAAGTGTTTCACGGCCCATACTATAGTTAAAAGTTCACGCTCCATGGTTGAGTATTTGGTTTCGGCTTTACAGAGCGTCCTTGAGGCGAAAGCTATTGGTAAACCTTTGCCAATGGGGCCTTGTGAGAGCACGGCGCCGATGGCGAATGCGCTTGCATCAGTGGTGAGTAGAAACGTTTCGTCGAAGTTTGAGTAGATAAGTACTGGAGTCGAAGTGAGGGCTTGTTTTAATTCCCCGAAGGATTTTTTACATTCTGAGTCGAAAGCAAAAGGAACATCATTTTGTAACAATTTGGTGAGGGGCTTAGATAATTTAGCGAAATTACCTATAAATCTGCGATAATAACCTGCCAACCCGAGGAAGGATTTGATCTCCTTCTGGTTAGTAGGCTGGGGAAAGTTTTCGATGCACTGTATCTTATCGAGGTTTGGTTGTACTCCTTCTTTGGTTATGAGATGGTCCAGGTATGCGACTTCTTTACGAAGGAACTCGCATTTATCAGGTTGGATTTTTAAGTTAGCATTTCGAAGTCGTTTGAACACTTCTGTGAGGCAAGAAATGTGTTCGTGAACTGTCGGGGAATATATGATAATATCGTCCATATATACCAGGCATCTCTCGTTTTAAATACCCATGAAGATGTTGTCCATAACCCCTTGTAAGGTGGAAGGGGCGTTTTTAAGGCCGAAGGGCATACGAACGAATTCATAGTGCCCGTTGTCTACGCTAAATGCACTTTTCGGGATGTCTTTCGGGTCTATCTCGATCTGGTGGAACCCAGAGGCCAAGTCCAATGTTGTGAAGTACTGGCACTTGCCTAATTGATCCAGGAGATCTGAAATGTTGGGTAGAGGGTATTTATCTCCTACAGTTAACTCATGGAGTTTTCTGTAGTCTACAACCACACGCCATTTCGGCTTACCCGAAGCATCAAGTTTCTTAGGGACAACCCACACTGGAGATGGTCAAGGGGAGTTAGAGGGACGAATAATATTTGGTTCTAACATTTTGGATACCTGCGTTTTGACTTCTTCTTTGTGTATCTGGGGGTATCGGTATGATTTCGTGAATACCGGTTTCGCGTCATTGGTATCTATCGCGTGTTTAATTTCATTGGTGAAGGTTAGTTGGTCACCTTCAAGATAAAAAATGTCCGCGTATTCTAGACAAAGTTGAGTTATTAGTTCATTGTCTTCCGTGTTTAGGTGGTCTAGACGGAGTTGGTTTTTTATTTCATAATGTCTGTCTACGCAAGTTTGGGAGGTTTCTTCGTCTATATAATTCAGTGAGAAATTTTGGATCGGTTCTAGTTTTAAATTTGAAAAATTAACGGTATTGGGTACCGCGTTTACGTTTAATATAGAGGTAATAAATTCACCTTTATCGTCTATCTGAATTATTGCGTTAGGGAGTCTTACCTTGTCTACTTCGGTAGCTAGCAGTATAGCTTCCGTATTGGTCAAGTGACATTTAAGTTTGGTAATTTCTTCTATACGTGGTTGAACTGAAATCACATTTGATACATTACGAGTGGTATCACGAGTATCTGGATTTGGGTAATTTTAGTTCCACGTCCAGTGGAAGTATAGTAACGACAAAATTTTTTTTTAAAATTTGTATTGACCAAATAGGCTTAAAATGTCATGAAACGGCGAGATTTTAAGTTTGAGCGAAAAAAAAATTTCTGTCTGTCTGTCTGTCGGTCTGTCTGTCGGTCTGTCTGTCTGTAACTTTTTTTTGTGTGCACGTTTACTCTGGAACCGTTTAAGATATTGACTTGAAATTTGGTACACATATGTACTTTAACGAGATCTAGAACTAGATTATATTTTCATCTTGTTCCGTCGAAGGGTTGGGGGGTAAATTGGGGTAAATTTGGGGTAAATGGGTAAATCAAGCAGGTAAGAGTCCATGAAATTGGTATTTAGTATATACAAGAGAAGCTAAGGTCTCAAAAAAATTTTGGCATTAGCCACCCCCATTACCACCCCCACCTCCTTATTAAAAGGGATGAAAAAAAATTGTGATTTAGTATATGTACAGGAACCAGAAACCTCAAAATATTTTTTTACTTCATCCACTCCCACTACTACTTTATCACCCCCTACCACCACCCCCACCCCACTACCGATGTGGGGTATCGTTTTATGGGTTTTTGGGGTAGAGGATTTCAAATATTATATTATTAAAGTTCCATAAACAATTATTTTCACATACAAAGTTTTTTCGTTGTGAGTGACTTGGATAGAGAATCTGGATGTGGAAGTAGTGATTCCTTGGGCAGCGGTTTTGTACGTAACTTTGTGGATCGGAATTTTTTTGAAATTTGTTATAAGTTTTTTGTTTTTTATATCCACTATAAAATTACAGGGTTCTAAGAAATCAGACCCTAGGAGTCCATCGAATTCTATGTCAAGATCGCATACATAAATTCTGATGGTTCATTGTTGTCAAACGGGATAAAGACGGCTTCGTTAATATTTATTTTTTGGTCAGTTATGCCTTGGATCGTAATGTTTTCCGGGTATCTCCTACTATAATTTTCACAAATTTTGGGTTTGAATATGAATAGTTCTGCGCCCGTGTCGATTAATAATCTATGCGTGTTAATAATGTCATAGATATAATACAAATTTTTAGATTTGACAGACAATAAGGGGCTTATATGAACTGTTGTTCCGGGAAGTTAAGATTTGGGTTGAAATTGTCCAAGTTCATTTTGCCAAATTGGGTTTGCAATACTGTCATCTCGGGGTCTTCGGTTTTGTGATAAGGCGGGCCCGAATGGGCATGTGGGCCTGATCGAAAATCCCGATTATATACAGGTGTTGTATCGAAAGTGGATTCGTCCGTGTAATAATTTTCGGAGGGACTATTAGCAGTATAATAGTCTTCGTTGCCGTTGTCGTATTCCGAAATATTAGCTGTATAATAGTTCGGACTTGTGTAGGGGTTATTATCAGTATAATATCCCTCGTTGTTATTTTCGTAAGGGTTAGCGTAATAACTTTGATTTTGTTGCTCTAGATTTTCGGGTTCAGTATTTTGAATTTGATTCAACCTAACCAATAATTAGGGTTAGGTTGAATCGCAGGTGGTCTTGCATTATTAAAATTTGGGTTTGGTGCAATGACGGGTGGTCTTTGTTGCTGAAAGTTTTGTGAGCTTCCGGGGTTTTGGTTATAATAGTTTTGTTGTTGGAACTTTTGCGAATTTCCAGGATTTTGATTATAGTAATTAGGCCTAGTTTAGGATAGATTTGGGGATTACCAAAATTTGGGGGTCGGGAACTTTGTTGTCTCTGACGACATTCATTAGCGACGTGTCCCGTACGTTTGCAAAATGAACAATGTCTTGTAGGTAAGGGGAAGTTTTGGTTACGCGTGGGAGTGATTGCACTATTGTTGCGATTGGTTCTTTGCGTTTCAAAGTAGTTTAATTGGAGTTCTTTTCGAACTCTCGTTATTGCTCTTAGTATATTCTCGGGGTCGCTTGCTCTGACAACATGCGCGAGTTTGGGTTCTAGTCCCGTGAGTAGGGTGTTCAAAACCATACCCTCAGTTAATTGCGTTTGAGCTTGTTTTTGTGCCGCCGTTAACCGTTGTTTATGAACAGAAGCATTCATTTTTGCTTCGTGGGTTGTAAGCGCGCAATAAACGTGAGCGGAGATTCACCGGGAAGTTGTCGCATTCTTTGCAAGTCTTGTATTAAGAAGGTTAGGTCTCTACTATCACCGAAATGATTTTCTAAAAGTCTTAATTTCTTCCCAATGAGTGGGATTTCTAGAGTTCACGACCTTTTAATTTGTTTTTATATGAACAGTTAAAAGTACCACCTGATTACCAATTGACATGCCATAAGCAGTTCTGCAAGAATTTAAGAATGTATTTAAATTTATTTGATTACCGTCATATTCAGGAATAATTGACAATATTTCGCTCAATTTATATGGTTCAATAGCTTCTGGTGGGGATTGAGGTTGAGGTTGAATTTGTTGGTGTTGCTCTTGCTGTAGTTGGTTTTGTTGTTGTGCGTGCATATTTCCAGTCATTACTGGCATAAACTAATTTGAGTTTGGAAACTTAGATTTATTTTACTTATAATAGCAAAGGACAACAGAACACCGTTCTTTCCACGGACGATACGCAAGAAATTGTGCGATTATTATTTTAATTCAATTTGCACTAAAAAATTAGATGATTCAATAAGTACTTACATGTAAATCTTCATTTGTAGGTCCTTTTTTGATTGTGCGATTATTATTTTAATTCAATTTGCACTAAAAAACGAGATGATTCAATAAATACTTACATGTAAATCTTCATTTGTAGGTCCTTTTTTGATTGTGCGATTATTATTTTAATTCAATTTGCACTAAAAAACGAGATGATTCAATAAGTACTTACATGTAAATCTTCATTTGTAGGTCCTTTTTTGATTGAGGGATTGGAATCCGCCGCCCGTCGTCAAAGGTCTCCTTGTTCCGGCGATCCTTTCCTGAAGTTAGGCCTTTTTTTGGTGTGTTCCTTGTTCTTCGAGGAGGTTTTCGTCAGTTAGGCTTTTCTTCCAGGCGTTATTACCAATCCTACCGACTGCGCCACTTTTATATCACTTAGAACTGTATTCGCTTTTTAAAAACTTTTATTTTTGGTTTTACAAAATATTTTATATTATTATATTAGGTTAGATATAATTTTTACAATGGTTAATATGTTTGGTACAAAGATTAAATGTATACTGACTGTAGATGCGTCTCTTGGTCATATTTATAACATACTGTTATCAACGTAGACACATGCTTTTCTCGGAATGATGCTATGCCAGCGTTTCACATGAGAAACCTTTGTTTTAAGAGGAAGTTGTTATCACTTTAGATAAGGTATATCAAATTATATCACGTACCGAGATAAGGATATAAAGTTACTTATTAGATAAGATACTTATACGTTTGAATGGGTTAATACGGTTTGTTTAGCATATAATATGTATTTAAATCCGCTAAAACCGAATCCGAAGTCGGAATTGTCAGATTGGCTCGTTTTTTACTCCTAACCCCAAAACAAAAAGTCCGGCGGACTATACCGGTGGATCCTTAGGTAATTTGACCTGCTAAATCCGAATTCGAAAGCCGGCGGACCATACCAGTGTATATATACCGAATCCGGAGTTAGAATTGTCAGATTGGCTCGTTTTCACCCTTAACCCCCAAAAAACACCTCCCTCCCACAAAATGCTTTGCTCGGCGGACCATACCACTGTATCCTTATGTATTTGGTAAGAATACACTGGTATGGTCCGCCGGACAGACCACTTTTTTTTTCGTTTTGGGGATGTGTTTTGGGGTTAAGGGTGAAAAACGAGCCAGTTTTACAATTCTGACTTTTTCAGCAGATTTAAATACATAAGGATACATTGGTATGGCCACCGGACAGATCATTTTTTTGAGGGGTGTGTTTTTCAGGGTTGGGGGTGAAAAACGAGCCAATCTGTCAATTCTAACTTCGAATCCGGATTCAGCAGGTCAAAATACATAAGGTTACACTGGTATAGTCCGCCGAACAGACCACTTTCTTTTTGTTTTTGGGAGTGTTTTTTTGGGGTTAGGGGTGAAAAACGAGTCAATCTGACAATTCTGACTTCGGATTCGGTTTCAGCAGGTCCAAATACATAAGAATACACTGGTCTGGTCCGCCGGACAGACCATTTTTTGTAAGGGTGTGTTTTTCAGGGTTGGGGATGGAAAACGAGCTAATCTGTCAATTTTAACTTCGAATCCGGATTCAGCAGGTCAAAATACATAAGGACACACTGGTATAGCTCGCCAGACAGACCACTTTGTTTTTGTTTTGGGGGTGTTTTTGGGGTTGGGGGTGAAAAACGAGCTAATCTCACAATTCTGACTACGCACTCGGTTTCAGCAGGTCCAAATACATAAGAATATACTGGTTTGATCCGCCGGACAGACCATTTTTTTGGGGGGGGAACGGAGGCCTGTAGCGAGCCCAGTTATTAATTAAACTAACGAATTTTCGTAAACATTTAGTGGGGAGCTTCCAGTAGCTGCCCATTTTATTTTTTTTAAATTTGCTAGGCACAGAACAGCGCTTCTGCTGTAATTTATTTATAATTTAATCATTATTCCAATTCCAATCGAACACGTATATGATAGGATGACCCTTTCTATTTAAGAATGGTTTCTTAATCAAACCAAATTTTTAATCTAACGTAACCTGGTGGGAGCAATAAGCAAACTTCGTAACTTTTAACCTAACATAAGTTAGACATGAAAATATAGTCGATGAAGGCCCAGGCAGCAAGGTGTCGTCATTATGACGTCGTTTTTTCGGCATTTATTACATCAATTTCACCTTCAGCATGACGTAAAAATGACGTGAAAAAGACGTCACAATGTCACAGCCCAATGACGTCATATGTATGACACCAATATGACGTACTGGTAATCAGTGAATTTTGCGATAAGGGATGCAAACCTCTCATTATAATATTTTTCCACAATTATTAATAAAGTTTTTGACGAAAAAAAAAACGGAATGTACAGGGATCGAACCGCGGACCTTTTGCCTCGCAAGCTAACATTTAACTCACTGAACCATTGAACATCTTTATTTAAATATGTTTAAAAGCTGTATACCTAGTTAGAAATAGTAAAACAAAATTATTATTACTATTGTGGCAAAAAATGAACTAGTCACTAAATACTTCTATTTTTATTTTATAATGATTTATTTCACGTAATTTTAATGACGTCAAAATAATGACCTAAAAGAAACGTGTATTTGACGTCTTCATGATGACGTCAGAAGTACGTATTAAATATCACGTCTCTGGTACGTCATTTATTAATGACGTCAAAATAATGACCTAAAAGAAACGTATATTTGACGTCTTCATGATGACTTCAGAAGTACGTTATAAATATCACGTCTCTGGTACGTCATTTATTGGGATAATGACGTCGGCGACGAAAAATCACCTTTAAAAGACGTCATAATGACGTCACCTTGCTACCTGGGGGTATTTACCCACAAAAAGTTGCAAACTGTGTAAATTTTTTTTTAATGAGTTCGTGAAAGTGTTTAGAATAATATCCTGAAAAGTTCACATTTCGCTCGGATACAGAACATAAAAAAAAGTAAAAAAAAATTTTTTTCATCCATTTTTTTTCAAAATTTTGAAATTAAGTCAAGCTGTGACACCGACGCATTGAATTACATGTCACTAAATCAGAATTTGTTCAATCCATATGAGTGTTGGTTCATTTAAAAGATGGAAATTGTAGCTTTCTGATGCTTTTTTGTTTTAAACAAAACAAGAAAAGGATGGATGGAAAAAATATACTTATAAATATTATCACGCCCGAACTCAATCGTCGCAATAAAAAATATAGAAAAAAATAAAAGCCCTTCAAAAAAATTCTTTCTTCATTGAGAACTGTTAAAAAGTATGTACACTTCATGATTATTATGGTTCATTAAGTTGTAGTAACGTGGTTTCAAAAAAACGTACATCTCAAATCATTTTAATTTAATTGCTTGATGATTTTCTTGATAAATATATATATTGGAGGCTGCAACTTGCCGAGAAATTGACCCATAGGAAAAAATATAATATCATTATTTCGGAAAAAATGTATACTTTTCGAATGTTCAAACACAAATTCGTTTATTTTTGTGCATTTTTTCCAAAATATGGTTAATCATATCACGATAAGAAATTGCGATTGTCACGATCTTATCCTTATAACTATAAAAATATCTTTGATTGTTTTGAATATAAATTCTGGAACTTTTCCAATATATTAACAAATGTATAAGGAATTCAAAGGATATAGCTGAAATGTGGATAGGTGCATCTGTAATAAATACAATACGGTAAAGGCACGTAAAAATTCATGCCAGCGATTCAGCGGCTATGTGTGGTGTCTGTGTATGCGTTCATAATTATATATTTTCCCTCCAGACTCACTATTTATCCTCTTAGTCACTAAGAAAAATGTTAAAAATGGGTTATCAGAAAGAGAAAGAAGCTTAATTTTACTTGTTAGAACTACTAAGAATTTTTCGAGGTTACGTAGTATGCATTTAACTGTGCGCTTGGCCGAGCAGAGTGACAAAGTTATTTCACTATTTTTTTTCCGGGAAAACCGTGGCTTTAGCGATAAATTTTATTAGAACATTTTTTGTTCAGAAACACGTGGTCAACGCACCTGTATTTTTGTTTTTTTTTTCTAGCCTGACTTAATTTAAAAGTTTTGAAAAAATTGATAAAAAAAAATAATTTTTTTTCGCTTTTTTTATGTTCTGCATCCGAGCGGAATGTAAACTTTTCAGGATATTATTCTATACACTTTCACGAACTCATTAAAAAAAAAAATTATTCAGGTTGCAACTTTTTGTGGGTTTCACTATAAAATGATCTCTGTCGTCTGAGCTAATAAATGTTCATGCACATTTTACATCGTTTTATGAATGTCTATAAAATGTTTTATACCTATTCGTCTATTACATAATTACCTTTTTTATTGTTAAATATTACAATGTATATTATTAATAGAGTATAAAAATTGTTATGAAATGAAGTTATTACTATACTATTGTAAACTACCTACCTATAATTTGAATCGTGGCGCTGCCACCAGCGCCAGTGGCACGCCGTTGTAGGTCGTAAAGACAGTGCAAGTTTATACTTTATTAAAAATAATTCATAAACTTTATTTTATGTTAGATAGCTTTTAGTAAACGTTTAAGAAAATTTATTAAGTTGGTCATTTTGAACATTAAAATTAATATATTTGTATTATTGTATTGTTAGTACCTTTTAATTTGTGTTTTATTATTTTTATAAAATTTAAATCTGAATAAAGTTATTTTAAAATGATATAGGTCTGTTCTTTTCATATCATTTGGACTTGAATTTGACTGTGAAATTACAAGTGGCTAAAATAATATATATTAACTATTTTTATTTACATTTTATGTTGTGGTTCATGGATTACTTTGGAAAACATTTCCAAATTTTCGAAATACAATGGATTAAACACTAATTGAAAATTTAATCTGTAGATTTCTGAGAAACAGGAGGTACCTTTTTTATTCAGAAATAATAACTACACAGTAATTTTTTATTGAAGTGGGCGTAACCCAGAAAAAAGTTCTGAGTATCGAGCCTACTGTATTGTATGCGATTGCTTTTATAAGCAGTATTGCAAAATAACTAACAAGATTTCTATTTCTCGCAATTAATGTTATTATAACAATTTTGAGACTAAAATTGTCATTGAGTGAAAAAAACTTATTTCTTTTACTCAACGCTGTCTAAAATAATTTTCATCTTATTGAAAAAAAATTAAGAAAATAATTTTAATTAGCGATATTTTGTTAAAGTACACTCACTCAATCTCTATATTTTGATCTCTGGATTTGGATCTCTAAAGACATCCACATCCACATATACCTTTGCTCTCTGTGTTTGAAAAATTAAAGTAGGTACATTTAAAAATTTTACTTTCCAGGTGCTAGTGACGCGATAAAAAATGTGTTGAAGCTCCTCATATGTGATGTTAATGGCAAAAAAGCAGGCGTTATGGTTCCTATTCCTCAATATCCTCTATATTCAGCATCTTTAGCAGAGTTTAATATGCATCAAATAGGCTACTATTTAGATGAATCTCGAAATTGGGGACTGGATATTGCTGAATTGCAGGTCTCTGTTCTGTAACATAAATCGAAAATATACAGTATTATATTAATCGTTTCTTTTAATAGAGAGCAATTTCCGAAGCAAGGAAAGTATCCACTCCAAGGGCTATTGTGGTGATAAATCCAGGAAATCCTACTGGACAAGTATTATCAAGAGAAAACATTGAAGAAATTATTAAATTCGCTCACAAAGAGAAGTTATTCATCCTCGCTGATGAGGTGTACCAACACAATGTATATGCAGAAGGTTCCAAATTTTATTCATTTAAGAAGGTAAAGAGGAAGCTTTTCTATGAGCATGAAACTATAGGTACACCCTTTAATTTTTTTTGAACAACATACTTTAATCTTAAAATCTCACAAATAGGTAGGCATATTGTCTTTGATATCAACTTCCAATTTGTTATTTTAATGGTTGCATGTTTTTCCGATAAAGTAATTATTTTTAAGAGTTTTGATGGCATTTTTAAAAACTAATTTTATTGTCAGTAAGGTAATGAGATAATCTATAAAAACATTTACATAAAACTTCCCTCTTTTATTTATTACTTTTTGTATTAGACGACCATCTTGTATATTATTTTCAACTAAAAAGTACCTACATCAGGTTTTCTTCCTAGCATTATAGTGTCGGATGTCCACCATATTTTTCACTAAAAGTATAGTAGATTTCTTCCTCGTCAATGTGGTGTCAACTACATTCCAAATATTACTTTTTTTTTTAAATCGATCGGCAATGTATACATTTTCGGCGCGATTTCAGATCGAAAAATGCACAATTCCAGTATTTTAGTCCGTTGCTAAGAAACTATCAGAAAACAGACCGGAAAAAATCCGTTGCCAAGCAACGATCAACAAAACCGTACGGGAATGTTACTTTCCCGGCCTAGGCCGGGAAAGTAACATTCCCATACGGTTTTTCATGTAAAGGACCCCGCAATGTTTCGGTCAAATCGTCTGAATTTTGGATATGTTTTAGGTTTCGTCATCCCAAACAAAAGTCTCAATGGGCACAAAGCTCGAAAATCAATACTTTTTCTGCTACGGAGCTTGAAAGCTCCAAAGCTTCACCACAGATTTATTTATTCGTGCAGTCTTTATAGATTTTTAAATAACTTATTTTTTACATTTCAATGTCTAGGTTTATGTTTTTGAGGTTGCTGAATTCAAATCCGATGTCAAATTGTCCAAATGGACACTTGACAGCTGTCAATTAGCTGTGCCTTAACAAAGTGCAAATCTTATTTTTATGTTAAGAGTTTATGCTGTTTAGGTAACTCAGTTCACGTATGATGTGAATACAATAATTCGACAATTGGCAGCTGTCAACAGGCTGTCAGCTAGCTGTCAAAGTGCAATAACAAAGTGCAAATCTTATTTTTTTGTTATGACCTTATGCTTTTTAGGTAACTCAGTTCATACATGATGTGAATACAATAATTCGACAATTGGCAGCTGTCAACTAGCTGTCAAAGTGCAATAACAAAGTGCAAATCTTATTTTTTTGTTATGACTTTATGCTGTTTAGGTAAGTCAATTCATGTATGATGTGAATACAATAATTCGACAATTGGCAGCTGTCAACAGGCTGTCAGCTAGCTGTCAAAGTGCAATAACAAAGTGCAAATCTTATTTTTTGTTATGACTTTATGCCTTTTAGGTAACTCAGTTCATACATGATGTGAATACAATAATTCGACAATTGGCAGCTGTCAACAGGCTGTCAGCTAGCTGTCAAAGTGCAATAACAAAGTGCAAATCTTATTTTTTGTTGTGACTTTATGCTTTTTAGGTAACTGAGTTACCTAAAAAGCATAAAGTCATAACAAAAAAATAAGATTTGCACTTTGTTATTGCACTTTGACAGCTATCTGACAGCCTATTGACAGCTGCCAATTGTCGAGGTAATTGAGTTACCTAAAAAGCATAAAGTCATAACAAAAAAATAAGATTTGCACTTTGTTATTGCACTTTGACAGCTAGCTGACAGCCTGTTGACAGCTGCCAATTGTCGAATTATTGTATTCACATCATACATGAACTGAGTTACCTAAACAGCATAAACTCATAACATAAAAATAAGATTTGCACTTTGTTAAGGCACTTTGACAGCTAATTGACAGCTGTCAAGTGTTAATTTGGACAATTTGACATCGGATTTGAATTCAGCAACCTCAAAAACATAAACCTAGACATTAAAATCGAAAAAATAAGTTATTTAAAAATCTATAAAGACTGCACGAATAAATAAATCTGGTGGAGCTTTCAAGCTCCGTAGCAGCCAAAGTATTGATTTTCGAGCTTTGTGCCCATTGAGACTTTTGCTTGGAATGACGAAACCTAAAACATCCAAAATTCAGACGATTTGACCGAAACCCAATTTCCATAAGATTATTGCGGGGTCCTTTAGACAGTAAATTAATACATGCAGACAAACCAACTCACATTAAAATGGCATTTATTAGTAAGCAGTTAGATTGTAATGAAGAAATGTTATGCAATAATAAAAATTCCTTAATTTATAATAATATTGACCGTGATTTCAGAAAAAATAGTATGTGTACTTCGGTGTGAAAGTACATTCCCGGACTTCGATGCTTGTTGGCCTCGGCTAGCGCCTCGGCCAACAATTTGCATCATCGTCCGGGAATGTATTGCTTTCACACCTAAATACACAATATACTATTTCATGATATTTCCTTTATTAATTATTTTTAGGACAACCACCTTGTATATTTTTCACTGATTGAAGTATAGCAGGGTGACTACCCTGTATATTTTTCACTAAAACCAAAGCAGATGTTTTCCTTGACACTTTTTTAAATATATATCTTATAATAACATAATATATTATTGTCCTCCACATTTTTCCAATAATTAATATTTTAAACTTGTTCCAATCCAAAATAGCGTCAACTATACCTACCAAATATTATTTTTCTCCGTCAAATAGTCAACAGACAGACAGACTGGCGGAATTAAAATATCTTGATATTTGCAATAATCTGAAATACTTCTACTACTAATACTTCCCCGTCTATTTGGCTTATTTTATTTATTAATTATTTCTTCTGTTGGACGACCACCCTGCACATTTTTGTTATAAGACAATATTTCAAACATCATTTTCCTCTGTCGTTTCTTATTTTTTTTTTTAAGTGACCACCCTGTATATTCTTCACTAAAAGTATGTCAGGTTTCCTCCTCGATAATAGTGTCAACCACTGTCCAATATTATTTTTTTGATTGACCCCTCTATACTTTCATTCTTTTCTTCCTTGACAGATGTGTTAACTACATGTGACATACTGTCTTCTGTCATGTTTTTTTCATTATTTTTTTAGAATGACCACAGTGTACAGTTTTCTTCTTTGACCGTTGTGTTAACTTCGTGAGAAATATTATTGTCCTCCATCACATTTTTTCATAAAGTGTCCACCCTGTATATTTTTCACTAAAATTATATCCCATTTCTTTGTTGGCAATAACGTTAACTATCTACCAAATATTATTTTTCTCCGTCAAATAGTTTTGTAGATATAGCATCAACATACAGTGACCAAACTGACAATCTGAAGAAATCTCGGAGAGTGATTTTTTCACAATTACAATATTTCCCTTTGGTAGGCGAAGAAGTAAAGATAGGAAATGGACAAGTAGGCAAACAAAAAAAAAACATATCATCTCTTACTATGCATGTTTAATTCATACGCCAATTTTCTATTGAATAACTTTTACTTATCGAAATCTTAACATTTTTCAACTTGTGATACCTATTCCTTACTAAATAATGTACCTATAAGACAAACTTAATCATAGTTAAGATATCTAAGGCTAAACTTATTAATGCAAATAAACATCTAATATAAGAATTTGTCTTGAAGGTGTTGGTAGAAATGGGAGAACCTTACAGTAGCTTAGAATTGGCTAGTTTCATGTCCTGCTCCAAAGGGTACATGGGTGAATGCGGTCTTCGAGGAGGATATGCCGAAGTACTTAATATGGATCCAGCAGTTAAAGCGATGTACTTAAAAGCCATTAGTGCTATGTTGTGTCCAACCGTTCTTGGACAAGCCTGCATGGACACCATTGTGAATCCCCCAACCAAAGGGGAACCTAGTTATGATTTATTCATAAAAGAAAAGACTGAAGTTTTGGACTCTCTCAAGGTAAATTAAATTATAATGTATAAGTTTTGTACCAAGATATGCTAGGAAGAAACAGTAATTTACCTACCTAAAATAGAAAATTCCTAACAGAAATATTATTAATTGTGTATAGGTTTATGTTTCATTAGGTAGGCACTTTATTTAATTACCTACAAAGTTGACACACAGTGCAGAAATTTTATGGAAATTGGGTAAAAAAATGTTTGAAAGTAAGAGATTTGTAGATTGTAGATTTGAAAAAGGAGCTGGCTGATTGGCCTTGACCACCCTTGTGGAGGTCACGGTGGCACTCCTAATTTACTTAGAGCTCCTTATCCAGCTTTGTCTTTTGTATCAAACTCCTTGTGCTGAGGTTTCTTCTTCCTCTTAACAGAATTTGCATGTTGCATCCTCTGTCAGGCCCATTAGACTTATATGACTATTAAGCCTACAGTGTTCAGTTAGAAGACCCACCATTTTCCAAATGGCTTTCTATTTTGGCGCAGTAGGTCTTCCGTGCATTTGACCGATTGTTCTTTAATGAACTTGTTGGCCTGTCTCTGTCTTCCACTACTCTAGAGATTTATTTTCTATTTTTATTAATGGATGTTCGTATGCATGGTTTAGCCACACCATAAGGTTCTTAGGATGTACCTTCTCGGGCCAATTCATCAGCTTTCTCATTTCCCCTGTCCCTCGTGTCCTGGTGCCATGGTCACTTCCTAGGTCCGTAAGGGCATTTATACAATCCCATACTAGTCTTGAATCGACCATGAAATCGATTGCCTTTAGCGCTGCTTGGCTGTCGGAAAAAATGACAATTGACTGGTTAACAGTTCCCTGCCTTATTATTTCTTTTTCACTCCACTGTAATGCGGATACTTCATCCTGAAATACTGTGGCATGTATTCCTAGACTTATCGAGATTTTCGTTTTCGACCTTATCCCATAAATCCCAGCTCCGACTCCCTGTTCTGTCTTGGAGCCGTCCGTATACCAGACCGTTTGTGCCGATATTGGAGGACCGTTTTTCCAGTCCTCTCTGTCTGGTATTTTAATTTGAAAATTTTTATAGAATTTATACTTTGGGTATTCTCAGAATGGGATCTGCCTTCAGCTTTGAGTATAACTTTTGGTGCTCTGTTCTATTTTGCTGCCTTATGGGCGTTGTGCCTTGCATTAGCCTGTGTTTCACTGAACGAGCTTCCCCTTGGATAAATATGTGTAGTGGTGTCAGATCTAAAAGAACTTCCAAGGCAGCCGTGGGAGCAGTTTTTATGGTCCCAGTGGCGCACAGGCATGCAAGCCTTTGTAAGCCACTTAATAGCCTTATTGCTCCCAGCTGCATTGTCTTGGTCCATCATACCACCGATCCATAGGTTATCATGGGTCTTACAACCCTAATGTATAACCGAATGGTCAACTTGGAGTTTAACCCCCATTTTTCCCTCACACCTGCCTGCACCTTCCCAGGGCAATGGAGCAATGGATTTGGTATATAGAGTACGTGGCCACCCAACTAATACGCTAAAAGTCCCTGAAAATTAAAGTTGTGCTACGCCCTAAAATAGCTGTCAAAATTCAGTTTTGACCATTTTGAAAATTTTGTTATTTTCATATTTTTACGGCCTACTTATTAGTAGGATAATGAATACTTTTACAGACACATTATTTTCTCTGATGAAGCCACGTTTTCTACTAATGGTAGGTACTGTTGCATCTCAAAATGTCAGATATTGGAGCGATTATAATCCGAATTTCCAAATCCCTCATAATCAACAATATTCGGCAAAAGCTAATGTGTGGTGTGCAGTTTCTTACCATGGTATCATTGGACCATATTTTTTTGATACGACTGAGCAAGGTGTTATTTTCAACAAGATGGTTGTCCGACCCATTATGCTGGGAATGTTGTAGAATGGTTAAATCGGCAATTTGGACAGAATTGGATCGGCCGAAATGGTCCCATGTTATGCCGGCCACCGATTTGACTATGGCTGATTTTTATTTTTTGGGCCGTTTGAAACAAATAGTTTATGCAAATTATCTTCCTCCGAACGTAGAGAATTTAAAGGAGAGGATTAGAGACACTGTGATGTCTTTAACTCTTGAAGAAATTCGAAGAAGTTATATGGAATTGCGTCGAAGACTAGCTAAAACTGAATTAACCATTTTGGGATATGCAAAAACTTTTATCAAGAATACATTTTTCTTGTAACATCAAAAATAAAAAAGTTTTTCCTCTTTGCAACTCGAGGTGTTGGTGACTCAATAGCCAAATTTCAAAACTGAAAAAAAAAATTACAGTGCAATTATTTTAAAATTAGGTTTTGGTTAAAAATTGATAAGGTGTACACTGTACATGCCTCGTACATGCGTACGTACACGCCTCGTGATAAAATTAGTGTTTTTAGAGTTTATTCATTTGTAAATTTGTGGCAACCTTTGATTTTTAAACAAATCTAATCTGTAAATAAATATTCTAAATAGTTCTTAGTACTGAAATGTGTCATTTTATTAAGCCTCTGTGAAGAATCAATAAATAGTCTGACGACACTTACATGGCTCACCGAGAAAATTTTGTCACCATCATAGCGAAAAAATAAGCTGTAGTAGCAGAAAACTCTAATAACATAGGCGCCAGTGTAGTACTGTGCTGCAGCAGGAAATTTTGATTTGCTGGCAGTACTTTACAACCACAGTATACTTATTTCATAAAAAATAACTTTTCTGATCCAGGAAGATAACATTGCTACTATTGTTAAGGAGCAATTGCTGTTGTTGGCAAAATATATTTCTGTCAGTATAAAGTAACTTGCAAGGAATATAAATTGACTTCACTACCACAAAAAAGTGACTTGGAGTCACTGTAGATTGATTTGGCTATAGTCGTAATGTAGTTTACTGTTACTATAAAGTAACTTTGCTGGCATTATAAAATAGTTTTGCTACCCTAGTAAGATTTTTATTGCCATTATACAGGATGTTTCAGGATTAACCGGTCAAATTGTAAATTTGGAATAGGTATTTCTAAATATGAAAAATATTTCCTATGGAGGTATAATAGGTATCCGAAAATGCCTCATGAAGGAGTTATACCATTTCAAAATTTTTAGCTGCCATTTTTGTGGTATAATTCTTCAACGTTGCATTTCTGAACATACCTTCATACATAAAGGATTTTTTTTCATATTTTGAGGTGTCCCATCCAAATTTAAAATTTGATGGTTAATCCTGAAAAGCCTGTACAAGGTCTTCTAAATTAAATAGACAAAATTAGCTAGGTGCATGATTCATTTTTTCAGGACAAGGAAAAAGTGGTTTTATAAACACATAAAAGTTTTTTAATGTCCGGGTCGTTTATTTCAAAATACATTGCTGTATATAATGCAAAAAAAGAAATAAAACCAGTTTAACATTTATTAACCTATAGGCACCTACTGAAAATGCAACTCTATATGTCAGTGATTTCTACAACAAAAGAAAAGAAATGCTTTTTGAAACAACATTTTGATAAATAAATAATATGTAATTGAGGAGTTTCCGGTAGAAGGGGGCTAAGTGCCGAAAGTAAAATTTCTAAGTTATTGCGATCAAAAATTTCTACATACCACCTACTAATATGCAGAAAGCGGTTAGTTGCCAAGCTGTTTAAATTTTACTTTTGGCACTTAGTCTCTTTCTACTGGAAGCTCCTCAATTATACTAAAATTTTTTCCAAAGGACGAATAAACATTGCCAGATGAAAATTGAAAATTCTTGACAGAAAATAAATAAATGAAATCATTTTCACATTTCTTAACGTAATCATACTGATACATAATTATTTGCATTTCGTGTAATTATAACGTACGTATCATACATTTTCAAATCTCGAAAGAAAATGCAACTCTCTATGTCAGTGATTTCCACAAGAAAGGAAAATAAATGCTCATTAAAACTTTTTGAAACAACATTTTGATAAATAAATGTCATTTTCATACTAGAAATTTTGCCAAAGCACGGATAACGATAACTACAACTCGAAAATAATTGGAGTCGAAAGGCTTTGCACCACTAATCAGTAATCACTAATCGCAAAATATATCTTCACCACTAATTAATACATAATTTGTGTACACGGCACACGACACGTACCCAAAGATTGGCACGTATACCGCACCACACCACGTGGCACGTACTATAGGTATGCTACTCTGGTCAGTAGTGGCCCCAATACAAATATGATTGTATTGTGAGGAATGAGAGAATGATACAATAATGAGATTCTTCTTCCAGCCCGCGCAGCATAACCAACGAAAACAATAAGAAGACTAAATTAGAATTTCACTCTTATGAAGAGAACAGAGTCTACTTTCGCAAAGCGCATGCGTTAGCTCAATTTTTAAAAGAATTCTCTTTTGTACCAGCTAAGTTTTTTTTAGGAACAATAATAAAGTTTTCAACTGCAGTTAAAATATTTATACAAAATTTGACTTTCTGAAGTAACAAAGTACATTCCAATGGTAGTTAGAAATTATTTAGTGATTGTAAATTAAAGTTTTATGAAATATTTTATTGTGTTACAGTATAGACTATTTATTATTCCAGCAAAAAATGTTTCTGTTACTGTGAAGTGCCGCAGCATACCGATTTTTTTAACTGCAACATAGAGTGTTTACTGTTCTAAAAAAAATATATGTTATAATAGCAAAAAAAGTGGTAGCAAAGATTTTCTTTAGGCTAATTTTCTCGGTGCTGGATTAGGGTGGGCCGAAAAAATCGATTATCTTTTTTCAACTTCTGATAGCCAAAAAATTGTTTCTCTGGTTAATCTTATTAATCAAAAAAAATTTGGTTCATTTCCAAAAAGTCTTTGAGGGGTCGCAGAGGTTTTGAAATTTTCTAAAATTCTTTAATATGAAACGCCATTAGCTAAAAGAATTTTTATTCTAATTTAGTATTTACTTGTATCCAGCTTCTTTCGTACACTACAAAGACATCAAGGACATTGATAGTAATTCGTGCTGTGTGCCAACACAATCCCCTCTATAATGCCTCCGCACTATCTAATTCTAACGAATTGAGTTATTATCGAGGTTATTATAAAGTCTTTATTTTGATGGCCGTAAAGATCAAACTTTGGTAAATACTAAAGAAAAAAAAACTTATTATAGAAAAACTATATATATATATATATATATATATATATAAGCACGTTACACTTATTTCAGAGCCAGGATCTCTTTATTTTGGCCATGTGTTCCAGAAACTGGTTCAGCACTTAATATTTCTCAGGCAATTTTAAAATTTCTGTAAGACAATAACGTAAGATCGGGCAGTATTTTTGCAATTGGATGTGATGGAACAGCAGTTAACATTGGTTTAGAAGGTGGTGTAATTAGAATTATTGAAATCCCTGAATAGGCTATTGCAATGGCTGGTGTGTCAGTTGCATGCAAATGAGTTGCCATTGCGCCATTTGTTACAGAATTTGGACGGCCATACAAGTGGACCGCGATGTTTTTCTAACCCTATTGGCAAAATGTTGTCAGAATGTGAAAAATGACCAGTTGTAAAATATCAGAGAACAGATGCAAAAAACCTCAGTGATATAGAAGCAATATCCGATCTCAGTAGAGACCAATGCTATTTATTGGACATTTGTAAAGCATTATTCAGAAAGTCTTGCCTTAAAAAATCCTGGAAAATTAGGACATTCACATTGGTTAACAGCTGCTAACGGCATCCTACTCTTATATGTTACTACTGAGGATCCAAGCGAAAACTTACAGCAGACTACATTGTCAAGGTTTATGCTCCGACATGGTGTGAGATTAAGGCCAAATCATCCTGTAAAGACGGCACAAGACATCTCTTTACATTGATTAAAAATTACCGCTATCTTACAGAAGACCTACGCGAAATTATAGACCTTGTCATACACAGAAATACATACTTCGCACATCCCAAATATATTATATTGCCGATGATTACTGATAAGCGAAAACATTTTCGTGAATTGGGACTGCGCAGAGTTATTAAAACCAGGAAAAATAAATCAGAAAATGTAAGATTGTTTAAAATACCACAGCTAAGTTTTAGTTGTGAGGATTACGTAGATATGATTGAATGGCATGATGTGGCACTCACTCGCCAGTGAAGATCCTACCAAGTTATTATGGATATCAGAAAAACAGAAGAAATAATATAATATTATCGAATATCGAATGTTATGTATATACAAAAATGAAAATGAATATATTCTTATAAATTGAGTTACAATTTATTTTAAATAACAATAAAATAATAGTGAAAACCACTATAAATTGGTGACCCCGATTTCGAACTCTTTTTAAAAATTTATTTTTGGCCCTGATTTGAAGAAACTTTTGGATATTTGCCCCATTTTAAATGAAGCAGTAATTATATTTAATTGGATTATTTGTACTTGATTAACAAAATCCATCAAACCATTGGATAGGATTGAAGCAATCATACTATTATATATGGTGATTAATAATTGGAAATTTTGGAATAGATAATTCATATCCAACTGTACTTTTCGAAGCGACCGTCGAATTTAGTCATCTCCAGAAGATAATTTTCCTTTGGACATTTTTACTGACAAATTATACGGTAAGTGAGTTGTTTTTCACTTTTCCTTCGTTAGCGAAAATAACAGTTGATTAATTATGACACATCCAGTAGATAATATTCCAATTAATAATCCAGTCGTGATACCTCATAACCAATATATTACATCTGTCTAACTACCCCGTTTGGGGTTACAAAACCTGAAATTTGGTTTGCTCAGGTAGAGTCACAATTTGCTGTCTCTAGAATTGTCAGTGATAGACGTAAATACGACCAGGTTGTAGCTTCATTACCTTTAGATGTAATAACTAATGTTTATGATATTATTGCAAATCCTCCTGTTGAAAACTTATATGATAATTTGAAAAAATCGTTGATATCGAGGCTTACTGCAAGCGAGGAGAAGCGTCTCGAAGACCTTTTTTCAGGATCCCATATGGGAGACATCAAACCATCGAACTTTTTCCGATCCATGCTGAATGTGGCTGGAGGCTCTCATATGGTAAGCCAAGAACTTTTGATTAAATTGTGGAAGAGACACTTACTCCAAACTATTAATATCGCTCTTACAGCCTCAGATAAGACAGAAGTGAAAGATGTTATGGACATTGCAGACCGGATATGGGAATCGTGTCAAATATCCATTTTAGCCGCCTGTAAAGGGTGTGTAGCACTCACTCGCCAGTGAAGATCCTACCAAGTTACTAATATGAAGAGTAACCTAGGATATCAGAAGAACGGAAGAAATAATATATTATCGAATATCGAATGTTATCTATATACAAAAATGAAAATGAAAATATTTATCTTTTTCAATATATTCTTATAAATTGAGTTACAATTTATTTTAAATAACAATAAAATTATAGTGAAAACCACTATACGTGATATAGTTGTAACAGAACCACCAATCATTACAACCTTGGCTGATGAAGAACTACATGATATGGTTCCCACAGGAAAAATTGAGGCCTT
The DNA here is from genome assembly GCA_936432065.2 of Rutpela maculata. Taxonomy (NCBI): domain Eukaryota; kingdom Metazoa; phylum Arthropoda; class Insecta; order Coleoptera; family Cerambycidae; genus Rutpela; species Rutpela maculata. The sequence continues at coordinate 110,905,835 of OW386286.2, forward strand.
GCAGTTTCCACGTTTTCCGTGCCACAAGCAAAGTGTAGAACGGGGAGTAAAATTAGTTACAGAAGCTTCAGCTGCTGTTTGCAGGTTCGTAGCTAGAGACGGTTTTATTAGATCTCGGATAGCATCCGCAATGATGCCTAAATTTGATTCGAAAATTGATTATAAGCCGTAAAATCCCAACATAGTTGGATGGTTGGATGTTGGGACGGGTGGAACTCTATATGCAGCCACCTCCCCGTGGTAAGTTATAGGTTATTACTATTGATTTGCATTGTAACAAGCAAAGTGCTCAAGAAAATAAGAAGAATTACTACATATTATGATAATAAATTTCAAAGTGACTGCGCCCCCTCAAGGAATATTTTGTTTTAAAAAATCTTTTAGGGAGTTCATGAGAAACTCATGAACTCACGACATTTTTGGATTATCAGAATAGAAAATAATGTATTTGAATTTTTTAATATATTTTCGGCCCACCCTACTGTGGATGTCGTGAAGTCAAATTCGTTTTACTGCATATCTAAAATTGCACGGTTTCAAATTCAATTTTATGTCAAATGCAACATATTTCAATGAAATTAATAATCAACGGTTCAACTAATATTAAAAAAAGGATAATCTAATTTTATCGGAATTAAAATTTGTGCGCATTCCCTGTTGCATTCAATAAAGGCATTTTGCTCCACACAAACATCCATTTTGGAATTTTGGAATGCAAGACCTTTGTACGTACATATCTATCTTGTGAGGCCAAACAGTTAAAATGGCACACAGTGTTTTAACATATAATTAATTAACCTTCTGTGAATTGGTTTTTATTCAGTAAAATATTTTAATATTATTGTAGGTGCGAGCTAAAATGGTAGCCGACACGTTCAACTCCACTGAAGGATTCAGTTGCAATCCTGTTCAAGGAGCCATGTACGCTTTTCCACAACTGAAATTACCAGAAAAAGCCATTGAAGCAGCAAAGAAGGAAGGAAAAGCTCCTGATGCATTCTACGCATTTGAATTGTTAGAATCCACAGGTATTTGTATTGTGCCGGGTTCAGGTTTTGGACAGCAACCTGGAACATATCACTTTCGTACAACAATCTTGCCACAAACTGACAAATTGAAAGCTATGCTGGATAAATTTGCAGAATTCCATGCGAAATTCCTTGAAAAGTATAAGTAATATGTGTAAATTAGTATTATTTTATTATTGTGATTATGGAAAGTATATATTACTGCATTTTAATTTTGTCATAGAACCATATGATAATTGTAGAATTATGTGTCGTAATACATAAGATTTTCTATGCATGACAAGTTTAGTATTCCACAAATAAAGTAATTGTTGATCTGTTCCTGGTGGTGTTTAATTTATTTCCGTTGCAAGACATTTCCGAAGCAACTTAGATAAGGAAGAATAGTAATACATGTTGGCCAGTCAATTCATGAATAGGCCTCTTGCATGTGCCGTATATTTTAAATTAATTTATATATATTAATATAGTGTTACTAAACATCAGCAATTATCAAATCTGTTTTCATAGTTTCTAACTGGAAAGTATTTAAATAAGCGACTAATATCCGGGAGAAGGGGCATATCTGAAAACACTCATATTGAAGTTGACACCATCTGACATTAGGTAAAATTGACAAGTGCATGGTTTCTATTTACTTTAGTAGATGGCGCCGGCTATAAGGTCCTACAATTACCTGGGCATGTGCATCGTATAACTAACATAATCTCAAATTTTAAGGTTTTTTTCGTTTATTCTCATTTTTAATGTTTGTACAGGCATTTTTAGCTTGGAGCTATACTTACGTTGAACTTGATTTTGGTTGAAAGTACAGGAACCAGGCAGAAATTTTAATAATAGCTACGTAATACTTGTAAATCTTAAGAAATATATATTTTTGAGGTTAGCTGTGACGACACGTGCAATGCTGCATGTAATGTTGCATATATACTTTCAATATTTTAATTTAGCTATTTAATGTCAGACGTCGCTGGACTCTTGTTTCACTAAACAGAAACAAAAAGCCGGAAATGTATGCAACACTGTATGCACGTATGTACAGAACCTGCAAAACTATCTTTCTATGCGTAAGTAACGACGGACCTTATTGCTCCTGCCATCTATTACATTATGTACAAAGTAAGCACTTATGAAGCCACTGTGAGAGTTGTCGTCGCGTCACCTATCTAATACATCCTGCTTAAGGTATTGTTTTCATCAAGCATCTGACATGAAACTATAAATTGATAAATTTGACAATGATATACTTAAGAGAAGACTTTCGATTATTTTTGTTATTTCAGGGAACTCAGGGAGCACATTTTAAACATTTATTAAAACATTTCCTAGCAGGTAATGTACAAATTTTGAAAGAAATTGATTTTTGCCTATTAATTTTATCTCAAGATACTTACGTTACTTCACCTTTACCGCTTATTTGAAGTGTGAAATTACCTATTATCACTTAAAGTGTAGTATTTTATATAAGGGACCATAAACGAAAACTGCACTCAAATTACTAGTTTATTATTTTACCTAACTAGTATTGCGTAATTCAGAGTCTGTCTCTGGAAAGTCATCCAAAATATAGAGTGCGTATTTTGAATGACTTTCCAGAGACAGACTCTGAATTACACAATACCAGTTAGTGATTTTTCCATGTCAACATTATTATTAGTATACTATTTTATTATCAATTGTAAATAATAAAATAAAGTAGCTCTCTAATACTTTGTAAAGTACAGTCAGATACATCGGTCAATAACTATATTATTATTAATGATGACTTATTACTTCAGCCGTTTTTCACTTTAAATGACTTGTAGTAGGCATATACAATAAAAAATTTGTATTTAAAGATTTTTCAGCTTGTGTAGCAATAATAATATTGTTATTGACCAATGTTTTTGTCTGTAACTTAAAAGTATTAGAGAACTACTTTATTTTATTCTTTACAACTGATAATAAAATAGTATACTAATAATGATGTTGACATAGAAAAATCACTGTATTTCACATAACTAGTAATGTGTAATTCATAGTCCATCTCTGGAAAGTAATCTGAAATATGCGCCCTGTTTATTATTGATGACTTATTACTTCAGCCATTTTTCAGTTTAAATACCTTGTTTAGAGGTTTTAGAAATGAACAATTATGAGTTAGCCAAAGTTTTTTATCTCTGCACCACAATTACTAATTTTCCTCACCCGAAACCATAACCAAAAACAATTCACTCCTGAAAACTGAAAATGCTCTGCTTTAGGTACATAACCGTAACCCATAAATATTTTTGGTAATATAAGAGTACCCAAGGGCGGATCTAGAAATTTCAATAATTTTTTTACCCATACGAAATATGGGAAATAACATCTAGAGAAGCACTCCTCTAACGACCCCTAAAAAATTTTGAAAAAGCAGTTTGCAAAAAATTTTTTCAAAACTCGAGTGCCCCCCCCCCCCGAGCCAAGGGACTCCCGTTTAAAATTATACATTTTACTTTTCATAAAAATGCAACAATAAGTTTTGGAGTTTATGAAAATATTTTTATTACTAACTGAGATACAACGAATTGAAATTTTGTAAATTGTTAAATTGTAAATTACAAAATTTCAGTTCATTGTATTTCAGTTAATAATGAAAATATTTTCATAAACTCCAAAACCTATTGTTGGATTTTGATGAAAAGTAAAATGTATATGACAAAAAAGAATAATTTTAAACAGGAGTTCCTTGGCTCAAGGGGGCACTCGAATTTTGAAAAAATTTTTCGAAAACTGCTTTTTCAAAATTTCTTAGGGGTCATTAGAGGAGTGCTTCTCTAGATGTTAATTCCCATATTTCGTATGGGTCCTATGTGCCACAGACGAGAAAAAAATTATTGAAATTTCTAGATCCGCCCTTGAGAGTACCCATAATTTTCTATCAATATGCTTAATAACTTTAATTCATACAGGTTCCAGCATTCAACTACGGACATAAAACGAATCCATGGATATAACCAAACATTCATATCTAAGGATACAGAGCAAATTGAACAGCGAGGGCTGACCAAGTTGATCGAGAAGACGAGCAACAAATGCACATAAGTTTATTCGGTTTGAGTAACAGATGTCTATAGACATTTATTTTGTAACAGATACATTGTTAATTCAGCAAAATGTACCTATATTTATTAGGTTACCAAAAAAATCCAAATAATTAAGTGGTTATTATGGTGTCTGTTTAATATGTGGAATTAAATATATATTTGAAACATCACTTCCAACCGAGAGACAATCAAAAAAATTTCGAAAAACAAAGGTGCATTTCTCCCAAAAGATATAAAAGAGAATCTGTCCTGGAAAATAGTATTAGTAATGAAATGAAGGGAATAATGGTTTTGGGCACTGTTAATGAAAATCCGACTTTTTCTGCTACAGCAATTGCTAAGGCGGTAGATTCAAGTAATAGGCAGAGAGCCCGTGTATAAAATGACTGACTATCCGGCAAACTTTGAAAATATGTAAAATGGATTGTTCTTATATAAGTTAGCAAGGAATGGACTGTGAGATGGTTGGGTAGCGGTGGGGGTGGCTGTCAAAGGGTTGAAAACACGTAAAAAAAATTGAGGAAAAAACTATCCGGCGAACGCTGAAACTTATATGAGGGGAAGATTATGTTATATAATGAAAGTAGAACATAGTCAGCTGGACGAGGGGCGGTGGATTTACCGTCAGCTGATCGATCAAACAGGTCCAAAAACATGAAAAATTTAAATTATTTGGCGAACTTTAAAATTTGGGTATAATATTTATACTGAGATTCACAAAAAACAAAAAACATAGTCAGCTGCAAGTATGTGGGTGGAATGGCGTCAGCTGGTACAGAACAATGCTGAGTGTTGATCGCCTACGAGGCAGCGCGCATCACCTTTCTTGCATCAGCTGACGACTTTTCCACCTGACTGTGTTTTTCGTTAATCTTAGTATGAATATTATCATATACCCAAATTTCAAAGTTCGCTATAAAGTTTTAATTAGTAATATCGATATTGATAACTTAATGTTAGAAAACGTGCGTGCGGCATTCCCGAGTTTCTTTTTTTAATTTGATTAAATATTCAAATTATTATTAATATACATTATTTTATGTGAATACAAATTAATACATTCGTACATTTCAAAATTATACAGAATGATCTGCTCAGAAAATTTATTTAGTTTAGTGAAAATAAAAATAAATTTATTTGGTTTCCGATAACAGATCTTCCTCATTCTCATTTTCATCCAACTCAGCACTCTCTTTATGCTCAGTGGGTGAAAGATCATTTTTCTCTTTGCCACTCGCATCTAAAATAAATAATTATTTACTTATAAAAAAATTGATTAAGATTATAATAGAATGAAAAGTGAAAAGCACAAATGATATAATACCTTCAGTATTTTGGGCATCTCGGATAATCATTTCCACTTATGGAGGTAATTGATCTCCATCAAATCACTTGCAAGTTAAATTTGTTTTCCTCAAGCTGTCACCTATAACCAAGGGATCTAATGTAGATGGCACCTGTTTGTGTGCGTTGTTCCAAATCGTATACATACATACACAGTTCTTAAAACGTGCTGTACAAGTTCCGATTTCGACAGAGGCGAGAGAGATGCATCAAAATTTTTGTCTGTAACCGAAATTTGTTATCATTTTCGCTAAATTTATACACCTTAGTGAAGGTAGCTACACGAGCATCATTGATGTTTTTTATGGCTTTAAACCCATACATCGTGCAAACAAACATCTCTATTATGTTAACGACATTATTTAGGTTCTTCTCCGGTAAATTATTCAAACTTTTAAATGCTTCAATAAACTCTTGATCTTTTCTTAATATAGTAAAAGGATTTTCTTTTCCCTTTCTTGAAAAATGCGGGATTATAATCACATCCCGCGAAACCGTGGAAAGCGGGCAATGCGTTACACAAGTCGTCGCCAAGTGTTGAATACAAATCGTTTAGATATAAAAATCATTCTTTGTTTCCTACGTTTCTTTATTTCCATTTTTATCCAAATTTTCACATTATTGTGTACATTTTTCATGTTTCCCAGCATGATGATCACTAGATTGTTGTTTTGAACTCAATAACTATATAGCAGTTTTCAGTATTAGGTATAGGGTTTTATTACCTAAGAACGGAGCCATTTCATCACTTGCCCAATACATTGAAAGAAACTTGATTAGAGCTTCTAAAAGAAGTTATTGAAGCAATTAAAAGTTTAAATAATTTACCAGAGGAGAACCTAAATAATGTCGTTAACATAATAGAGAAGTTTGATTGCACGATGTATGAGTTTAAAGCTATAAAAAGCGTCAATGATGCTCGTGTAGCTACCTTCACTAAGTTGTATACATTTAGCGAATTTCAATTACCAGCCAAAATTTTGATGCATCTCTTTCGCCTCCTAATGGCGTGTGTGAGTCGGACGAACATGTAAATATTTTGAGCCGGAACAAGATTACCTCCCCCCCCGTTTTCGAGGATGCTGAACACGATGGCGGTGTCAGAATTTCTCTTTGGGGTTGCGCAACCTCTCAAAACGGCCAAAAGCCACCCCCGAGAGGGGTAAAAACGCGCTTCACTCGATTTCCCTGCAGAAAATAACCTTCCCCCCGTTTTCGAGGATGCTGAACACGATGGTGGTGCTGGATATCGCCTTCGACCCCAACCAACCCCTCCACCGGCCAATACTCGCCCCCGAAAGAGATGAATTTTTTTTTTTCGTAATATCAGGCAAATTGCATTTCTATCCGTTTTCGAGGATGCTGAGCACGATGGTGGTGCTGGATATCGCGTTCTACCCCGACCAATCCCTCCACCGGCCAATACTCACCCCCTAGAGGGGTAAAACGCGCTTCACTCGATTTCCCTGGAGAAAAAAACCTTCCCTCCGTTTTCGAGGACGCTGAGCACGATGGTGGTGCTGGATATCACGTTCGACCCCGACCAACCCCTCCACCGGCCAATACTCGCCCCCGAAAGGGGTGAATTTTTTTTTTTGTAATATCAGCGGGAAACACATTTATTTCCGTTTTCGTAGATGTTAAGAATAGGAAAAATCGTACTTCTCTTCTTGATTGCAATGCTCTTTCATTCCGGTCCAACTGAAAAATATCATCAAATACCGCAAGTAGGTCTATTGAATGATTGATACATATTTTGATTTTTACAAATAAATAATTGAGAACATTTATTACGATACATGACATTAAGCTTCAATAAAGTGCTACCACCATCGTGCTCAGCATCCTCGAAAATGGATAGAAATGCAATTTGCCTGATATTACGAAAAAAAAAAAAATTCGCCCCTTTCGGGGGCGAGTATTGGCCGGTGGAGGGGTTGGTTGGGGTCGAAGGCGATATCCAGCACCACCATCGTGCTCAGCATCCTCGAAAACGGGGGGAAGGTTATTTTCTGCAGGGAAATCGAGTGAAGCGCGTTTTACCCCTCTCGGGGGTGGTTTTTGGCCGTTTTGAGGGGTTGCGCAACCCCAAAGAGAAATTCTGACACCGCCATCGTGTTCAGCATCCTCGAAAACGGAGGGGGGAGGTAATCTTGTTCTGGCTCAAAATATTTACAATTTTCGGGTTTTTTTTCCGACTCACACACGCTACCATCCGTCGAAATCGGAACTTGTACAGCACGTTTTAAGAACTGTGAATGTATGTATACGATTTGCAACAACGCACGCAAACAAGTGCCATCTACATTAGATCCCTTGGATATGGGTGACAGCTTGAGAAAAACAAATTTAACTTGCAAGTGGTTCGATGGAGATTAATTACCTCCATAAGTGGAAATGATTATCCGAGATGCCAAAAATACTGAAGGTATTATATCATTTGTGCTTTTCACTTTTCATCCTATTATAATCTTAATCAATTTTTTATAAATAATTATTTTTTTTTAGATGTGAGTGACAAAGAGAAAAATGATCTTTCACCCACTGAGCATCAAGAGAGTGCTGAGTTGGATGAAAATGAGAATGAGGAAGATCTGTTATCGGAACCCGAATAAATTTATTTTTATTTTCATTAAACTAAATAAATTTTCTGAAATGTACGAATGTATTAATTTGTATTCTCATAAATTAATGTATATTAATAATAATTTGAATATTTAATCAAATTAAAAAAAGAAACTAACAAGTTATCAATATCGATATTACTAATTAAATCTTTATGGAGAACTTTGAAATTCGGGTATATGATAGTATTCATACTAATATTAATGATAAACACAGTCAGCTGCAAGTATGTGGGTGGAAAAGTCGTCAGCTGATGCAAGAAACACTCAGCATTGTTCTGTACCAGCTGACGACTTTTCCATCCGCATACTTGCAGCTGACTATGTTTTTCGTGAATCTCAGTATAAATATTATCTTATACCCAAATTTTAAAGTTCGCCGAATAATTTAAATTTTTCATGTTTTTGGACCTGTTTGATCGATCAGCTGACGATAAATCCACCACCCCCCGTCCAGCTGACTATGTTCTATTTTCATTATATAACATAATCTTCCCCTCATATAAGTTTCAGCGTTCGCCGGATAGTTTTTTTCTCAATTTTTTTTACGTGTTTTCAACCCTTTGACAGCCACCCCCACCGTTACCCAACCAGCTGACGGTCCATTCCTTGCTAACTTATATAAGGACAATCCATTTTACATATTTTCAAAGTTCGCCGGATAGTCAGTCATTTTATACACGGGCTCCCGGCCTATAATAGGACAGTAAGAAGGATTCTCAACAAAAATGTTTACTGGTCAAACAAAGTAAGAAAAACCCATATCAATTGAATAACCTTTTGTGAAATTGTAATGGACAAGGAAAGCAATGATGAAAATTTCATCATAAATATTGTTTTCACTGATGAATCGTCCCTTGCATAACATGGTATAAACCTTCAATCTTTTGTTATAGGTCTCGGGAAAATTTGCATAGGTTTTTGCATTACACATTCAATATCCCCAGAAATTAAACTTTCTATCTGTTTATCTACCCTATCTATAGGGTGGTATGCTGGGGGATTGTATGATCAATCCATTTTTCATCGATGGTACACTAAATGGCCTTAAGTAATTTGATTTACTGCAGCAGCAAATTATTCTGAAAATTAGGCAACTGGCGGTTAACTAGGTCTGGTTTCAACAAGTTGTCGTCTTCCCCATGATAGTGTGGTAGTTTAGGATTTTCTGAATAATGCATTTTTAGACCATTTATTAAGTGGATGGAAATCATCATGATCAGCTAGATCTCCTGAATTGGCTCCAAATGACTTCTTTTTATGGGAACACGTAAAAGCTCTAATTTATGGCTTCCAGGAGAATAGGGCTAATAATCTTAAAAAACTGAGAATGGAAATCGTAAATGCATTCCAACAAATTGGCCCCCGATCTGTTAAATGTTAGAAGTTTTTATAATCAATTACATTATTGTTTGGCTCAACCCTAACACATATGTCCATTGAATGTCCAATGGACATGCTTGTCCGGATATCTTGTACGTCCAATAACTGTCCAGATTAAGTAGTGATGATATCCAGTGGATGTCCATTCGACTGTAGGGTGCCACTTTTTTGGACATCCATATGATGCCTCGTTATAGCGTTACAGCTAACCAATGGAAGTCCCGGTGAACAATTGTGTCCATTGTGGACATCCATTGATTAGAAAATATTATTTGGGTATTAAGCAAATTACAACTTACAAACATTTTATTTAATATGAAATTGCCTACTTTCTGTATATTGGTGCCTCAATCTGTCGTCACGCTTATATACTAGTTAGTTAAAACACTCGTTATTGGAGAACAAATCAAAACAATTACTCTTCTAGCTAATACTGAAGAAGCATTGAATTACATAACAGGATTCCTAGCATAATACTCTAATCATTTATTTAACCTTTTAGCGATCTCTGGTAGACTGTTTTACCAGTAGGAAAAAAATTAATAACTATCTCAGAAAGTTTAATATTATGCAACCCATTACACAATTCATACAAGGTGGTTGTATCTCATCGTATATTGCAACGAGGTCATGTCGTTGATTACGACTGTTTGGTTGTGCATGTTGGTGTTCACTTATGACGTATCATGGTTTAGATAATAAATCAACTCGCGCAAGGTACTAATTTGTGCAGTGATCTGCGCATTATACCAATCAGTCTTAACCAGCGAGTATAGAGTCACAGGAGGGAGCTTATGATACGTAACAATAATTAAAAGTCACCTAATAAATACTCAAAAAACCACTTAAAATGTATAACAATAACAACTCTAATCTTCAATACAATACACCACATTCCAAAATAATTAATATCACCGGTGTAGCTGATGACGACTCATAGGCGTAGATAATTTTTTTTTGTAGGGGGGGTAACGTGAAAAATTAAAAATATATTTTTTTTATGTTTTAATGAATCTCAAAATATTATTTTTAATTAAAAAATGAAATTAAACAAACAAACTACTGTAATCAAACTTAAACTTATAAAATATGTAATAATAAATCAATATATTGGAGAAGTAAGTAACTAAATATTATATCTAACCTCTGATGGTTATCTCAGTCTTTGCCTTTGGTAAAAGTAATTTAAAATAACAAAAAATAAAATATTTTTATTGGAACTCATACATAATAAAAAAATAGCTTAAACCCAAAACGTATTCACACAAAATTGGAACATAACACATTAAATAAAAGATCAATTTCAAAACTAAAAACAAATCAACGTTTGTGTAAAAATCAAAAACAAAACAAAAGACTTAATTCTAGATGGCTTTTCTGTAGATTAGCAAATCTATTTAATACAGAATCGGGGCATATTTTTATATCTCTATGGATATGCATCAATGCTAAGCCTACAAGTCTCTCCTTGCCCATGGTTGACCTTAGCCAACTCTTGAGCCTTTTAAGTGAAGAAAAACTCCTTTCAGCGGTTGCTACACTTACCGGTAATACGCATATGATTTTAAGAGCTAAATATACTCAAGAATATATGTCTGACTCGCACAAATGCAAGGTATCAACCGCAGTATCAGACTATCGTCCTTAAAATTATGCCATTTATTTTTCCATATTTCTAGCTCGGTTTCCAGAGTAGCTGAAATTAACTCTTTGCTTTCATTACTAAATTTTGACAAATATTCTACTACATTATTTTTAATATTTATAATATCAGTGTCTGATTTTTTAAGTAGATACGATGGTATTAAACCATTGATTTCAAGAGCTGTGAATACCTCTGATTTAAAGCGCAAATTTAGATCTTTGATGACATTATCCAGAAGAGGAATGAATATGGAAACTCTAAAATAATCGATAGGATTGTTTGTATTGATATTAGAGCGATGTCTTTGCCTTGCATTTGTTCTAGGAATCATCATAGGAATATTCATTTTCTTGTATAGTTTCTCAGCTTCATCAAATATTGCTTTAAAACAAATATCAGCCGTTTCCCTTTTTTTAAGTAGCACCGATATATTATTTACTAGCGATTGTGCCAAGCTGTTATCAAGAGCTGTTCAAGTACCCAAAAAAAAGTACTTAAGTATAAGTACAAGCACTTTTAAAAAAATTGTACTTGACGAAAGTACAATTACTTTAGGAACAGAATGTACTTAAGTATAAGTACAAGTACATGTAGTTTAAAATGGACTTTCAAGTACTTTTGAAAAGTACAAAGTACATTAAAACAGCATGTACGTTAATAATTATCGTAATATTCAATAATGGAAAAACTTTTTAGAAGTCAGAAACTAAACATTTATTCATATAATTATAACATAATATAAGAACAACAAAATATATTAAATACTCTATAAATATTAGAAACTAAACATTTCTTCATATAATTACAGGGGCGGACTGACAACAGTTTAGCGGCGCTGGATCTTATCACCGTGCCAGTGTAGCCACCAGCAGGCGCCGGCCATCTTGCCAAGTAGCCGGCGCCAGCGGTGCACTATTGGAGCGGGCCACCGGGATTCGCCCCGGTGTCCCGGTGGGCAAGTCCGCCCCTGTATAATTATAATGATATAATGTAACATAAGAACAACAAAAATATATTAAATGATCTATAAATTTAAATAAATCGTATTTTAAAAGAAAAATTTTAAAAATCTGAAAATTTAACTTGGAATAGCCTACTCAACTATACACAGTTCGCTTTTATTAGTACTAATTGTTCAAAGTGGCTATCTGAAAGTGCATGCCTCTTTGGTGCATTCACAATAGTGAAATAAAATTATTAATTAAAAAAAAACTTTTTAAAATCAAGCTTTTATTCAATATTTCAGTTGTACTAAAATGAAAATAATCATTTTATGCAAGGGCTGTGCTGAATGTTATTTATATAGGTGAATATAATAAAACAGATCGATCGAGATCCTGTATAAAAGTACCTATTACTTATATAGGCAAGATGTTACGATAATCACTGAAAAATAAATATTCATTGTTATACCTAATGTTCTGTTACATCAAATAATTTTAAAAGCTTGTAACGCGCAAGAAATTTAATAAGTAGGTACTTTTATACAGGATCTCGATTGATCTATTTTATTATATTCACCTATATAAATAACATTCCGCACAGCCCTTGCATAAAATTATTATTTTCATTTTAGTACAACTGAAATATTGAATAAAAGCTTGTTTTTAAAAAGTTTTTTTTTAATTAATAATTTTATTTTCAACTTTTTAGTTTTGTCTTAATCTGTGCATTTCTAATAATGCATCATTATTGCAAGGTGTTTTGCCTGTTAATTTCGAACTCAGCAGTATAACCGTCCGCCATATTGAATTTTTGACATCATTTTATTTTTCGTATTCTTCTCAGCAAACCCTTTCATTTAATACCCATATCATGGCATAAAAAATAACTGGTCCACCATCTTTGGGGGTCCGCCATATTGGATTTAGAATGACGTCACTTAGCTAACCATGCATTGTCATCCAAACGTGTATGCAAAATTTCAGCTCAATCGGTTGGGGATAACTTTTAATATTCAGTTGCAAGATTTGACCCATACTAACAAGGCAAGTTAAATAAAAGCTTGTGAAAAGTCTCTCCACTGGTGCGGATGACGACAAAGGCGTATTATATTTAACAAATAACTGCTTCACCAATGGGTAATTATCTAACATATTTAAGGTTTTTCTTGTATCGTCTAAGTATTGCAAAACCTCAATATTTGCTTGTTGTGTTGTACTTTCATTTGCAGTTAATTGGCCAAAACTTTCATTAAAATCGTACTTGTACTTGTAAAAGTACTTGTATTTATATAAGGACTTGTACTTATAGAAGTACTTGTACTTGTAGGAAAACAAAAACGCAAGTACAAAGTACAAGTACCTTCACTAAATTTAGTAAAGTACAAGTTCCAAGTACTTTAGTTAATATTGTACTTAAATCCAAGTATAAGTACATGTAAAAGTATTTACTTGTGCTACCAAGTACAATTTGTACTTGTACTTGCACAGCTCTGCAGTGTTATCAATTGATTTCTTTTGCAAAATTCTACTTAAATTTATTGCTACGCTAAGAAAATACGATAGAGTGTAAAGTGAAATTATAAAATTTGTTTTTAACATGGAATCTATTAATAATTCAGCTTTTGTTGAAGAATCATTATCCTTCCATTGTGAAATGAATTCCAAAGAAAGAACAATATTTTCAAAGCATAATTTCAATTTTAAAACAGATTCATGGCGCTCTACCCATCTTGTTTCACAAAGACTGGTTAATTGTTTTGAATTAACAAATTTAAGAACTTTGTTTCTTTTAGCGGAAGCATTAGAAACGCAATATTTTCTTTTATTGTTCCAACAGCGTTTCTTATATCTTGAATATTGCTGGATTTTGAAATTGAAAGATTAAGGGAGTGATTATAACATGGACATTTAATTGCATTTTTTTAAAACTTTTTGAATTTCTGATACAGCTCCTTTTTGATCAGACATGACACTGAACGTGTCTGTATAATCTTGTTTAAAATTTTATCCCCACAACAATTAATTATTTCATTTTGAATCGAAGGGCTTATATATTTATTAAGTGCTGAAGCCGATTCAAAATGATTTTTTAACGTTAAATTATCTCCGCAATATATTCACTCATTTATGCCCGTAGGTTCTGTAACTTCCGAGTGAATTTTATGACCTCGAATTGAAACGCTTTGCCTTCCCAAAAAATTGAATGTATTAAAATAATGGATTTTAATTTTTCTCTGTTATTCTCAACCTGCTCTAAACGTTTAGTATCTAATATGTTTTGTATTTCTTTTTGAGGATTTTTGTATGTTTTGAGAAAATTGGTCCCAAATATTACTGACTCAACATGGTATTTGAACGAATCATGCGTTATTAAGTCACCGTCTTTGCCCAAGAGTTTAAAATATTTCTGAAGGGGACTAACTACAAATTTGTTCAGTGGAGTTAATTTATGTATGCCTCCAAATTTTGCAAATAATACACAAAATTTGCAAAACAGGCCTTGCAAACTTTTAGAATATGTAAGCCAAGCAAAAGAGTTAAAATGTCTTTTAGATAAAAAATATTTTAAATATTTTTGGTTTTTACAATGCACCGAATATGGAAAATTATACTCTGTGGATGGGACAAATTTTGTAAAATGTTAAATTTTTCCATATCAGTAATGCTTGTTTTTTTATTTACGTAATGTCCTATGTCTACGTCACCCGAATATTTTGCAGGATCCGACTCTGTTTCTAACTTGCATGTAATCTGAATTACATCTTCGGAATTTCCTCTAGCATTGCTGCGCTCGCTGACACTAGATTCAGCATGTCCATGCTCAGATTTATCGACTGAGTTGAGTTGATTTGGATTTTCAGAGGTCTCATCATTTTTCTTAGTTTTCTTAGTAAGAAAGAAGTCTAATGTCTTTTGCCCAGCACGTTTACTCATTTTTCTAAAATATTACAAAAATAAATAAGTACCTATCAACTGTGAGACACGACAAGGCTGTAGCCACCAGCAGTTACAAGTAGTTACAGTGTAAGTAGTGTGTTACAGTTAAAATACACCGAGAAAAAAATGACTAAAATCCATAGACTTAGAAGAAATAGACTCCAAGACAATTCATTTCCTTGGGACTAGAATAGTTATGACATTCTGCTCTCTCTCCTTCTCCTTTCATACTGCAGTAGTTATATAAAGCCATCTCTCTTTGGGATTCTGAGCAACTGTTTCTTTCTATTTCGTTCTCACTTCTCGCGAGCTTACCACATAACTAACTGTGGTAAGATGTAAAAGAGATGGCTATATATAATTAAGATGTGGATTGGTTATGTATGTATGTATAACCATCTCTTTTCCATCTTACTATAGTTAGTTGTGGTAAGCTCGCGAAAAAATGCTTTATGTTTAGCACTGGCATTAGACATGATCAACTGATATTTGTTTTGTTGTCAAAGCTTTTTTTGTTCTAACCTCTAAACATTTGGACACCGACTTCGTTAAAGGAAGATATAATTTTAGAGAAAATAAAAAGAGAAATGTAATGTTCTTGCACAATTGGAGAAAGACACAAATTCACCGATGTATTTTAGTCAAGCCAGGGAAAGGTCAGACCTGCAGCCAAGGGGTGCTTAACACTTTCTAGGAAAAATCTGTGCGTCCTCGCCACCGACAGCGGAAAAGAAAAACCGCTGCCCAAGGAATCACTACTTCCACATCCAGATTCTCTATCCAAGTCACTCACAACGAAAAAACTTTGTATGTGAAAATAATTGTTTATGGAACTTTAATAATATAATATTTGAAATCCTCTACCCCAAAAACCCATAAAACGATACCCCACATCGGTAGTGGGGAGGGGGTGGTGATAGGGGGGTGATAGTGGGGGTGGATGAAGTAAAAAAATATTTTGGGGTTTCTGGTTCCTGTACATACACTAAATCACAATTTTTTTTCATCCCCTTTAACCTCTTAAGGGCCATATTTCGAAAAGTCTGAGTAAAAAAATAAATTTTGCGAAATAAGCAATTAAAATTACGACAAAAACAAATTCTTAAAATCAAAACAGTTTATTTTTTCATTATACAAAAAAAAATTATGTGTTCCTATTATGGAACAAAGACCCATAAAGTTATAAATGGAAATCGACAAAACAATTTCTTTTCTTACTGATACATAAGTAAATGTTACATTTTACACAATAAAAGTAAGTTTCGAGTCCACTGCCGGGCTTTTTACACATTTGTCTTTCTTGTTTTTCGCATGGAAAGTGAGCTATCTGATCTCTGCGGGGTATGAGCTTCGTTTGACTTTTCTTTTTTTTTTTCTTCGAAGTCTCTTTCATACTCAAACTTGGTCTCCCTCTTTTTCTTATATTTTCTCATCTTCTAAGTCTTCCTTTACTTTATTCCATTTGTGTTCTTGTTTTCCTTTAGCAGATATATTATTACTTAGCGGCTCGTCATCTTCAGATTCAGAAAAATTTTCGCTATCACTATCACTAGAGTCTCTGGAAGTTGATCTGGTTGGTACGTAGTCATCATCAGAGTCGCTTAGATTTTCATCCTCGCTATCGGATGATAACACTGATCTCTATATAAACATAAAGGTCTGTGGATGATAAGCACGCCATATTTTACTGAAAAAAAAGTGTTGCCAAAGTTACATTGTACAGTAGTTATTGTCCGTTGTTCCACATTAGGAACCATAAAAATTATAACCAAACGACCAGTGTTCCGCATCTGGAACATTGGGATTTTTTTGATTTATGAACTCATTATGAAAAAAATTGTATCAAATTTAATTTGAAAGTGTTCTTAGATAACTGAATAACATACCTGTATTTTTGTTAATCTCTAATATTGACCCAAAATTTGGAAATAATCTTCCACAGACACACTCCACATATAAATAAACACGAACGACGCAATTCTGTGTTTACCTCCAACTGTAGTACATAGATGGCGCGAGAAGTTACTTTTGTGCACATTATTCATTGTTCCAACTTAGGAACAGTGGCCTAGTACGAAAATTTTAGTTAATTTAAAAAGGGATGTATTTATTTTAAGGGTTAGTTTTCACTGTTCCAGTTTAGGAACATGGGACGCTAAGAGGTTAATAAGGGGGTGGGGGTGGTAATGGGGGTGGCTAATGCCAAAAATTTTTTTGAGACCTTAGCTTCTCTTGTATATACTAAATACCAATATTATGGACTCTTACCTGCTTGATTGGCCTATTTACCCCAAATTTACCCCCCAACCCTTCGACGGAACAAGATGAAAATATAATCTAGTTCTAGATCTCGTTAAAGTACATATGTGTACCAAATTTCAAGTCAATATCTTAAACGGTTCCAGAGTAAACGTGCGCACAAAAAAAAGTTACAGACAAAATTTTTTTCGCTCAAACTTAAAATCTCGACGTTTCATGACATTTTAAGCCTATTTGGACAATAAAAATTTTTAAAAATTTTTTTTGTCGTTACTATACTTCCACTGGACGTGGAAGTAAAAGTTAGTACCTAGTACTGTTCCAAGAAATATATAAACGACGGATGGCTTATATGAGAATACATAACCTCTTGGCTACAGTCATAACTACAGTTTCTTTCCATTTACAGATCTAGGAATGGTTCACCTATTCAAATGTGCGAAAAATAATATCCTTATTAGCATACATGTAAACTCAATCTACTATTAATGTTATTAACGTTGTAAAGTCTTCGATAGATAAATAGATCTTTATTGGTCATATATATACAGAAATTATGCTTTAACACGTCAAAAGGATACAAGATATAGTAAAAAATAAATAAAATATTAATTGTCTTAAATAAAAAATGAAAATAAACATAAATAACATATCGAGCACATAACAGTTATGGTACATAGAATAACAAACAAAACAATTATTATCATTAGTTTCTCTCCAATAAATCTGGCATCAAAAGAGGGACGCTCCTTATGGCGCACAAGTTCCTGTTGCAAACTCTCCTCGCGTACAACTTCATCGGTAGCAGCATAATCAACTAAAAAGACAAAATGCATACAGGTAAATTTAAACACGTCATGATAAAACGATAAAATATGTAAAGTATTTTTTATAATACAATATAATACGATATTTTCTTGAATTCAAAATGTACTCATGTACCAATCACAATTTGGAATAAAAGCGGATTACGTTATAAAAAATGGAGTGATGGGAACTTATTTTTGATGATTTATGCAATACTTCGTTTAGTAATCCAAGCCGTTTGTAATTTAACCCATAGTACTAATTGCGCCTGCAATAACAGATCAAGAACAAGAGTCTCGATAAAATCATTTTTTTAAACACGCTGAATTATAGGTTAGTTGACAGATGCCATATAACTCGAATACTTAGGTACTTATGGAATGATAAGTTAGAACTATTTTTGGGTGTTGCACCGCAAACACAACACTTAACCATCTCAAAATGTTATAACAATATATTTATATACATATATATTAACCAAATTCAAAGCAAACGCGCCACAGCTAAACTAAATAATTGTTCGTTGTCTGTACTTTTGAAAGCGACTAGCGACTAGCCAGTTCTCTGACCAGACGCCCAAACTTGACAAACGCCGACTCCTATTGGCGGATACATCAGTGCGTAAGTCGGAGCACATTCCAGTTGAAGATAATCCCAAAGAGAGATAGAAAATATGGTTTATGGGTATATGAAGGCGACAGAGCTAATAACGCATGTGTAAACTTTGGAGACAGGAATTTAAGTAAAAGTATAAGGGATCTTGGGGTCTATTTATTCTTAAGTCTATGCTAAAATCAATGAAATATTTTTTTGAATAGTTTGCAGACAAATATGTTCTTCCCAGGTAGCAAGGGTACGTTATAATGACGTCAAAATCTGGTGATTCTGGTCAAAAAGACATCAGTGGACTAAACATCGACGACATAATGACGTCTTATAAATGACATTAAAATGACGTGCTATACATCACGTCATATTGTCGTCTTTTTTCGGTGTTAAATTTATTTATATTTTATCGGATTATAAACTTTAAAATTGGCAAATGGTGTTTTGTTATTGTAAGCAGAGTGTAAAGATGAAAAAAAAATAAACCGTGTCGTGAGAGATAAATATTGGCGTTTTTATTCGAGGATAATGTTTTTTAACAATATCGAAAACAATTTATATTCGACAGAGTTTGCAAAGATTCAGCAGTTTATTTGTGCAGGTATCGAGTTCTTTTAATGATAAAATCAGATTAAAATGCATTAAAAAGCAGAATCTAGCCGTTGCGTGTTCCAACCATAAAGTCTTTAAAGGTTAGTGGTTGAGTGAGTAAGGCTTTGTCTTGCAAGGTCTACTCCATGTCCAGGAGTCTATATCCGCTCCTGGCACGGGGTAGCGGACTCAACAGGACTAATAAAAAGTTGTTGTACACCATGGTAATTAGGCCGGCCATCACATACGTGGCGCCGGTGTGGTCCAGCATCCTGGCCACGACAATGCGGAAGTTGAGAGTTTTAGAACACAAATTTATGCGCCTCATTTTATGCACCTCCCTCCCTCAGAGATCTCTATGCACGTTGCCACGACATAACTCCACTAGCGGACTATGTCCAAGAAACATCGCAAAAATTCTATCAGTTCAAACTGGACGGTAGTCCACTAACCGCAACATTACCCGAATCAGACAGCATAACGCAATACTTTTCGATATAAGACACACCCTATCTTACCAGGCAACCTCCCTACCCACACCTTACCTCTACCATAACCTATCTCTACCCTACCCTTTATCTTTCACCAAGTTTATATCTTTAACCCCTTTCCCCTCTTTTTTATCTTTGTACAATTTTGTTCCTTTATCCTTTTTGTACTTTTTGTCCTCTTTTTGTCTTTCCAAATCCCTTCTATGCCGATAACGTGGTAGCTAATAGCAAAAATTATTTTTTCTATTTCACATGAAATCTAAACTTTTTAAATCATATAACTTTTAACCTTCTCTACCTTCCTCGACCAGACCACGAGGTCGTCATTTGTTCTAATAG
Source organism: Rutpela maculata (assembly GCA_936432065.2). NCBI lineage: Eukaryota > Metazoa > Arthropoda > Insecta > Coleoptera > Cerambycidae > Rutpela > Rutpela maculata. The sequence continues at coordinate 110,925,901 of OW386286.2, forward strand.
GTTTTTTCGTTTAACTCTGTTTTTTCATATCAACAATCAAAATTTTCCAAAAGTGCGTTTGCCTAGTGAGTTTTTAGTTATTTATAGTGTATTTTAATTAGTCCTAGGCTCATGTGGGCACATGCTTTTAATTTTTAATTAGTTCTTAAGTTTGCCTGCGGCAGACAGTTTCTAGCAACAGTTTAATTATCGTTAAGCCGAACCGGACCCATCCCGCCCAGCCCCACATTTACCACGACGTTGCACGCCGTAATTGTCGGGCTGGCTCCGGGCCGGCATCCGGCAAGACGCATTCTTGTACCGTTGAATACCAAATAAATTCGTTTTGTTGTTGCTGTTGTTGTCTTGCAAGTCAGGAGGTCGGTAGTTCGATCCCTGCCCGTTAAAATAATTGGGACAAAAATTGTAGTTGTTTTTATTAAGGATAATAATTGTTTATAAAACTGATATACGAATATACTTTTTCCAATTTTAGATCTGTTTAAACCATTAAATATTGTAGATGACGATATTATATCTGTACCGTTTTTTCTCCAGCACGTTTCCCAGGTTTGTATAAGTACCTCAACTATAAAATCTTGAAACAGTTGACTCCTGACTTCTCCCCAACCGCTCATCAAATTTGAGATGAAAAAAAATTTTGTTTCGGATTTCAACTATAATTATAGTCTTTAAGTAGGTAGCAGCATGCGTAACTTCAGTGGCCGAGTGAGTTAGAAATTTACAAAACAGAAGGTTGGAGGTGCGGCGGTTTGATCCCTACTGTATCCCAACTAGCCAAATTATAGTATTCGGTATAATTTGGGGGTACTAATTTTCCTTTAGGCCACAGCTATATGACCGTAGCAAAAAACTACGATTGCCATCTGAAAGTGGTAGCTAACAAAAATGGTGGCCAATCCAAGATGGAGAATGTAGACGTTTAAAAAAACAACCGTATCTCTATAAGGTACTGTCCGATTTCTGTGTTCTTTTTTTTAAATGACAGCTTAAATTATGAAAATTTTGTAAGTTTCCATTAATTTTTTCGATATAAGCAACCGTTAATTAGTAAATCGCGTATTAGTAAAAAATATATTAGTTTTTACAGATAATTGGCTTGATTATCATAAATTTTCTTACAACGTAGACGTTTTAGAAAAAAATGTTTCCAACAAATATTGCAGCACAAATGATTAGCTTTAATTTGGTGTATTGCACTTGTGTGTTTGGACAATGTGCACTGGAACAATGCTGTGAAATAAGAATAACAGTATGGGCCAATTTCATAATCGAATTTAAATTATAAATTATTAGATAATGAATGGAATAATCCGTTTGACAACAATCCTTCAGACATTATCAAGTTATCAACAGGAAGAGTAGCACCTGACGTTCAAACATCTTTGCTAACCGCGAGACAGAAAGGTGAAGATGCATATGACGCATTCAAAAGAGATTGTCTGAAAAAGGAAGAGGCATTTTTCGATACATTAAAAAAATAACTTGAAAACTTTTACATTAATTAGGGCAGTGGAAAGAAGTGGAAAGAATAAAGACACAATCCCCAAGGCTGACCGCAAGCTTTTCGCCAGTATGATTCTGACAGCAGCAAAGCGACAGTTAGATATGTCAAAGGTATTCAGCCATCCCCTAGGACCCTTACCTTGGAGTCTGACCAACTCTGATGGAACAATGAAGAAAACCAGGTTGTATTGGGAAAACACCTGAAAAGCCTGATTTCACCTGAAGATGGAAATATTTCTTCATCTGCTACTGTAATTGATGGGATGGCATTAATTCAAAAATTGCATGGAGAAAATAAAATATTTGATGAATTGTCTGATACATTTCTCAATCTTAAACGCTGGCTATTATGGCAATAGAATTGACATAGTGTTTGTTACTTACAACGACAAATCAATCAAATCTGCTGAACGTCTCAGCAGAGATTCTGAGGAAGGAATATCATTCAAGAATATAAAAAGTGGTTACAAGCTAATCCAATGGTATCTTAATAATCTTCTTCAAAGTGTACTACTAAAATTCCTTGTTGAAAGTTGGCAAGAAGAAAACAGGAAGAAAAAGATTGGTGATAAAAATTTATTTGCTACTTATATGGTTGTAAATGTAGGTATCAAAATAACTGCTAATGGCGCTCACGAAGAAGAAAATCTTCTTTCATCCCAGATACTAGGATGATGGTATATATAAAGGATGCTGCAGTAAAATGCTCAAATGTTATTAGCGTATCTGGTGACACAGATGTTTTGATTTTAGCTGTTTAGATATCATCTGAAATTATAGTCCACAGTACACATAGCCTTTTTTTTTAATGATTAGTAACAGGCTGAATTTTCGTAAGTAGCTTCGTTTTGACGAGACGCCCAACTTTTCTCTCTGCGAAAATTCTCGGTAGTGGTAGTTAATAGCAAAAATTATTTTTTCTATTTCACATGAATTAGACAATTCGACAACCTGTCAAATTATGTTTTCGTGGGCAAACACGGGGCTTATTATAATTAAGATTCGAGAATATTATTTAGGTATTATGTAAATCACAACTTACACACTTTTTATTTATTATGAAAATACCTACTTTCTGTATATTGTTGCCCTAATCTGGGCACGCTAATATACTAGTTAGGTAAATACTTTAAAATACTCATTATTGGAGAACCAATCAAAACAACTACTCTTCTAGCTAATACTGAGGAAGTATTGAATTACATGACAGGATTCTTAGCATTTTAAAGGAAAAAAATATATATTAAAAATACTTAAATCATTTATTCAAATTCACCCATTCACACATTTTTATTCAATATGAAATTATCTATTTTCTGTGTATTGGTAACTTAATCAGGTCACGCTAATATACTACTTAGGAAAACACTTTAAAACACTCATTACACAGGCCCACAAAAAAGAAAAGTTGTCTGCGCCGGGGTATTGACCATACCTATCCCTTGTATTTTGACCCGCTGAACACGAATTTGACCTTAGTTTTTTTCCTATACGTCAGGTTTTTTTTTAAAGCAAAAAAGCATAAAATTTATATATTTATTTGCTGTTAAAAGAAAAACCTGACGTGCTGGGGAAAAACTAAGATCAGATTCGTGTTCAGCGGCTCAAAATACAAGGGATATGTGTGGTCAGTACCCCCGCGCAGATGACTTTTTTTGCGTGAGATTGTGCCACACTGAGTGTGGCACAGTGGCAACCAAAAAAAGTGGTCTGCACGGGGGTACTGATCACACCTATCCCTTGTATTTTGAGCCGCTGAATACGAATCAGACCTTAGTTTTTCCCCAACACGTCCGGTTTTTTTTAACAGCAAAAAAAGTCTGTTGAATCGTAATAGTTATATATTTATTTGCTGTTAAAAAACAAACCTGACGTATAGGAGAAAAACTAAGGTCAGATGTGTTCAGCGGCTCAAAATACAAGGGATAGTACCCTGGCGCAGACAACTTTTTTTTTTGTGGGCCTGTGTTATTGAAAAACCATCCAAAACAACTACTCTTCTAGCTAATACTGACAAATGATTTAAGTATTTTTAATATATATTTTTTCCTTTAAAATGCTAAGAATCCTGTCATGTAATTCAATACTTCGTCAGTATTAGCTAGAAGAGTAGTTGTTTCGATTGGTTCTCCAATAATGAGTGTTTAAAGTATTTACCTAACTAGTATATTAGCGTGCCCAGATTAGGGCAACAATATACAGAAAGTAGGTATTTTCATAATAAATAAAAAGTGTGTAAGTTGTGATTTGCATAATACCTAAATAATATCCTCGAATCATAATGAAAGCAAATAAATAAAAAATAATTTATTATAATTAACTCGCGCAAACGTAACCAAGGCAATCGGAAAACAAACTCTTTAACAAATGTTTAATGAATGAAATATATATTGCCAAAATAATTTGAAACGTTGTCGAATTGTCTAATTTGTGTGAAATAGAAAAAATAATTTTTGCTATTAGCTACCACTACCGAGAATTTTCGCAGAGAGAAAAGTTGGGCGTCTCGTCAAAACGAAGCTACTCACGAAAGTTCAGCCTGTTACTAATCATTAAAAAAAAAGGGCGATGTACTGTGGACTATAGGTCAGGAGAGTAATTTGTACATCAAACGTGGAACAAGCGGTCGAGTCAGGTTAATTGGCATTAAGAAACTTACATGTGCAGTTGGCAGTGAAATCATATCAGCATTACCTGGTTTACATGCATGGATAGGTTGCGATACAGTCAGTGCGTTTTCGGGCCAAGGGAAATTGAAAGCTCTGAAACTTTTACAAAAACGTGAAGAAATTATTTCATTGTTTTCATTGCTGGGAAGCCAGTTTGCATTATCTAACAATGACCACTATTTGATCCAAAAGTTTACATGTCAGTTGTATTCAAGAAATACCAAAACAGAGAGCATAAATGACCTAAGATACCTTTTCCGAAGTAGACAAGGCGATGCTGAATCAACACAACTTCCTCCATATGAAGACTGTCTTTGCCAACATTCTATGCGCGCAAACTATCAAGCAGCAATTTGGAAGCGATGTCTGGAAAATTATCCTCAAGTTCCAGAAGCAGATTATGGATGGATGATGACAAAGATGGAATACCTGTATCAATTGAATGACGGGAGCACCCGCACCTGAAGCAGTTTTGGAACTTTTGCAAGGTCATGCCAACTACCATCGTGTATTTGTATGATGAATCAGTTGAAATATACGAATGCGTGTAAGCTGACTAAAAGTGAAAATATGCATGACCTCGAGGAAACTGCAGAAGATGTATTTTTTGATGAACCATATGAATGTAGTGACAGCAAAGACGATTTGTGGAAGTTTAGTTGAAACGATGTGATTAAGAAATATTTCAAAAGGAATAATAATAATAATAATAATAATAATAATCACTTTATTCCTTAATACCAGACAGGTGTGGAACAAGTCAGAGGTTACAAAGTAGTGTATAACACAAATAATTAAAAATAATAAAGATATAGTAAATACATAAGTATAACTCATTTCATTAAAATTAGACAATACCATAACATATTAAAACTTAAAATTTATAATTAAAAAAGTCAGATAAAGTGTAGAAAGCCTTATCGATTAAAAAACTATTTATTTTTTTTTTGAATACATTAAAAGGTAAGTTTTTGTAATCATTAGGTAAGTGATTATAGATTTTCATAAGTTGTGTCACAACATTTCGTTGTACTTGACTGTATGGTGTCTGTGGTAAGCGGAGTATTGCATTCATACAATCACGTGTATTATATAGATGGTCTGCTTCATATCTGCTGAATAGTTCTTCATAGTTATTCTTCACAAAACATACACATTCATATATATAAAGACACGGAAGAGTAAGTATATATTTTTGTTTAAACAATATGTGTCAGTTCGTTTCAGATGGTAAATACTTCTAATACAAGTTTTTTGCAGCCTGAATATTCTGTTTGATTCTACTGAGTTGCCCCAAAAGATAATTCCATATTTTATTCTGGAGTTGACATAGGCGTAATAAGAGGCTAGAGCTGCTGCCTCATTTATGGAGTTACTTATGGTACGTAATGCATACGCAAACGAACTAATTTTTGTAGCAAGGTATTGCACATGATGCTTCCAATTTAACTGTGGATCAATTACGATGCCAAGAAATTTTGTGTGATCCATTGTTGTTAATGTTTGATCGTTATAATTAATGAGTAGCGGTAACTCCTTCTTTAAACTGAATTTTAGTAAGTGAGTTTTATCAATATTTAGTTTTAGGTTATTCCAGGTATACCATTCATTTAAAATGTCAATCGAGGCTGAAACTTCGGTTATTAATTCTTCATTTGTTTTAGCTCTTATTACTAGAGAATTGTCATCTGCAAATAAATTTATTAGATGTTTACTGATGTTTGGTAGATCATTTATATAAAGCAGGAATAAAATTGGTCCCAAAATTGATCCTTGAGGCACTCCCTTCTTGACTAATTCCCATTCTGAACTTAGGTATTCATCAGAATCCATGACTATAACGCACTGTTTTCTATTTTCCAAGTATGATTTTATGATATTGTATGCATTTCCTCGGAAGCCCATTATTTCAATTTTTTCTAGAAGTATCGTATGATCAACACTGTCAAAGGCCTTTGACAGATCCAGGAAGAGTTCGACAACTCTTTCTTTATTGCTAATTGCATCCAATATTTCACATATTCCCAAATATACTGCCCTGACTGTTGATCTTCCTTTTATATAAGCACTTTGCATTTCCGTTATTATGTTATACTTTTCTGTGAAGTCCACTATCCTATTGAGCAAGGCTTTTTCAAATATTTTTGCGATTATAGAGATCAGAGCAATAGGTCTATAGTTTCCAATGTCATTCTTATTACTTTTTTTAAAAACTGGTTTGATAATTGTTTTCTTCAGATCATCCGGGAATATTCCTAAACTAAAACACATATTAATTATGTCTGACAGGGGTTTACATATTTCTTCAGCACAATATTTTAACAATTTTGTTGGAATCTCGTCAACACCCACAGCTGCAGTATCTTTTAGGGAATTAATGATATTGTAAATTTCTAATGGAGTCGTTTCATACAAAACCATGGTGTTATTATTTTTATAAACATAACTCAAATTTTTTCTGCAATCTCCACTAACATCCTCACTCATTTTTACAAAGTAGTTATTTATTTCGTTTAATATTTCCTTTTTACTGTTTTGGTCATCACATTTACATATATTTTCTAGTTGAAATCGATCGTAGTTGTCTTTTCCTGTGATGTTTTTCACCACGTCCCATGTTGCTTTGGTTTTGTTATTTGAATTTAGGATATAGTTAGAATGTGAGTTCCTTTTGGTTTCTTCTATTTTATTTTTGAAGTTTTTACAGTATTCTTTATATATTTCCTTTGATACTTTCCCCTGTAACATTTCTTCATACAGCTGTCTTTTAATTTTGCTTCGTGTTCTCAAATCTTCGTTTATCCAAATAGCCTTTTCATGTATATTTCTCTTATACATTTTTTTGGGAAATACATCATCAAGTACCTCTTGAAATATTTTAATAAATTTAAGAGTACTTAAATCTGGGTTTTCGTTTATTAAAATATCATCCCATTTTATATTTTTTATCTTTTCTTTAAATTGTGGTAACTCTTCATTAGCAATAATCCTGTGTTCTGTTTGGTAGTTTAAATTTCTTTGTATGAAGCTCTCAGGAAAATGTAGTTCCAGCCCAAAGTGATCCGATAGTCCATTTTTGAGTACTTTACCCTCATAATATGGTATATTTAGAAATATATTATCTAGTGTTGTTTTGACGGTACTTATTCTTGTTGGTTCATTTATAGAGGGTTTTAAATCAAATGTTGCCAAAAGATCTAAGAACAGTTTTACTCTATTGTCTTTTTTATTTTGTAAATCTAGGTTGAAGTCTCCACATAGAATAATAATATATTCACTTGATTTTATTACAGATATTAACATGTCTTCAAGAGTATTTATAAATGCATCAAAATCACCAGATGGAGGTCGATATATATTAATGATTTTTGTTTTTGATGACATTATTTCAACAGCACTGCACTCAATTATTAGCTCTTTACTTTTCTGTTTCAGTTGTACGAGTTCTCTGAATTCCACATTATTTCTTATGTATATACAGCTACCACCGTGTGATGAAGATTGTCTCACAAAACATGAAGCGAGACTGAAGTTATTAATTTTCATAGAATTTTTTTCATTATCCTTTAACCAGTGTTCAGTAAAGGCTAGAGCACTAAAGCATTTTTGTGATTCTTCTAGAAATAATGTTATCTCATTTATTTTATTTGTAATGCACTGGATATTTTGATAAAATATACTAAAGTTATTTTTTGTGTTTTGTTTTCTTATTTCTTTTGTTTTAAACTGTTTGGTTTGCTTGTGTAATAAACAATTGTTTATAAAATCTGTATAATCTGCATGAATAAAAATTTTCATTATTAAAAATTTATATCGGTATTGATTATTGTTGGTCATATATTTTTCCGTAACGGTCAATTTCATAATCGAATTTAAAATTGACTTTAATTAAGACTACATTTGACTGTGAAAGTCAAACGTAATTTTATCTAAAGCTCACCTTAAATTCGATTGTGAAATTGGCCCGTACTGTTATTCCTATCACACAGCATTGTTCCAGTGTACATTGTCCAAAAACACAAGTGTAATACACCAAGTTAAAGCTAATCGCTTGTGTTACAATATTCGTTGGAAACATTTTTTTCTAAAACGTTACGTTGTAAGAAAATTTATGATAAACAGACAAATCTGTAAAAACTAATGCATTTTTCACTAATCAGCGATTTATTAATTAATGGTTGCTTATATGGAAAAAATTAATGGGGACTTACAAAAAGTTCACAATTTAAGCTGTCATTTGAAAAAAAGAACACTGAAATTGGACAATAACTTCTAGAAATACGGTCGTTTTTTTAAACGTCTACAACAGCCATCTTGGATTGCCCACCACTTTTATTAGCTACCACTTTCAGATGGCAATCATAGTTTTTTGCTATCTCTGCATATAACTGCGGTAGGAAAGAAAATTAGTACCCCCAAATTATACCCATATCTTGGCTGGCCCATATATTATACCGACGGCAATTGGTAAAGGTAAGTAAAACAAAATAAATTTAATAATTTAATAAACAATATAATTTGAAGGCAACCCTTGTGAGAAAAAATTGGAGTGATGGTAAACAATATTAGATAATTAGTTATGTCAATGTAAATAAAATATACGGATGGCTAACAAACAAAATCATAGGACAATACTTATTTATGCATTAATTACTTCATTTTTATCAAGAAGACTACTGACTAGAATGTAGTTTTATATGTTCCTATTACTAAAAACCTGTCGGGGGTATTACCAAATATAACCTGAAAAAGACGTCAAATGAACGTCTAGCATAAAACGTCATTCATCTGAGACATTAGGAAGTCATTTTCACGTTTCATTTATATCATCTAACTCGTCACTCCTGACCATTTTTTCACCTCATTTTTCACGTGCCTTTGCTACCTTGGTTGTTTTAAATAATTACTATTTGAAAAAATGATCTGAATATTTTTATCAAAAATAATTATATTCATATACAGTGTGTCCCCGGATTGTTTGCGATAGGTGTAAAATACCAAAAAAAAAATTAGTATGGCTTTCATTTTCTGCAGTCTCGGTCTGCTCGACGTAAAATGGATTTTCACAAAATTTCAGTTAAAATGGGATCTAACTCGCGGAGTTAATCTAAGAAGAAAATAAAAGATTAAAATAAATCATCGTAGGTAAACTTGTCTTTCTGTTAATTTTAAGGAAAAATTCTATTTGGATAACTTTCACTGCATTTGAACAAAAAAAAATATATCTCCTGAAGAAATTAGAAATTACAAAGAATTAAAAGAAGGGTGGAATTATGTAGTAATTTAAGTGAGGTACTATGTGAATAGATTTCTGGCTGAATTTGTTGAAATTGTGTTAAAAAATAAAAAGCTATTTACTTTAAGTAGTATTTTTTTTGTGGAAAATTCCATGAACGAAACACTTGACGTCGAGTCATGTTAAAAATTCTAATAGCTTCCTCTCGGCCCTCCGCAGTTAACGGAGTATGCATAGTAAGTAACGAAATGATAACGTTGGAACTGTTCGAATGTCATGTGCCTGAAGTTTCGAACGTTCACTTAAACGAATTTCATATGAAAATTTCCATTTAATTGACTTAAGCGTACAATTTTTCTGGTAATATTTGCTGGCAACGATACTATCATTGCCAGCAAATATTACCAGAGAAATGGTACATCTAAGTCGATTTGTAGTTTTTGTTGATTATTCTTTTTCATATGAAATTCGTGCAAGTGAACGTTCGAAACTTCAGCTACATCGAATGTCAATTATAAACTAATTCAATAATTATCACAACATATAAGGTCACCGATAGGAAATCCAAATATCGTTTTTGATTAATTGGCAAAGTCTCCAATTGGTGCTACTAGCAATTTGCTCCCTCCTCGATTTCGATACGCATATCTGAGAAGGAAACACGCCTAAATCACATTTTTTTGTAATTAAAAGAGAGCAACAGAAAATGTGTATTACACAACTGAAATATAAGTTTATCGTTGTATTGTTTCATTACCTACGTTTCGTACACGTTGACTTATTTTGAAGTGGATGTGAAAAAGAAATTTTTAAAAAGTGCAACAAACAACGACTATATACAGTTTGTTTCAGTTAACATTCCCACAGCCGATATTTCGGAAACTAAGAAATATATTTTTATTCTGTAAACGGTAATGGATTTCTATGGATAATGCCTTCTTCAAGAAAGACAATTCACTATTATAACATTATCACCAGAGATGACGCAGCAGTTTAAAAATATTTTTCGATCAAGGAAGGTCTGAAACATATGCCATTCGATTAAGAATTTAATTTTAAATAAAATTGTTCTTATTCCAAAAACTCAGATCTACAGTAGTTTTTGAGTTATTATAATTTTACTGTCTAATTTTTTTTAATTGCTGTAACTTTTTTAATCTTGATATTCGGATATAATAATTTTTTTGCCCACTATAAGAGAATTATTTGCTGGTGGGAATTTTTTTTTAATAGCACTTTCGATTTTACCGGAAATTACTTTAAATTGAGAAATTTAAATGGAAAAACAACAAACAAGGTAATTTTATTTTTGAACAGTACATCTTGACAACAATATTTAAAACAGATGCTCGAAATTACTTCTGTTTGCTTGAATACTCATGTCAAAGCGATGTCCTTAATAATGTGTGTCTATTAATTGCACCAGTGCAAGCGTAGACTTTATTGCATAAATCTGCCATATCTTCTATTGGCTCTAAATATACTTTACTTTCAAATATCCCCACAAGAAAAAGTCCAGAGGAGTCAAGTCCGGAGAACGTGCGGGCCACCTAACCGGTCTTGAGGTGCCAATCCAGCACCTTGGAAACGTGTCATTCAAATAATTTACAACAATATTAGAGTTATGGGGTAGGGCGCTATCTTGCTGAAACCAAATTTCAGCTCTGTTGTGGTAAAAGTCTTGGTAATTCATTTTCTAAAAATCTTAAATAACGCACACTGGTTAAATTTTCGTGGTATAGAAACGGACCTATAATATAATCATTTAAAAAAATCACACCATACATTTACGCTAAACACAGTTTGGTTTCTTGTTCGAATCATCCATCTTGGGTTGTTTTCCGACCAATATATACAGTTATGTTTTGTAATTGTGCCGTTACTGTGAAATTTACTTTCGTCACTCTACAGTACATTTTTAAGGAAATTACAATTTCCTTCATAAGAACAGAAAACTCAGTAGGTAAGGTTAAGCGACGATCATAGTCCGTAGGCAGTAAGTGATGTAATAAGTGTGGTTTATATGGAAAGTACTTATTTTCTTTTAAGATTCTTTGGCATGACGATAGTGATACATTGGTGGAGGCTCTTATTTGTCGCAATTATGAATGGGGACCATTGTTTTGTAAAACTAAAGCCGTATTCTCCTGGGTTCTTGCTGTTGGTATTCTTTCACGTTTCAACTTTTTAAAACTACCATATTGTAATAAGTTGTTACACAAATTGGAAAAAGTCTTGCGATCGGGTTGTGGTCTGTTTGGAAATTGTAATTAATACCATACATTTGGCTACTTTTGAATTTTTATTGCATTTTCCATAAATTAATAACACATTAACTTTGTCTACATTGGTGTGGGCCATATTTTAGATAAATTTTACTAACGTATTCTTAGACCTGAAAAACCTCTGAAAATCAACATTAAAAAAGTTACAGCAATTAAAAAAATATACAGTGTGTCCCCGAATGGAGTTGACAAGAGGAAAAACATCTCTATTATTGATTTTATGACGAAAAGTTTATAAAAAATTCTGCTTGTGGAAAAAAAATGAATTTACCATATAAAAATTTTAGATCAGATGTACTGTTAATAAATTAAGAAAACATCAAAATGCCTCAAGAGAGAAGTACCTTCATTTATTATTTCAGACAAAATGTTTAATAATCCAAAATAAAGCCTAAATACAAATTATGAAGTCTAAATTTTGATTTTTATGTTTTTGTTGTGTTTATCTTTTTACGTTCAATTTATTAATATGAATAAGAATTCAAATTAAGAAACTGTGCTGTCGATAATATTGAACTGACAAACGTCATTGTGACATTGTGTAGAATATTACTATCTTACATCTGCATTTATTAGTGTTCTGTTGATCATTTAAAAAATGTTTACCAAACAAGAAAGAATTTATTTGTTCAAATGTTATGGGACTGGAGACGTCTCTTATCGATATGCTGTTAACCTTTTCCACCAAAAGTTCCTTAACATAGCGGTATCGCGCCAATCATTGCGCAAACTTGTAAAAAAATTCAATGAAACTGGATCTGTATTGGATGTCAAAAAACCCAAGAAAAAATACAATGAAGACGATGAGGTAACACTGCGTTGGCAATAAATTCAGTAATAGAAAACCCGAAATTATCTTTACGGAAACGCTCACAAAGACTGGAAGTAAGTAAAAGTCATTTACAGAGAATTTATATGGAAAACAAAGTTCGACCGTTTAAGCCAAGGTTCAGACATACACTTGAAAATGGAGATGAAGAGAAGCGATTGGATTTTTGTTTATGGGTCGGTGAGAATTACCTCGTAGATAGAAGTTTTCACAGAATGTTCTTTTTTTCTGACGAAGCAACATTTTGTACCAATGGCCACGTTTCATCTCTAGACAGTCGTTATTGGGCTTATGAAAATCCAAACAATGTCATTCACAAACGAAGTCAACGTTATAAAAAAGTGAATGTATGGGATTTTTTATGATCGAATTGTTGGTCCATATTTCTTTGAAGAAAATTTAAATCAGCATGTTTATTTGGATCTTTTGGAAAACTTGCCATTGCCATTTATAAAAACTCTGCATTTCTTGGCAGCAAGACGGTTGCCCAGCTCATTCCTCAGTTTTGGTATGGCAGTAGTTGACAGATCACTTCGGAGCCAGATGGATGGGAAGATATGCTCCAATTAATTTTTTTGCAAGATCACCAGACCTTACACCAATGGATTTTTTTCTGGGGGTGTTTTAAAACAGAAAGTTTATGCAGATGACCTGCCGCATGATCGAGAAACACTAAAAGCACGAATACAAAACGCGATGAATGAAGTGAATGTACCCTCAACCATTCGTAAGGTCTATGGGGAATTTATTAAAAGGATGGAGAAATGTGTTGAGGTTGGAGTAGGCTATGTAGAATAAATTGTTTTTCCACAATCGTTGAAGTTAATGTTATTATACTCTTCGCAAATCGAGAACGAAGAGTATATTGTATTTGATCGGCAAATTTCTAAAACCGTAAATATCGCTCGCAGACAAAAAATGTTCATATCATTGTATTAGTGAACGAATTCTGAACGACTTTCAAAATGTCCGTCTGTCCGTCCGTCATGTTTCTTGTAAACACGATAACTCAAGAAAGAAAAATCCGATTGTACTGAAATTTGGTCAGTAAGTTAGTGCTATCTAGGGGAAGAACCCTATTGTTTTTGGACAAAATCGATTGCTAAATAAAAATGTTATTAATGATTTAAATTTGAAAAAAAAATTTTTGATTTTTATGTTTTGTCATTGAATAGAAATCTGGTGGAATGATATTTCATTTTAATATCAAAATATTTATATATTTTACAAATATATATTTCATAATGTAATACACAACTGTGAAACTATGATTTTAGCTAGTGTCTTATAATGTGGAAATTTACATTTTTTTAAGTGTAAGGTGGTGGTGTAGTTCTTACGCTTTTGACACGGAATCTGAGGGTCCCGGGTTCGAAACCCAAATGGGGTTTTGCATGTTTTTTTTTAATTTTTACTTTATCTTACACTGAGTCTTTTATCAACTAAGTTCGTACTATAAAATTGGAAATGTCTAAAACTAACATTATTTGCAAAAAACTGCGAAGAGCATCCTATAGAATGTGTAACAATTATATAAAAAGTTTAGTGAACAGGCGAAGAGTACGTTTTTAGCTTGTTACTACATTTTGAAAAAAAATGTAGTATAGGTTTTGCATTTTTCCGGTGGACCATCGAAATCCGAAAAAAACGTCGGATCGAAATGAAAGTCATATCTATCGACTCGAGAGCGAATTTAGAAAATTCCGTCCGTCGGTCAGTCGGTCTGTCTGTCTGTCACGCTCAGCCCCCCTAATCCGTTTTCGGATTTTGATGAAACTTGGGTGGTTAGTAGGAGGCCTTTAAAAAACCTTAACGCTGGAAGCTCGGCTCCGTTCGGAAACCGGAAGTACTTGATAGAGACGTTTCAAGTTTTTCGGGAAAAATTGAATAACTCGGTAATGGGCCGTCGGATCGAGATATTTCAAAAAAAAAAGAGATGGTGCCGCTAGCAACGATCTACAGATAAGTATACGGGAGACAATGTCGAAAAACAAATGAAAATTGAATTTTTTTGCAAAAAACTGGTTTTCTCGAAATCGGGCTATGAAGCACGATAACTGTCCAGGATATCGATCGATTGCGATGAGACTTGGTGGGATCGAAGGTACACGGCCACAAATGAAGACTATTTCTGGCGGCCAGAATCCGTTGACCGCAAGTATTTTTTCCAAGGCCGAGTATGATTTTCCAAAGATATTGATAACTCCCGAACCCAAGGTCCGATTTTGATTTTTAAAAATGGCGATTGTAGGGCTCGATTAAGTCTATTAGGTGACGTTTGTGAGAAATTCGACAAAACAAAAGCGAATCTACAAATCCTGGAAAAGTTAATTTTTTTGATAGATTCTACAAATACCCAACAGTTTCCTAATAAAAATCGAAAATTAAGTATTCCGTCGATCAATCTCTATAACCAATATAAGGCACGGACCTTTTTGGACAAAAAATCTGAAATGGAGTTTTTCGAAAAATTAAAAATAAACGAGTTATTTACAAAGATGCATGACCACAATATAACCGATGCCCTTTCTGTATTTCAAAATGTAGTTAGCCCTTACTTCAGTCAATGCAAAAAGAAAAAAAAAAGGTACTGAATCAGCCCAACAGGGATAAAAAGCATATCAAAATGTAGTTTTTAGCTTGTTACTACATTTTGAAAAAAAATGTAGTATAGGTTTTGCATTTTTCCGGTGGACCATCGAAATCCGAAAAAAACGTCGGATCGAAATGAAAGTCATATCTATCGACTCGAGAGCGAATTTAGAAAATTCCGTCCGTCGGTCAGTCGGTCTGTCGGTCTGTCTGTCTGTCACGCTCAGCCCCCCTAATCCGTTTTCGGATTTCGATGAAACTTGGGTGGTTAGTAGGAGGCCTTTAAAAAACCTTAACGCTGGAAGCTCGGCTCCGTTCGGAAACCGGAAGTACCCGATAGAGACGTTTCAAGTTTTTCGGGAAAAATTGAATAACTCGGTAACGAGCAGTCGGATCGAGATATTTCAAAAAAGAGATGGTGCCGCTAGCAACGATCTACAGATAAGTATACGGGAGACAATGTCGAAAAACAAATGAAAATTGAATTTTTTTGCAAAAAACTGGTTTTCTCGAAATCGGGCTATGAAGCACGATAACTGTCCAGGATATCAATCGATTGCGATGAGACTTGGTGGGATCGAAGGTACACGGCCACAAATGAAGCCTATTGCTGGCGGCCCGAATCCGTTGACCGCAAGTATTTTTTCCAAGGCCGAGTATGATTTTCCAAAGATATTGATAACTCCCGAACCGAAGGTCCGATTTTGATTTTCAAAAATGGCGATTGTAGGGCTCGATTAAGTCTATTAGGTGACGTTTATGAGAAATTTGACAAAACAAAAGCGAATCTACAAATCCTGGAAAACTCGATTTTTTTGATAGATTCTACAAATACCGAACAGTTTCCTAATAAAAATCGAAAATTAAGTATTCCGTCGATCAATCTCTATAACCGGTATAAGGTACGGACCTTTTCGGACAAAAAATCTGAAATAGAGTTTTTCGAAAACTTAAAAATGAACGAGTTATTTACAAAGATGCATGACCACAATATAACCGATGCCCTTTCTGTATTTCAAAATGTAGTTAGCCTTTACTTTAGTCAATGCAAAAAGAAAAAAAAAAGGTACTGAATCATCCCAACAGGGATGAAAAGCATATCAAAATGTAGTTTTTAGCTTGTTACTACATTTTGAAAAAAAATGTAGTATAGGTTTTGCATTTTTCCAGCGGACCATCGAAATCCGAAAAAAACGTCGGATCGAAATGAAAGTCATATCTATCGACTCGAGAGCGAATTTAGAAAATTCCGTCCGTCGGTCAGTCGGTCTGTCTGTCTGTCACGCTCAGCCCCCCTAATCCGTTTTCGGATTTCGATGAAACTTGGGTGGTTGATAGGAGGCCTTTAGAAAACCTTAACGCTGGAAGCTCGGCTCCGTTCGGAAACCGGAAGTACCCGATAGAGACGTTTCAAGTTTTTCGGGAAAAATTGAATAACTCGGTAACGAGCAGTCGGATCGAGATATTTCAAAAAAGAGATGGTGCCGCTAGCAACGATCTACAGATAAGTATACGGGAGACAATGTCGAAAAACAAATGAAAATTGAATTTTTTTGCAAAAAACTGGTTATCGATCAATTGCGATGAGACTTGGTGGGATCGAAGCCTATTGCTGGCGGCCCGAATCCGTTGACCGCAGGTATTTTTTCCAAGGCCGAGTATGATTTTCCAAAGATATTGATAACTCCCGAACCGAAGGTCCGATTTTGATTTTCAAAAATGGCGATTGTAGGGTTCGATTAAGTCTATTAGGTGACGTTTGTGGGAATTTGAAAAAACAAAAGCGAATCTACAAATTCTGGAAAACTTAATTTTTTTGATAGATTCTACAAATACCCGACAGTTTCCTAATGAAAATCGAAAATTAAATATTCCGTCGATCAATCTCTATAACCGGTATAAGGCACGGACCTTTTCGGACAAAAAAATCTGAAATAGATTTCGAAAAATTAAAAATAAACGAGTTATTTACAAAGATGCATGACCACAATATAACCGATGCCCTTTCTGTATTTCAAAATGTAGTTAGCCTTTACTTTAGTCAATGCAAAAAGAAAACATGTCAAAATATACTGAGTCATCCCAACAGGGATAAAATGCATATCAAAATGTAGTTTTTAGCTTGTTACTACATTTTGAAAAAAAATGTAGTATAGGTTTTGCATTTTTCCGGTGGACCATCGAAATCCGAAAAAAACGTCGGATCGAAATGAAAGTCGTATCTATCGACTCGAGAGCGAATTTAGAAAATTCCGTCCGTCGGTCAGTCGGTCTGTCTGTCGGTCTGTCTGTCTGTCACGCTCAGCCCCCCTAATCCGTTTTCGGATTTCGATGAAACTTGGGTGGTTAGTAGGAGGCCTTTAAAAAACCTTAACGCTGGAAGCTCGGCTCCGTTCGGAAACCGGAAGTACCCGATAGAGACGTTTCAAGTTTTTCGGGAAAAATTGAATAACTCGGTAACGAGCAGTCGGATCGAGATATTTCAAAAAAGAGATGGTGCCGCTAGCAACGATCTACAGATAAGTATACGAGAGACAATGTCGAAAAACAAATGAAAATTGAATTTTTTTGCAAAAAACTGGTTTTCTCGAAATCGGGCTATGAAGCACGATAACTGTCCAGGATATCGATCGATTGCGATGAGACTTGGTGGGATCGAAGGTACATGGCCACAAATGAAGCCTATTGCTGGCGACCCGAATCCGTTGACCGCAAGTATTTTTTCCAAGGCCGAGTATGATTTTCCAAAGATATTGATAACTCCCGAACCGAAGGTCCGATTTTGATTTTCAAAAATGGCGATTGTAGGGTTCGATTAAGTCTATTAGGTGACGTTTGTGGGAATTTGAAAAAACAAAAGCGAATCTACAAATTCTGGAAAACTTAATTTTTTTGATACCTAACAGTTTCCTAATAAAAATCGAAAATTAAGTATTCTGTCGATCAATCTCTATAACCGGTATAAGGCACGGACCTTTTCTGACAAAAAATCTGAAATAGAGTTTTTTGGAAAAATTAAAAATAAACGAGTTATTTGCAAAGATGCATGACCACAATATAACCGATGCCCTTTCTGTATTTCAAAATGTTGTTAGCCTTTACTTTAATCAATGCAAAAAGAAAAAAAAAGGTACTGAATCATCCCAACAGTGATAAAAAGCATATCAAAATGTAATTTTTAGCTTGTTACTACATTTTGAAAAAAAAATGTAGTATAGGTTTTGCATTTTTCCAGTGGACCATCGAAATCCGAAAAAACCGTCGGATCGAAATGAAAGTCATATCTATCGACTCGAGAGCGAATTTAGAAAATTCCGTCCGTCGGTCAGTCGGTCTGTCTGTCTGTCACGCTCAGCCCCCCTAATCCATTTTCGGATTTCGATGAAACTTGGGTGGTTAATAGGAGGCCTTTAGAAAACCTTAACGCTGGAAGCTCGGTTCCGTTCGGAAACCGGAAGTACTCGGTATGGACGTTTCAAGTTTTTCGGAAAAAATTGAATAACTCGGTAAGGGGCAGTCGAATCGAGGTATTTTAAAAAAGAGGTGGTGCCGCTGGCAACGATCTACAGATATGTATACCGGAGACAATGTCGAAAAACAAATGGAAATTGATTTTTTTTGCAAAAAACTAGTTTTATCGAAATCGGGCTAGGAAGCACGATAACTATCCAGGATATCGATCAATTTCGATGAGATTTGGTGGGATCGCCACAAATCAAGCCTATTGCTGGCGGCCCAAATCCGTTGACCGCAAGTATTTTTTCCAAGACCGAGTATGATTTTCCAAAGATATTGATAACTCCCGAACCGAAGGTCCGATTTTGATTTTCAAAAATGGCGATTGTAGGGTTCCATTAAGTCCATTAGGTGACGTTTGTGAGAAATTTGACAAAACAAAAGCGAATCTACAAATCCTGGAAAACTTAATTTTTTTGATAGATTCTACAAATATCCGATAGTTTCCTAATAAAAATCGAAAATTAAGTATTCTGTCGATCAATCTCTATAACCGGTATAAAGCACGGACCTTTTCTGACAAAAAATCTGAAATAGAGTTTTTTGGAAAAATTAAAAATAAACGAGTTATTTGCAAAGATGCATGGCCACAATATAACCGATGCCCTTTCTGTATTTCAAAATGTTGTTAGCCTTTAAAAAAAAATGTAAGTTGACATAAATGTAAAAGTCATAATTTAGACTTCATAATTTGTATTTAGGCTTTATTTTGGATTATAAACAACTTTATTTTATAAACATTTTGTCCAAAATAATAAATAAATGTACATCTGATCTAAGATTTTTATATGGTAAGTAAATTAATTTTTTCGGCAAGCAGAATTTTTTATAAATGACTTCGTCGTAAAATCAATAATAGAGA
The DNA here is from genome assembly GCA_936432065.2 of Rutpela maculata. Lineage (NCBI taxonomy): Eukaryota > Metazoa > Arthropoda > Insecta > Coleoptera > Cerambycidae > Rutpela > Rutpela maculata. Next base: position 110,945,396 of record OW386286.2, read on the forward strand.
TGTTTTTCATCTTGTCAACTCCATCCGGGGACACACTGTATATAACACTCAAAAATTAGACAGTAAAATTAAAATAACTCAAAAACCACTGCAGATCTGACTTTTTGGAATAAGAACAATTTTGTTTAAAATTTAATTCTTAATCGAATGGCATATGTTTCAAAACTTCCTCGATCGAAAAATATTTTTCAATTGCGGCGCCATCTCTGGTGATAATGTTACAATAGTAAATTGTACTGCCTGAAGAAGGCATTAACCATAGAAATCTATTACCATTTACAGAATAAAAATATATCTCTTAGTTTCTGAAATATCGGCTGTGGGAAGGTTAACTGAAACACACTGTATATAATATGCAATTAACACCGTAACAAATGAAAGGGAAACGATAATGTTTTATAAAAGTACTTAATAAAAACAATGTAGGTAACGAAATTATATATCGCGTGATTAAAAAAATATAGAAAATGATAAAACGTAGAATTTTAAAATACCCAAAAGACGACCATTATATATCACATATACAAAGTGAATGAGAACAATAATATTTGCATAATAAAACGTTATGATAGAACCGATGAACCGAGACATCAACTTGCAAACCGACAGATCCACAGACGTCATGAAAGCATAATTTTAACATTTTATATACAGTGTGTACTATTTAATACTTCGATACCCCGTTATTTTATAACGCGTAAACTAATTGTAAAATAGTTTTTTTAAAAATCCAATGGTTAACGAAATTTTTTTGACTATTTCTAAAAAAAATAAGTTTTCATACTTGCAAAATATAATGAACTGCTGAAAACAGATTGATTGTAAGGCAATTTTTTATCGGTACATTACTTATATAACATTTATTTTACAGTTGTATCAATATATAATTCGATTCCTTATAGAATGTTTCAAAATATATAGGAAAATGTAAAGTTTCTACCTATACCAATGGCCCTGTATGAAGGTCAGGATATATGAAAAAGGTAAAATAGCCATTCAATTTATGAAATATCAGATACCTACTACTGAAAGAAATAAAACGAAAATTTCTGTTTTAATAAATTGCGTCCTTTAATACATACCTATTATTCGATTGCTATATATGTAACTGCCTTAATGGAAATTTTTAAAAGTGACGATTTGAATCGAATAATTAAAGAAGGCCAACCGGAAAAAAATAAAATGAAAAAACTCGTTAAAAAAAAAGACTAAATATCTTTCTCTTTTTTATAAATTTATCTATAATTAACATTCAATCGGCCATAACATTATTATACTCTTCGCAAAAACGAAGAGTATATTGTATTTGATCGGCACATTTCTAAAATCGTAAATATCGCTCGTAGAGAAAAAATTTTCATATCATTGTGTTAGTGAACGAATTCTGAACAACTTTCAAAATGTCCGTCTGTCCGTCTGTCCGTCCGTCACGTTTCTTGTAAGCACGATAACTTAAGAAAGAAAAGTCCGATTGTATTGAAATTTAGAAAATAAGTTAGTGTTAGCTAGAGGAAGAACCCTATTGTTTTTGAAGAAAATCGATCAGTAAATAAAAAAGTTATTAATTATTTAATTTAAAAAAAAAATTTTTTTGTTAATTTTTGTGGCTTGTACTAAAATGGAAATCGCGAGATATTATTTCCATAACAAATTTTTTTTTGTGTATGAAGTTTACTAATATTTCTTAGAAGTGAAATATGTATGAATGTCGACAGATATATATTACAGACAATCAATTTTCCGAGCAACAGGTGGTGGCGCAGCGGCTAAAGCTTTTCGTTGCAATCCAAGGGTCCCGTGTTCGAATCCCGCAGGTTGGATTTTTTTTCATTTTTTTTTCATACAATTTTTTTCACAACAAAGTTTATATCACAAAATTTAGGATGTCCAAAAATTAACATTATTTACAAGAAAACTGCGAAGAGTATCCTATAGAATGTGTAACAATTATATATAAAAAGCTCAGTAAATTGGCGAAGAGTACGTTTTTAGCTTGTTAATATATACCCCCGACACGTCTACCCTTTTCGTTATTTATTATACTCTTCGCAAAAACGAAGAGTATATTGTATTTGATCGGCACATTTCTAAAATCGTAAATATCGCTCGTAGAGAACAAATTTTCATATCATTGTGTTAGTGAACGAATTCTGAACAACTTTCAAAATGTCCGTCTGTCCGTCCGTCCGTCACGTTTCTTGTAAGCACGATAACTTAAGAAAGAAAAGTCCGATTGTATTGAAATTTAGAAAGTAAGTTAGTGTTAGCTAGAGGAAGAACCCTATTGTTTTTGAAGAAAATCGATCAGTAAATAAAAAAGTTATTAATTAACTATTTAATTTAAAAAAAAAAAAAAATTCTCTTAATTTTTGTCGCTTGTACTAAAATGGAAATCTTGCGAGATATTATTTCCATAATAATTTTTTTTTGTTTATGAAATTTACTAATATATATTTCATAGAAGTGAAATATATGTATGAATGTCGAAAGATATATATCACAGACAATCAATTTTTGTAACAATAGGTGGTGGAGCAGCGGCTAAAGCTTTGCGTTGCAATCCAAAGGTCCCGTGTTCGAATCCCACAGGTTGGATATTTTTTTTTTATTTTTTTTTTCATACAATTTTTTTCACAATAAAGATGGTATCACAAAATTTAGGATGTCCAAAAACTAACATTATTTACACGAAAACTGCGAAGGGTATCCTATAGAATGTATAACCATTATATATAAAAAGCTCAGTAAATTGACGAGGAGTACGTTTTTAGCTTGTTTGAAACATCTTAACATCTACCGTGTATATGTATGTATAAATGAAAACGTACCTATCCACCTACCTGTTATTGTAACATTAAATAGGTTGTAAGAAAGAGTCATCATAACGAATTCTTTTATAGAACATTTGGTGGTCTTGAAAAGGACCGTTTGCAAAAATAAAGTTTAAAAATGTTATTTCTTTCTAATAACTATTGTAATCCACACGTACCCCACGTGTGGATTTAAATCCACACGTGGGTAGACATTGAAAGCTGTATATTTTGCACGCCTATCGAAATGAACGTCATCGTCATCGGTCCAAAATATTCGTATAATTCTAGAATCTGAAGTAATGTCTGTTCGGTGCACAATGGATTTATCCTCATTCCGTGACAGAAAGATATATGTAGAAAACAACGTGTAGCGATCTCAAGCAGATTATAATAGTTGGTGAGGAACCCACAGCTTTATATCGTAATCTCCTTCTCCTGCGGAGTGGCGTTGGAAACGTATCCAGATAGTAATAGTTGTATATAATCTTCCACTAACGCGACGCAATATGCCGTGGCAAATAGTCACAGACTAAAACAAATCAGATGTTTCACTCAATAGGCCAGTCCAACACGCTGTCACTTTGCTTTATTTGTACCACAGTAGAGAAAAGACCAGTAGTTTCACTCGCAGCGGTCCCTTTGATATTTGTTGTACTCGATTTTATTTTTTTTAATCCACTGCGCATCTACTGTTTGTATCCCACGCGCATTTCGTCGATAGTGGGGACTGTTCGAAACGTAAACGTAAACAAAAATAAACATCCGCCCCACCCTATATCATCACTGCCGTCCACTGCACATCGAATAGTTTAAGCCCACGCGCATCGCATGCGCACTGAAAATCTTATACAACTGTTCCGGCTGAGTCGGACTACTGCACGGTCAGTAAACTATACGGTTGCATCATTTCGCAGCTTTTAGACGAAGGAGCGCGCGGGGGAGGTAACCGAAAATGACGTAGCCTCTAGACCCAGCCAGGGCCGGCACTAGACATTTTGCTACTCACTCAATTAATAAACACTAATATAGACGAATAGTATACACTGGGACGACAACAAACTAGTTTATTACACCAGACAGTGAGACAAAGATATAGGTGGCTACATGACGTAGGCGCTAGAACCAAGTTCCCCCCGCGCGCTCCTTCGTCAAGAAGCTACTGGATGAGTAACCGCACTGACCTCTATATATTAAATGGATAGCCGATGTGTGAGCTGAAAAATGGTACAAATACAATTTGTGCACGGGGCTGCCGAGTTTGCGCAGTAGGAAGAGTGAACTTAGCCATTCGTTGCTGGAAACACGTTGCCAACTTCACGTTGTCAATTAATTTTTGGCAACGGAAATAAGTTTGGAGGCAATCATGTATTCATCATAGATTTATTTTTCCAATAATGTCTCAAAACTTATTTCCTACCTGATCGTTGCCGGACTGCATTGTTAGCAACGCGTTGCCATCAACGTGTTGTTAACTTCAGAACGAAAAACAGGTATACTGCGCAAGACGTAAAGCCCCGTAGCAGACGGCTTTCGCCTTTATTGAATTCTTCAATTTTGGCTAAAATTTCACGCGCATCCCTATGGTATAGGCTATCCATTTAATATATAGAGGTCAGTGGGTAACCGTTATAGTTTAATGACCGTGGGACTACTGGTCTATTCTCTACTGTGTTTCCACGGTCAATAAACGATACGGTTGCATCAATCAGCAGCTTTAGGACAAGAGAGACGCGGGGGGCGGGAAATAGAATGAAAGAGACAGACATATCTGATTTCCGTGCAAAAGACAGAGACAAAGATGCTTGTAGTGTCTACAGGTGACGTAGGCTGTAGACCCTACCGGAATCTTTGTCTCTGTCTTCTGCACGGAAATCAGATATGTCTGTCTCTTTCATTCGATTTCCCACTCCCCGCGTCTCTCTCGTCATAAAGCTGCTGATTGATGCAACCGTATCGTTTATTGACCGTGCTGTGTTTCTACTACAGCAGCCATCTTTTGTTGGTAAGTTAGGGTTTTCGACAGGCCTAAAAGGGCACCATACACGTTCAGTAATCTCATTACCTGAATTTTCGCGTTTTTTCAATCATACTTAATTCAATAATTATAGCTAAATATGCTTTTTTCTTAAATAATGGACATGTAAGGTGTGAAAAATAATGACAGGGAATGACGGGGAAATTTTTAGTAATGATGTTTCTGTAATGACATGCTGGAATGACATTTTTGCTGAACGTGTATGGTGCCCTTTAGGCCTGACAAAAACCTAAAACCTAACTTACCAACAAAAGATGGCTGCTGAAGTACAAACAAAGCAAAGTGACAGCGTGTTGGACTGGCCCATGATGTGGACACGCTGTCACTTATGAATCCTGTTCTAAATTCTAATACTTTTGACTCATAAGCTTAAAATTTTTTTTTTTTTATATATGTTTAGTATTTATATATTTATTTTTTATTATACCTACAAGTTATTGCTATAAATAGTAAAATGTATTCACGTATATTTCCGTTTCCCATTATTTATGCAGAGCAGCGATATATGCCAAATCACGGCGAACTTATATCAAGCTCGCAGATTGCGTTCACTTTCAGTCTAAACCGCTATCGTAGTCAACGCAGTGCAGATATGTAATGTAAGCAGGTCACGGCAAACATAACAGTTTACAGATTTTTTGGGCCAAACCGTGATCGCAGTCACTGTTTAAAATCACCGTGATTCAAAAATAGCAGTCACTGATCGCGGAGTGATTGAAAAATCGCGATATCGGTCATCACTAGTGGCAAATGAGATATCCAAATAGCTTGCAATTCGCTGATCGTTGGTGTTTCAGTATGACACATTCTTAACATGCGACATGCAACCACTGAACTCTACTATATAAATGGAAGGTCAATATCCATACCAATCAGCGTTGCCAGGTCGTTAAAATCTAAAAATCGTACAATATTGTCAAAATTATCGTATTTTATCGTACATATTATCTTTTTTTATTGGAAAAAGAAATTACAAGATCATAAAATTGAAATGTTGTAAGATGGCCATAAAAAACTATAAATACATTGATTTTTTCAACTTATTTTATTAATTTCATAAGAATCCACATTTTTTCTACAGACACCGTTTTCTACTTTTTCGTTTTCCCTTTATTCAAAATCGACTAATAACATTTCGTTATCACCAACTTTAATACCAACATAAAAGAAGCGCCAAATTTAAAAATATATTCTACAATGTTTTATTTTTCTGTTACAAAACAATGAAATAAAAGGTGATCTTTATAAAACATGATCTCCAAAATTTTTCCACATTTTATCAGAAGCATTGTAAATATTAGAGATGGATAAAAACCGGGTTTTTATTTTTTCCACCGGAAAAAAAAACGGTTTTTTCCCCGGAAAAATATATTTTTTTCAAAATGAATTGGTCATTAAAAGTCCATCATTTTGATACCAAATATGTTAGGTACATTTAATTATATTCATAATATAACGGCTTTTTTGCAATTATTCTTTGATTTAGTTCTAACCTAACTTTAAATCTAAAAGTTAGGTTAAAATTGGCGGCAAATTAAAAAATGGGGAAAAACCTCCGATTAAAGAACTTATATCTAGATATATAATGGCATTACTTTGTGTGATCCCGAAAGATTCACAATCTAAGGCACTTCTTCCCATAAGTTCTTAATTGGCTAGTCGATCTGTTCGCGACCGATTCGGGCACCATCGGTTCAGTTTGATTATCATAATCTCAGTTTGACACTTTTGACAGTATATCCACCATTAATGTTAATAAGCGTTTTTCGATCAAAATGTGGTGAACAAGTCTTTTTATTTTAAGTTGTGATTTGCTCAATACCTAAATAATATTCTCTATTCATATTGACAGTTTAGTGACAATATATTTAGTGCAAATAAATAATGATTGTGCTGTGCCGTTTGCAGAAAGCAGTTTAGAAAAGAAGAAAATCGATCGTTCCATAGTCGTAACATGATGAAGTTCAGTTTACAGTTATAAAGTAAATAGCAATTAAATTTTAATATCCTTTCAATACATATATTTATCTTACTGTAATATCGTATGCCTACATCACGTTATATAAAGAGCCGGTAATGCAGGAATTGCAATAATTCATTTTAATGAAAATATTTACCATTCTACACATTTTCTACACACAACGCCACTGTTGCCTATGGGATGTGATGTTCATCTATTCTTTTTAATGGACATATAATGTGACTGTTAGGAGCAAACAAGGTATATAGTGAAAAAATAGCCTGTTATCTAGATATAAATTCTTTAATCGGAGGGAAAAACGGTTTTTTTTCATTTTAACCCTCCCAGGAAAAAACCCATTTTTGGGAAAATTTCTAATCTAACTCAACTTTTAGTCTAAAAAATAGATTAAAATTGGTGGTAAAGGAGGAGGGTCTCTAAGGCCGGTTTTCGGCCTATTTTATTTCTTAAGGAAAAAATTTGAAAAACATTTTTTTAGTATCTTCTAACAATATTTAATCGAATCCACCCCAAACGAAACTTTCCCCCATCCTCCCTTTTTACCCTGTCACCCCATCCTCCCCCCTCCCACCCTTCCGAAACAACGAAAATACACGTACAAAATCAAAAATATCCTTATTCAGCAAAAATCATGTTAAAATGTTTCAACGGCCTCGAAAAAAATCAACTGAATGCTGATTATTTAATAGTTTAGGGAGGTATAAATAGGGGAGGTGAGTGCGGGAAAGTTTCGTTTGGGGTGGAATCGATTAAATATTATTAGTAGATACTAAAAAAATGTTTTTCAAATTTTTTCCTCGAGAAATAAAATAGGCCGAAAACCGGCCTTAGAGACCCTCCTCCTTTAAAAATGGGAAAAAAACAGGTTTTTTTCATTTTAACCCTCCCAGGAAAAAAACCATTTTTAGGAAAATTCCCGATGAGGGAAAAACCCATTGTCATTTCTGGTAAATATTATACCGAACATTTATAACTACATGATTTTACTAAAATTTCTTAAAAATAAAACTGTCAATTAACAACTTTTGCAACGCGCATAATAGTTTCAAATTGTTCACATTATTTTTCTACGAAAATTAAAGTATTAATCCAATAATTACAGAAAGAGCCATCAACGCAGCTTAGCTGGGCAGGTCCCCTCCCTGTCAAAAAATCCTATTTCAAACTTATAGATAATAATAAATTTTTTATGGGTAATCACAAGAGCCTATCTGGTTTATAAGGTTTTATACAGTACATTAATTTTGCCATATAGAAATTATATTGGGATGAATAAGTATCTAAAGGAGTCTTAATTGAGTTGGAATACCCATGTTGTTATTGGTATGTTTCGATAAGTGTTTATACTAAAAACAGTTTTTATATGGCATTACAACTTTTAATTTGATACGTTCTCATGGGATCTGAATAGTGTTGAAACTGAAACTGAAATTGTTTCTTATATGTATATGGTTTTTGTAAGATCTGAGGGGTTATCAGTTTTAGTTTATATAATGATTGAATGAGAATTTATAAGGATACGAATTAAAAAGTATTAATAAGGAATTACATCGAATAATTTTGTGACTTTTTATGGGATCTGAAGGGTAATGAAATTGAAAAATATACTAAGGAGTTCTTAGTAGACATTTTATACATTCGTATAAGGATATATTTGTACTTATTTTTATAAGACTTCATGGGTACATATCAGTTTAGTTTATACAAGAATTTAATGGAAACGTGTAAGGATGCATGTTAAAAAGTATGAATAAGGTACCCACCTTATTATCGAATACTTTTGTGAGTTTTTTTTGGAATCTGAAGAGTAATGAAATTGAAAAGATATACCAAGGAGTTCCTAGTAGGCATTTTATACATTTTTATAAGGATATATTCAGAGACGAACCCACGGGGGGTTATGGGGGGGTACGCTCCCCCCCCAATGTTGATTGAGTTGGAAAAATCACAAAAATGTAAAAAAATCTGTATTGGGTATAATTGCAAAAAAACGAATAATGAGTTGATAAGAATTAAATGACATTGTCACTATGACCATTTTTTATAAATAATTTTAATTGATATTATTTATGACTAGATGCGACTGATGTGAGAGCCACCGAATAGTCGACGGACAACGCACAACGCCGACGGTCCGACGGGCCTACGCGACGGGCCAACAAAATAAACTCGTCAACTCGCGGAAATTCGACGTTCGACCCAGTAGACGGCACGGCCAGAGCATACAATTCACAAAGATTGTCTTACATTAGAAATATTAGAATATTTCTCCTTTTTGCCTTTATCAATACAATGCTTTGTCCTAGCTATAAAGTCGTTGGTTGTTGGTTTATACTGAGTATCACTAATATCAGTTGCCAACCTCTCAACGAGAGATAATAATAATAACAAATTGTTAAAATATTAAATTCTTAGAGGACACTGAATCAGAATCTGGGACTATTAAAGGGGTCTACAGACGATACAGCTGCTGGGACCCGACATTGTTGGTACGCTTTGAAGATAATTGGAATTCCAGCGGACCAGTTCACTTAATGCTACCTATTGCGTATCACAATGTGAAGTGGGAAGTGGCCGGTAGCCGTACTAGCGCGGAAGTTCACGAGCTTGCGCCCCGATTTGCGCGTAATCGTATTGTATCTTCACGGTCATTAAACTATAATGGTTACCTCATCCAGTAGTTTCTAGACGAAGGAGAGCGCGGGGTCAACTTAGGTCTAGCGCCTACATCATGTAGTTTAGTTAAACTTCTTTTGCATAATATTTGTATCGCTAGGCTACTTATAGATTAAGTCTGAAATAAAAAAAAAAACAAGGAAATATAAGTTGTAAAAAAAATGGGCAGTTGGCAAATTAGTTGTAGCTTCCCCCCCCCAAAAAAATAGCTGGGTTCATCTCTGGATATATTTGTACTTATTTTTATAAGACTTCATGGGTCCATATCAGTTTAGTTTATCTATGAGTTTAATAAGAATTTATAGGGACATCTATTAAAATTATTCATAATGATTTACAATTATTAATTGTACCCAGGCAGCAAGGTGCCATCATTATGACGTCGTTTTTTCGGCATCAATTACGTCAATTTCACCTTCAGCATGACGTAAAAATGACGTGAAAAAGACGGCACAATGTCACAGCCCAATGACGTCATACATATGACGCCAATATGACGTATTGGTAATCAGTGAATTTTGCGATAAGGGATGCAAATCTCTCATTATAATATTTTTCTACAATTATTAATAAAGTTTTTGACGAAAAAAAAAAAAAAAAACGGAATGTGCAGGGACCGAACCGCGGACCTTTTGACTCGCAAATCAAATCAAATCAAATCAAAGATATTTATTAATGTTTAAAGACATGAATGCACCTCAGGTGGGTCCAGTCTAGAGCCGATCACCCCACCGCGGCGTGCAACGTCGCAGTAGGTAGGTGATCGGGTGGAGGGGTTTAGCTTCGGCTGTAACAACAGATGAAATTGGGGCGTTAGGGCTCCTGTTTAACATATATAAAAAACTTAAACCTAACAATTTCGTTGAACAATAATCCAGGAAGATATTAAAATACTTAGAAATAGCTAGAACTACAAAGAAACAATTGCATTTTTAACACACGCGCACCGTCGCACGCGCGCACTAAATTTATGAAGAAAATCTTGTTGTCCATACGGGAGAAACTTAGTGAAAAAACCCGTTCGAGAGTCACGGATTTATCCAGTAGTCTACCTGCCTCTGGAAGGATGGGGTGAGGGGAGATTATGATTTTAAAAGTTGGGATTTACTAGCAGTTATTGGTCTAAAGGGAATTTGGAAGAAACAAAAAGGGACAAAAGTAATAAAATGCAACTAATGAGGGAATAGAGGGGCTACAAGTAAAAGGTGGTGAAAATAAAAGGTGGTGAAAGGAAAGTGTGGTATAGGAAAGATGTGGCTAGGGAGGTTGCCGAAAGATAGGCAACGCCTGGTATGGTAATGGGTGTTTCAGGTTGAAAAGTATGGCATTATGCTGTCTGATTCGTGTGATGTCTCGGGTTAGCGGACTTTCGCCCAGTTTGAATTGGTAGAATTTTTGGGAAGTTTCCCGGACGAAGTCCTCTAGTGGGGTTATGTCGTGGCAACGTGCATAGAGATCTCTGAGGGAGGTGTACCTACCGGAGTCTGAAATGAGGCGCATAAATTTATGTTCTAAAACTCTAAGTTTCCGCATTGTCGTGGCCGGGATGCTGCACCACACCGGCGCCGCTTATGTGATGGCCGGTCTGATCAGATCGTATACAATAATTTTTTATTAGTCCTGTTTAGTCCGCTACCCCACGCCAGGAGCGGATACAGACTTCTGGACATGGAGTAGGCCTTACATCCAGTCTCGTTTATGTGCGTGTTGAACGTCAGTCTCCTGTCCAAGTTGACCCCCAACGCACCGTTTGATTTGAATTTCTTTACCCCCCCCCGATCGAAAGTGGCGTTAAAATCTGATCCGATCCGAATCTTCCACTTGTCGTAATACGCCGTGGCACGGGCCATGTGCGCCTTGAGTAGCATGTTCGCCGCTTGTGCGTTATGCGAATGCACGTACATGGCCGTGTCGTCGGCGTACTTGGCAAAATTCGTATTCGGGAACTCCGGGAAGTCGGAGACGTATAGATTGTATAACTTTGGTGACAGACACGACCCCTGGGGGACGCCCGCGCGAATATCCCTTCGAGTTGAAAGTTTATTATTCACCCTGACCTGCAGCGATCTGCCTGTCAGGAAAGAGTGAATAAGTTTGGTGATGTGCGTAGGAAAGTTAAGCGTATTAAGTTTGTAGAGTAAACCCGGGATCCATACTGTATCGAAAGCTTTCTCAATATCGAGGAGCACCATCACTGTGCTTTTTCCGCGGTTGCATTGCACTTTGACGTCATTCACGATCCTGACGACCTGGTGTACAGTACCCCTGCCCTTCCTGAAACCGAACTGACACTCATCGTCGATATGGAGTTCATCCTGGGCACCGTCTAGTCTGACCAGGATGACCTTCTCCACCAACTTGGAGATCGCCGACAGCAACGAGATCGGTCGATAACTGCCGGCGAGTTTGGGGTTCTTGTTCGGTTTCAGTATTGGCACAACCACGGCGCACTTCCACCGGCTGGGCCAGTGTTGTAGCCGCAGGATCGCGTTGACAATGTACGTCAATTGCACAATGCCTTTCCGCGGAAGATATTTGAGCAGCCTGTATTCGATAGTCTGCCCCCGGGGCCTTGTCGTTAGGTAAAGTCCGGACAATGCCTGCGACCTCCGAAGGCTTGGCCATGACTTTTAAAAATTCGTGTCTCGTCAATTGGATGTCACGGCCAATCAGTTCGTTATAGTTATTAAGGTACCAAGGGTGTTATAAGGATAATAACGCACCGAGGTCGGCAGTGTACAATCCCGAGGGCCCCTGGCCCGAGGGAGTGTACGTCGACCGAGGGCGTCATTATCCTATAACACCCGTGGTGCCTTCAACGTTTAATGTCCTGCAAATCTGTTATTTAATTCGAATTTTTTTGTGACATTTACGATTTATTAATTTGACATCTATTATGTTCAGAACGATTTGATTTAAAAGAGAGTAAAAATCAAAATTGTTTTTAAACGCCGCCATTGCATAGCAACGCATTTTGTTTGTCAATAACGCTATCATAATTTGCTTGTTTTGGGTTGTATTATAATTTTATAATGCCCTAGGGCGTTATAGATATTCATAACGCCCTAGGGCGTTATTTTTCATTTAATGTATCTCAAAATTGGGTGGTTATTGTAAAATAACAGACTTGTAGGACATTAATGTCATTAATGTCCTACAAGTCTGTTATTTTACAATAACCACCCTATTTTGAGATACATTAAATGAAAAATAACGCCCTAGGGCGTTATGAATATCTATAACGCCCTAGGGCATTATAAAATTATAATACAACCCAAAACAAGCAAATTATGATGACAAACAAAATGCGTTGCTGTGCAACGACGGCGTTTACAAACAATTTTGATTTTTACTCTCTTTTAAATCAAATCGTTCTGAACATAATAGATGTCAAATTAATAAATCGTAAATGTCAAAAAAAAAATTCGAATTAAATAACAGACTTGCAGGACATTAAACGTTGAAGGCACCACGGGTGTTATAGGATAATGACGCCCTCGGTCGACGTACACTCCCTCGGGCCAGAGGCCCTCGGGATTGTACACTGCCGACCTCGGTGCGTTATTATCCTTATAACACCCTTGGTACTTTAATAACTATTTCGATGCGGTCGTGTCCCGGATCGTTAGGTATTTGTGGGTTATGTATGTCAGCAAAATGGGTTGCTAAGTCATCCACTTTTTGGGCGTCTGTCATCGCAGTCCGTCCGTTAGCGTTGGTCAGTGCGGGTATCGCCACCCGCGTATTTTTCATGGCCCTCGACAGCTTCCACAGCGAGTTGTCCCGAGGATTTAACGTCTCCAGCCTATCCCGCCATTTCCGATTTTTTGCGGTGTTGATTGCGGTCCTGATCTGCCGTTGCAGCCTGCCCATCTCAGCCTTAGCGGCGACATCGCGATTTCGCTGCCAAAGCCGTCTAAGTCTATTCTTTTCCTGAATGTCTTGTATGACTGCTGCGTCGAGTCGGTCTTTGTAAGGATTGATCGTTATCGTAGTTGCAACACTCTGTTTGGCGCGCTGCACTACCCTTGTGAACTCCTCCACCACATTTTCCAGTTCGGTGGGTGTGGTGATATTGTTAGCAAGTGTCAGGTGTGTGTTGATGTGTGTCTTGTAGAGGCGCCAATCGGCGCCCCTATAAGATGTGATTTTTCGTGTGGTGTCTTCCCTCGACATGTTATTCAATTTTAACAGAATTGGATTGTGGTCGGATGTGAGTTCCTCCAGCGCCACTGGTGGCGTCGAGTTCCTCACACCCTTGTTGACCACGATGTCGAGGGTGGAAGGTATTGTACCGTTATCCGGAAAATGTGTGGGATCGTCCGGATGTTGCAGCAAGACATTATGATTACTCACGTAATCATACAGAGTATTGCCGTTGGCGTTGTTGCGATGGCAGTTCCATGCGTTATGTCGTGCGTTAAAGTCGCCTATGAGCAAGCAGCGTGGGCTCGCGCTCAGCAAATTCTCAAGACAACCCGCCGTGAACCCGTTCGAGGGCCAATTGTACGCGGCGACAATACTCATGCCACCTTCCAGCGTCACACACACGTTCTCCATGGACGTGTTCCGTAGACAACGATGTGTGCGCAATGTCGGACTTTATGAGTATGGCCACCCCGCCGCCTCTGTTGATGTCGGCCCTATCCTTTCTGATTGTCGTGTACCCTCGGACGCGCAGTTTGTCCCGTTCGTCGAGTTTCGTCTCATTCAGAAGCATAATGTCGATTCTATGCCTCGTCAGATAGTTTATTAAAAATGGAATTTTATTACCTATCCCATTGGCATTCCACGAAGAGACCTTTAGCTTAAAAGGCATCGGCAGGTAGGTCCCTGAAGAAGGCCGTGACCACCTGGAATCTGTCGAAAGCGCAGGTGCAGCTCTCGAGCTTCTCATTAAGTTTGTCCATATGGAAAAGCAGCTGGTCAGTTGACAGCTGCCAATTGTCGAATTATTGTATTCACATCATACATGAATTGAGTTACCTAAACAGTATAAACTCATAACATAAAAATAAGATTTGCACTGTGTTATTGCACTTTGACAGCTAGCTGACAGCCTGTTGACAGCTGCCAATTGTCGAATTATTGTATTCATACATGAACTGAGTTACCTAAACAGCATAAACTCATAACATAAAAATAAGATTTGCACTTTGTTAAGGCACTTTCTCAGCTAATTGACAGCTGTCAAGTGTCAATTTGGACAATTTGACATCGGATTTGAATTCAGCAACCTCAAAAACATAAACCTAGTCATTAAAATCGAAAAAGTAAGTTATTTAAAAATCTATAAAGACTGCACGAATAAATAATCTGTGGTGGAGCTTTGGAGCTTTCAAGCTCCGTAGCAGCCAAAGTATTGATTTTCGAGCTTTGTGCCCATTGAGACTTTTGCTTGGGATGACGAAACCTAAAACATATCCAAAATTCAGACGATTTGACCGAAATTCCATAAGATTATTGCGGGGTCCTTTGGAAATTGCAGGGTCTTTTACATAAGATAAAATGCACCTATATACCTAATATTGTTTCTTAAAAACTATACTACCATAAATATTCATCTAATATGTGTCTATCTCAATTTCCTATAATAAACTCAATTATTAGGTGCCGATATCATTTAATAATATAAAATCCCGATATCCATTACTATAACTTTTATCATTAAATTTGCTGGATACCCTGGTGGCGCAGTCAGTTAAGGCGCTGGGATAAACGAGATTAGTGTTGGGCGAATTCAAATTAAAATACTAATCCGAGTATCAAAATACTCGCTTATTGATTCCGAGTATTAAAATTTCATCCGAATAAATATACTCAGATTAATTTTAAGTACAAAACAAAAAACAAATGTCAAATCTTGCTGCTCTGGAAAGTAAACAGTTTGGTAAACAGTAAAAATAGGAGGTGTCACACTACTACTGTCGGTTGTGATTCTCCCCCCACTCATTAATTATGAGACATGGAAAAAAAATTTTTTTTAGATTTCTCCCCCCTCCCGCTCAGCGAGTTTTGAAATCAGGGAGAAAAATTACTAACATCAGTCCCACTTGCATTTGCTCTAACCGCGATCGCAATTACTGTTGACAGAGTGATTGAAAAATCGCGATATCGCATACCTAATACCTATAGTGAAAATTTAATTCGACATCGAATGATTAATCCGAATATTCTTGTTATCCGATTCCGTGTAATCCGAATACCGAAATCATCCGAATATCTGCATCACTAAACGAGATACGTACATAGTAGACGTGGGTTCGAGACCCAAACAAGGTAAGTAAAATTGTTTAATTATCACTGAGCTCAGTCAATGAACGTTCAATAAGGGGGTCTAGAGGGAAATGCCGAGATCACAATTTTTGACTTGGGGGCTGTGTTTGGACTATTTAGGAGGTAAACATACCAAAAGTCCCCGAACATAGGAGGTGAGGGGGATGCAGGGGAGCACGAAGAAGGTCCCGGTTTTTTGTTTTTCGCTCATATCTCGAAAACGGTTAGCCCTAATCAAAAAGTGGCTATATGCAAAATTAAAGCTGACTAAATTTTCTACAGTAATGCTTCTATTAATTTTTTTCATGTCTGTTATGGTTCAGTAATGAATTGTATATCTTTTGACTGTATTCTAACTTTATTATAAATTAATAATAAATTTTAATAATCATCGTAGAAAAAAATTTCTTGTACAGATATCCGTTTCACAGCAGACTGAACTGAAATATCGAATAAAAAATGTCTGTGCGTCTGTAAGTGTGTGTGTGCGTATATATCTATGTGTGCGTGTATACCGTTTTTTGTAAAAACTATAACTTCTTTTAGACTTAAAATATTTGATTTCAATTTGGAACATATGTAAAACAGCATATTACCATAATTCCTATTGAAATTGGGCCATATCTGTAATACATGGTGATAACCAGAAGCCTACAAACTCTCATACATAAAATACGTTTTATTTTAATTTCAGTGCAAAATATTACTAAGCATACAAAAATAAGAAGATGTATAAGAATTCTAAACCGCTATATACCGGGTGTATGTTAGGCAAACCAACTTTATTTAAATTAGATGATATATCAGTGTTATCCTAAAATATCAAACATGGTATTTTTAATAACTTTATTATGAAGTAAGAATTGCAGGCCTCTGGTTATCACCATGTATTAGAGATATGGCCCAATTTCAACAGAGATTATTGTAATATGCTGTCTTACATATGTTCCAAATTGTAATCAAATATTTTAAGTCTAACAGAAGTTATCGTGTTTACAAGAAGCGGTATACACGCACACATAGATATACACACACACACACACTTACAGGCACAAAGACATTTTTTATTCGATATTTCAGTTCAGTCTGTTGTGAAACAGATATCTGTACAAGAAATTTTTTTCTACGATTATTAAAATTTATTTTCAATTTATGATAAATTTATAATAAAGTTAAAATACAGTCAAAAGATATACAATTCATTACTGAACCATAGCAGATACAAAAAAAAAAAACAAAATTGAATTGTTTATTTTTACAAACTCTTGCCAAGTGTCCTACCTTTTTACAGTTGTCACAGTGATACTCCTTGTAATGACATTCATTTTTATGGTTAATGCCACAATGTCTACAGTTTTTCATTGAAAAATTTACTTTTTTACCTTTAATATTACAATTGTTTTGTTTACTTTTCCAATATCCACCATTTTGATGCGTTTGACGTCCGCGATGGTTGCTTCCACCATTTGTCGCTTGGGGTCTCTGCTGTTCTCTATGATCTGGACTTTGATTTCTTTTCGACCTGCCGGTATTGTAGGGTAGCTTTTTGTCGAACTGGCTTCCCATTTTGCCTCTGTTGCTCCCATGATGGCGCTGTTCGACGAAATTTACATTTCCTAGGGCCTCTACATTATTCGATACGGTTTCTACCTTCAAGGCCAATGAATACATTTTTTCTAGAGTAGTTTTTTCATCCTCTTCAAACAGTCGATCTGCTATTTTCTTCTTACTTATCCCCGTTACAAATTTGTCCTTCAATATTGCCGTCAAGTCTTCACTGAATTTACAATTTACTGCAGTGCGTCTTACTTTTGCATACCACTCTGCGATAGTCTTGCCCTTCTCTTGTTGCATACTGTAAAATTTTTGGCGTTCTCTCCACACACTGACCTGAGTCCCATAATGTTGCTCCAAGAACTTACATAACTTTTCGTACTTCTGTTCCTTGGGCAGTACTGGATGTGAAAGGTCCCTTAGGAGCTTATAAGTCTGCGGTCCAATCGAGCTTAAAATTACTACTTACTACTACTATTACTAACTTTTTTACTTTTTCGTCACTAATACTATTAGCTTCAAAATATTGCTCCAATTGCTCCTGATATATCAGCCATTCGTCCACTTCCGGACAAAATTCTGGAAATTTATGTGTTCGAATTACCCGAACTTCTCGTGTTTTTTTACCTCGTCGCCAAATGTTATGTATGATGGAGAGAAACGGTAGTATGCAGGTATAAACTTTATTGAATTCTATCACAGACTTTTATATAATTTACAATCATCGTTAATCACTAGACAAGTTATATATACAGGTGCGTATAGGTAGGCTTCATAATTGTGACTGCCCGTTTGCCTATCGGTCCGGAACTACTCGTCTTGTACGAATGGCGTGGTGTGGCGCGAGATTCAAATACACTACACTCATTCACACATTTTTATTCAATATGAAATTATCCATTTTCTGTATATTGGTACCTTAATCAGATCACGCTAATATACTACTTAGAAAAACACTTTAAAACACATTATTGGAAAACCAACCAAAACAACTACTCTTCTAGCTAATACTGACGAAGTAGTGAATTACATGATGGGATTCCTGGCATTTTAAGGCAAAAAATATATTGAAAATACTTAAAGTAAGTATTTTCATAATAAATAAAAAAGTGTGTAAGTTGTGATTTGCATAATACCTAAATAATATTCTCTAATCATAATGAAAGCAAATAAATAAAAAAATTATTAATTGTAAAAATAAATCAAGAATAGGCTTGTAAATAATGAACAAATGTTTCTATACTCTACTGATGAGAACTAATAAGTTCGAAAAAACTTGTACAACTTTTCTAGAGTTGAAATAGAATGTAAGGTTCAATAACTGTTGTGAATGACTGAATTTTAATAAATGATTTAAGTATTTTCAATATATTTTTTGCCTTAAAATGCCAGGAATCCTATCATGTAATTCAATAGTTCGTCAGTATTATAGCTAGAAGAGTAGTAGTTTTGGTTTTAAAATATATAAATAAATGATAGGAAATAGCATTTCACAAAATTTTTATCCAATTACAAAACTAAAAAAAATCAGGAAACATTTTTTTTTAATTTAAAAATGAAAAATATATTTTCATATTTGCGAAAAGTATAATAATAAATGACTAACAAACTATAATGTTATACGCATAGCGCTTATTGGATAAAACAACTAATGGGGTGTGCACTTTTGGTTTTACCAACTATTTGTCTCTAGTAGTATGTTTTCGCTCAATACCTTTTGAGTTATTTGCCGAAAACCTATTTGAAATACCTCATTCTCAAGCTAAAATCTCAATTTTGAAGTCGTTATAACTTAAAAACTATCAATGTATATGAAAAGTTGCATTGAACCTTTTCTTATCAAAATTTGATTATCTTTCGGCTCCGATGTTTTTTTTTTAGGTGCCACCCCCTATAAATTAGCAAGCCCCCGGATAATACTGAAACTTTGCTTTGACGCATTTACTTTAAAGTTGCCAAAAATGAATGAAATTCGTTTCATATGACATTATTCCGAAGTTAAAACCTCTAGTTACTGTACTATTATCGGCACGTATCTGATGATTGAAAACAATGTATGAAAGTACCTGATATTTTATTCATTCAGTAAATGTGGCTGAAGACCACTGTTGCCAACTCTGTTAGACGAGGAAACTGTAGATAAGCAAAAAAAAACTAGAAAACTGGGAATTTATTTTAGTGAAACTGTTAATCTACTGTTTTTTTTTACTATACAGGGACCGCCACTTAAAACTGCTTAGACTCGCAACTTCCTTATTTTTTAAGCTTCGACCATGTTCGGCACATCAAATTTTAGATATTTTTAAGGCCTTTAAATATGCATATACAGTAGTGGCAGCCAAAGTTCTTGGGTCGATCCCCATAATAAGATAGAGGGAAATATAAAGAGCAAAATAATGTACGCGAAAGAGAGCGATATAACAACAACGATGCCAGCACTTGTGTATGTTAAGAGTTCCGCCCTCTATCCCCTCTTATTGTCCCCCCTACAGCTTGAGACGTTTATGATGAAAACAGCAGTTTCCTAAAAATTGTTTAGTACATTTCAAGATGAGTTGGGATGTACTACTCTTGTCAAAAATGATGTTACGCGTATTGGAGTTTGCTGGTTGGAAGTTATTTCATGCATTTTTTAATGCTCAAATAACTAAAATACTGTTTTATTTTTGCACATTTTTAGCCATGTGGCTTGAAAATTAAACTAGCATTCCTTCCCTAGGTACATAAATAAAATAAATAAAAATTCTTTAAATAAATAGGATTTCTCCCCTTTCCAGATCACAGTCATTTTAGGTGGGGATGTCTAAGCGAACACTCTGCAGTGATGGGATAAAGTGGGGTAAAAAGAAAATGCGAAATCGGATGAAATCCAATTATTGATTAATACGGCTTTATTTGCAATTGGTTTCTTGTTAAATTAATTTAATTAACAGTAGCTCATAGAAACATCATGATTTGTTAAACTTATTTAGATTTATGCTGCATATTTTAACATGGCGTAAAATAATTTACGTTCCCCAATCTCCCCCAATGTCAAATCTCGGTATGCTTTGCCGGCAACAGGTTAGAAGCTCCTCCCACAGTCTACACGTGTGCACCTCTCATTGGGATGTCTAAATTAAACAGGCAGGCAAATATGGGCGTGCCGTTTTTTTTTTTATCCATAGTTCACCCATGTCCTCAAAACATAATCTTTGTCTAATTATGAAGAAATGACAGAAACAGAATGAGTTGACGCAAATGTATCACAAAGAAAATTCAGTAAAAGATGAAGGATTATCTTGACGACTAAAAGTAGCTAGAGAGAAAAGTAGCAACAGCGTAGGTTAAATCTCTTTCTTTTCAGCATATTATTTGTCCATTTCTCTTCTCTTCTACCTTACATTGGCATCAACTCAATATTTTAACATGCCACTACTGTATAGTAATTTAAAAAAAAAAATTTTGAAAACATTACGAAAAGAAAATTAATTTCATTGAATATTTTTTTCCCTCACCCTGTACATGAACTGTGTTAATGTTTTCTTATAGAGGTTTTAATTAGCTTCAATTTATGTTTAAAAAATTTTGCAATTTCCTATTATTTAGTACATTTTAACATTGTTTTTAAAAATATTTATTTCTTTTGTTTCTCGTTGCCGTTCTGTTACGTTGAGTATTGTTTGTGATATGCCTTTTACAAATAAAGCATAAAATTATTATTTACATTTTTTCAGTTATTAAAAAAAAAATCAGTTTGGAATCGGAAGGAGTATTTTTAATTTTTTTTCTCTAAAACGAAAGAGAATATCGAATATGACGTAATAACATAAATTGAAGCAACATAAATTGAAACTAATTATTTATTTATGAACACATTAACAAAGTTCATGTACGGGGTGAGGGAAAAAAATATTCAAGAAAATTATTTTTTTTTGGTATTAATTTTTTCAAAAATTTTTTTTTAAATCACTGTATGCATATTTAAAGACCTTAAAAAACCGCTGCCCAAGGAATCACTACTTCCACATCCAGATTCTCTATCCAAGTCACTCACAATGAAAAAACTTTGTATGTGAAAATAATTGTTTATGGAACTTTAATAATATAATATTGGAAATCCTCTACCCCAAAAACCCATAAAACGATACCCCGCGTCGGTAGTGGGGTGATAGGGGGGTGGTAGTGGGGGGGTGGAAGAAGTAAAAAAATATTTTGAGGTTTCTGGTCCCTGTACATACACTTAATCACAATTTTTTTTCATCCCCTTTAATAAGGGGGTGGGGGTGGTAATGGGGGTGGCTAATGCCAATTTTTTTTTTTTTTGAGACCTTAGCTTCTCTTGTATATACTAAATACCAATTTCGTGGACTCTTACCTGCTTGATTTACCCATTTACCCCAATTTACACCCCAACTCTTCGACGGAACAAGATGAAAATATAATCTAGTTCTAGATCTCGTTAAAGTACATATGTGTACCAAATTTCAAGTCAATTACGGTTCCAGAGTAAACGTGCGCACAAAAAAAAGTTACAGACAGACAGAAAATTTTTTTTCGCTCAAACTTAAAATCTCGACGTTTCATGACATTTTAAGCCTATTTGGACAATAAAAATTTTTAAAAATTTTTTTGTCGTTACTATACTTTCACTGGACGTGGAAGTAAATATCTACAATTTGATGTGTCAACATGGTCGTAGCTTAAAAAGTAAGGAAGTTACGAGTCTGTACCTTTTCCACTCTTTTTTAACCATTCACTAAATCTTTCCTCATTTAGCCACGAATCTATAAATTTTTGTTCATATTTCGTATATTTCTTTTTTAGGTGTACTATGACTAGTAGACGCTATATTATCGGAATTAGGGGCCATCCATAAATGACGTCACGCCAATTTTTGAGATTTTAGACCCCCCCCCCCATTGTCATGTTTTGTCATGCTGAGTTAGACCCCCAAAAAAATTACGTCACGCTTATAGAGCCCCCCCCCTATGTTTTTTTTGGGGTGCTAGTAGAAATCCAAAAAAACTTTACCAACCTCATG
The DNA here is from genome assembly GCA_936432065.2 of Rutpela maculata. Classification (NCBI taxonomy): domain Eukaryota; kingdom Metazoa; phylum Arthropoda; class Insecta; order Coleoptera; family Cerambycidae; genus Rutpela; species Rutpela maculata. Next base: position 110,967,754 of record OW386286.2, read on the forward strand.
GGCGCAATTCTACTAAAAATCAAAAAAAAATAATTTACATTTAGTCACATAATCAAGAACTAAACGATAAAAAATATTCGAATTAAAACAGTATATCGGTCTGGGTTTTACTGGTCATAAACAACGAGTTCGGACAAGACTGCGTAATCATCATAATGGGTTTCCAAACTAGAGTCAAAGATTAGAAAATTAACCTCTTATCTTTGCTAGAGTGTGGATTTTACAAGTAGCTATAGCGCTAGCGGCACATCTAACGACTATTATGAAACCTACTTAGAAATCATCAGGGATGTATCTACAATTATTTCAGTGGATGTGGCATTTTTCCTTTTTGATGGACTTTAAAAAGTTCAGGTAATACCTTAATAAAGTAATTGATCCATATGCAAAAAAAAAACTGTAGATTTAGCAGGTCGGACTAAAAACTGGGAAGAAAACCAAAAAACGGTAGATCTACTGAAAAAAATGTAGGGTTGGCAACTATGCTGAAGACAGAAACGAAATCAGAAATGACAAACAATTATTTACAGTGGACCAATGAAGTAATGCACATGAAGTTAAAATCTTACAGAATTGAAAAGTATTTTCCTATAAAACCAAACATATGTATGTTGAAAAGAGTTGAGCAGCTAAAATTATCTAAACTATAAAAATAAGATAACTACCCACTAAACACGAAACATTTATGAAACGTTTCGAAAAAATTGTAATCTGGAAGAAATGAAACATTTCCTAGAAACATATCTGTTTATATTTTTGACACATTTCCGAAATTCATATTTGTAATTTTGCAGAAACATTTCATATATATCCCACTAAACACGAAACATTTATGAAACGTTTGGAAAAAATTGTAATCTGGAAGAAATGAAACATTTCCTAGAAACATATCTGTTATATTTCTGACACATTTCAGAAATTCATAATATTTATTATTTTGCAGAAATATTTCATATATATTGGTTCCGTCGGTAAAATATATATGAAATCATGAATTCAAATGACATCGGTAACAATATGTCCATTCCTCGCGATTTTTAAAATGCCTTGTTTGTAAAATTACAACTATTCTCGACTTAGATTCCGTCTGGAATACTGAATGCTTGGTTATTAATAAGTAATTACTCAAAAACTAGACGTCAACGAATAATGTGGAGAATATAATAATCCTATATAAAGATCTGAAATATTGATATTTGTAAACTCTGCAAACCATAAAAACTATATGATCATCTCCATGCGGTAAGTTGTGGAATTACATTTATCGAAAAATACGAAGGAATAGTATACAATCGTTTACAATCGATACGATTCTGCCTATTTGTTTTATAGCAACTAATTAGTAATTATAATTACTGGAAATTTCAACTCCAAATCGAGATATCAACATACCAGTATTGGTAGATTATTGCACAGAATACATCAATTAAAACGTCAAATTGTAGAAATTCATTTATTAAAATGAGAAACGAAAACATAGGACCGGACCGATGACGATTCTAACATGGACAAATGTACAGAGCATCTGAGAAGCTAGCCGCCACCAACATCAACGCCATTTGCATTTTGCTATTGTTGCAGTTAAGTAAGTTTTATCTTTATGCCTGGAAGGACACTGATGTGTGCATCAAAAATTAAAAAAAAATAGTGTGGGCGTCGGATTAGTTAATTATTATTAATACTTAAAGTGCTGTGGTTTTTGAAACATACATTGTTTTTTCAGTAATGGACGAGAAGAAGGTTAAAAAATATCCATCTGTGTTCTGTACATTCAATTTGTGATTGTTTTCAGCCCCTGGCGAAGGCTTAGTACCAGCATGAATAAAACATTCGAAACTTAGTATCGGCGTGGTTCATATCAGGCTCAGTAGCGGTTCATCAAATAGAAGACAAAATAATATTCCTAATGGTTAACCACTTTTGAGGACAACTGCCAACTTGATTTTATGAAGCTGATATTTTATTTTATGGAGGAATAATACACTTTTGTTATATATTTTTATATTTATATACTATGTTTTTTTTAGATATTTACAGTTTACAAATATTTAAAAGTGTTTCTAATACATGTTTTTTTTTATATTTACTGGGTAATTTTATTTATTTGTAGACATCTAAATGCCAAGGAAAGATTGATGGGACCGACAGCCCAGCGAAGATAAGTAAATGTTAGTGTCTTAAAATAAAAAAAAGTACCAGAGCAATAAATAAAAATGTCTGCTTGCTTTAACTGATTTACTTTTACTAATATTTACAGCCTGTATCCGCCAGTTCGCTTTTTAATAAGAACTATTGGACTTGAACAATTAGAATTGGAGCTTCTTATAATCCCCGCATCTAATAATTCTTTTATTTTATCTCTAACCGGCCGGCATGGTAGCTCAATCGGTTAAGGCGTATTGAGTGGCGAATACGCTGATCGACTCGCTACCGCGCTCTGGGTTCGACCCCCAGCCCCGGTATTGACAACACCGGTGGGTGTGGATGTATGTCTGCATTTTTCCGAATGTGTAACCCCCTTCCGGACAGCCTTGGCTTTGGATTTGGGGGTTGTCTACTATCTGTGGTGTGTTTTATGTTTAACAGTCAGAGTAATATCAAATTTAACCAAGTCTGTAAAACCTAATTCATTTGAGTTGCATGCGAAACTATCTTCATAATTTTTAAGCAGGCAAATTAAATTATCTTTATCATTATCATGCAGAATTCCGCAATTAATTTTTGAAATGTCTAGTTTTAATGAAATAAAAGTATTGGGCAATGAACAAAGATCTACTTCTCTTACCACTATCCGGTCTCCTCTACCTACTGTACGATTTTGATTCCAAACCATAAGCGTATTGGCCAGATTGATGACATTTACTGTAGAAATTGGCCCTTCCAGAATTTGAGTAGGTATGTTGTACTTTTCCTTTTCGTAGGCATGAAGTCGGCTGGCAAGAAGAGTTGAGTCGCCAATTCCCTCAACAGTAACCACAACTCGTGCTTCCTGTAGAGGTGGAATGTAGGTATCTTCATAGGTCCTCACCACGTACCTTTTTTCAGTAGGGGCTGGGCATGATGGCAAAGAGGTAAATTGTTCCATAGTTGACAGAGTGACTTCTGGACCTTTAATGGTAACTTTCAGCCGTTCGTCGTTGATAATTGGCTGTCCTATTATGATGTCCACTCCTTCCATATTTGCTTCGACAAAGACCACGGTGACATGGAAAGAAATATTATTTATTACTAAGGGAATATTTTCACCAATACCCACTGGAAATATGTCCCCCACCGAAAGATTTTAACACCATGTCTGTGCGTTGAAGCTTTATTCCGAGATTTTGTGCTATTATTACTTTTGCAACATTTACTTGGCTACCAGTATCTACATAGCCCTTAAATATTTGATTATAAATATAAACATCAACATGATACGTGGGATTAACTTGCCTGTTTAAAGTGTGAACCTGTTTAGGATTTTTAAACCAGCAATTTTGTTTGGTGTGGCCCCTCCGTTGGCAAACTGAACATCGAGGGATAGCATCGGTTGTTTTCTCTGACCTGGAAAACCTCTTGCTACATTGTGACTTGAGATGACCGGGCTTATGACAAAAATGGCACAGCTTCCCAGTGAACACACATATGGCTGTTACGTACCAAAGAGAGATTGTCAAGGTAACACACACCATATTACCAAATATATCTCTATTATATAAACCATCTTCAAATGCTATATACATTTAAGTTATTAACAAACAAGCCTGTTTGTTAAATACAAACATTATAATATGTGATTTTTACATAACTGCTGCATTACAATAACAAGTATTTTGTATATTTACATGCCATATAATATTTATGTATGTCTGTTATCATCATGTAGATTTTAAGTTATATTGCCTGTTTGTTAAATAATAACATTAAAATATGTGATTTTTACGTAACTGCTACATTACAATAACAAGTATTATGTGTATTTATCAGCTACATAACATTTATGTATTTCTGTAATCAGTATGTACGTTTAAAGTTATATTGCTTGTGTGTTAAATAATAACATTAAAATATGTGATATTTAGATAATTGCTACATATTACACATCAACCCATCTTATATGTTTACACCAGATATAACATTAATATATTTTGTGATCATCATGGACATTTTAAGTTTTTCTACAATTACATTACACATATATATTTAATCATGTAACGTAAAACAAGCTAGCTTACATATGGAATGTCAAAAAAGTTTGGTTAAGTATGTATATTATGTATATTGTTTTGGTGTAGTAGCTGCTATAGTTAGGTTATAACATCAGTGACCAGTGTAGTTTAATCAACATAATAATAGCATGCCCAATGAAAATAAGAAGCTCTTTTACCAATTAACGCTTGTGATATTAAATAAAAATTTCTTCAGTTGCCATTAAGTGGTAATGAAAACGTAATTGTGCCTATATAATACGTGATGATTTATTCGTTTAAATACTCTATAAATTTATTAAAATAGTGATTAGTGTTACCGGCCGTTTTATTTTTTTTATGTATCTAATAACAAAAAATAAAACTCGCCGATCAAAAACTAGTTTAATAATCCCGTATCTTCATACAGTTGGATAACATTTTAATACTGTGATATTTTAAATTTCCCGGTAAATCTGGTTATAAAATTATTATAGGACATCTCTTTCGCACTCTGTATTACATAGTTCGTGCTAGAAAAGGATACGAAATTAACTCAAATATCTCTAACTATACCCAACAAAATAACCTAATCGTAATATTCTAACCTAACACAAGTGACCCTGAAGGAGGTGCAACGTGACTTCTAGCGTGCGTTTTTAACATGTTAAAAATATCGTCTTTGTTTTTGTGTGGAATCAAGTTCAGAGATCAAAACTTTTGTAGGTAAGTACCTACGTAGAAGTGTAAAATCATTAGCACCTCGGTGCAGTGTTAAGTCGCTTATTAGGTACCTACTTATTTGTTGGAGTTTTATTGACATATTTCCCAATCTTGAAATTGAAATTTAATGAAATTTAACTAAGCTCAAGCCACAGAAAAATTATAGGTGCTTTATTGTAGCTTAAATTGTATAATCACAATCATTAAAACTACACATTTATATAAGTAATAAATGGAAACAAAGTCCTTGGGCAACGATGTAACATATTGTTGGTAAAGACAAAGAATTTTTTAAAAAGTTAGAAATTGCTTTTAAGTAAATAATACACAAAAAAGTTATAAAATTTTGTCTATTGTTCTAGCTGCTGTTAACGAAACGTCCCACATTGTGAAAAAGAATTTGAGAACATCGCTAGTGAGTGGTTCAGACTATCAAAGCAAAGGCTACAGAGAGAAAACAAGAAGCTGGAGCAGTTATATTGTACCATAATTTATTGAGATATGTATGAAAAAAGGAAACCAGGCGCCAAAAACTAGTTTTAAGATAATTAAGTTTTAAGTATTAGTCTGCTTGCAAATTCATGCTGACGGGTTTGTCTGTAAGTAAATTTTTTTTTTATATAGGAAATTTGTTTTCGTCATCTGAGTATTATTGTCACGTTTGTTGAATTTTTCTTGTTTCTAATAAATTTTTAGCTCCTTTTTGAATAATTGAAGAATTCTTGTATTTTCATTAACTATTTTCGTTCAGAATTTTAGTTGATATTTGGTACAATTAAATTTGGATAACCATACATTAAATCAAACTTTATTCGGATGTTAAATATATAGTTCAAAAAAGCATTTATTCAGTCACTAGAGTAAATAAGTAATAAAACTAAAAATTACCTGTGTTTAATATATAGATAATATAATAATAACTCGACTGTCAAAAATAGTATATTTTGTGTATGTAGGTGTATAGACACTTAGAAAATGCAAAGTGTCGTACTTCTCATTAATATGCCTGCGATTTTCGTTTCTACTGTTCGTTTACATCTATATCAAAATCAATAGTGTTACTGTAGCCTTCAACGTCACCCTCAAAATCCATAGTTTTTAAATGTTGTAAAAGTCCGAGCATCATTTGGAACAAACTTCATTAAGCTTTTAATGTCTACCTTTTTCCCTGAAACTTCTTTTAATGTAAGATAAAGCTGTTCTGTTTTACCAAAAACTTATACACTTTTCTTGTCTCTATAGTAATCATGCTAATGTTTATTTCTTCGTAATTTATAGCGGAATGAAAATGATTCATGTATACTGTCAGGATTTTCTTTATTTTTTTTACCTTATTACATAGCTTGCAATCAGCTAACTTTTTCTATTTATGTTATTTTTCTTCAGCTATTTTATCTTCTAAGTTTTCTGTTAACCAAAAGTTTGCTTGTAATAAACAAACTATATAGTTTAGAGAATGTGCAATTTGGCATTTAGTTCCTTTATTAATTTGGCAGTTGGTTTATTTTTGATTAACTCATTATATAAATGAACGTATCCTTCTTGTATGACTTTGATTAATATATTATTATGATATATGTATTTTATGAATATAAAAATTATTTATTTTAGATTGGCCTTTTTTTACATCTAGTTTTTCCTTACTTAAGCCATATTGTAACAGTAGTACAAGGTGTCCCCGGATGGGATTAGCTATACAACAAATTACCAAAATTTTAATTTTTGGACAAAAAGTCACTATAAAAATTTCCGCATTTTTAAAAAAATACGATTTATGTTAAAAAAAATTATTTTTTTTTATGAAGGAGCAGGGTGCTTAAATTCCAAAAATATGAATTTTGCCTAAGAGTAAACTACCTTTATTTTTCATTTTTAATAAAAAAGCCATTTGAAATACTTTTCTTTCAGAAACCTAAATTTTTTAGTATCCGTTACGGAAAAATACGAAAACTGAGGTGAGGCATTGGGGAAAAAGACGTATTAAACAAGATTTAATAAACAATTTTTTCAAATTGCATTTTCTCTTGGGTCAAATTCATATTTTTGAAATTTTTGAGCGCCCAGCATAAAAAAGTACATTTTCTTAACACATCGTGTATTTCTTTAAGAAACAAAATTTTTTTATAGTGACTTTCGAAAAACTGAAATTTAGGTCCACTTGTGGTATAGGTAACCCCATTTGGGGACACCCTTTATATTATTTGCTACCCCCTTGTGCATATACCACGGAAATTGCATGTTATATAGCACACATGTAACATCAGAACATATTTTAAGGTAAATATTTTGAAATACAATATATGTCTTTTACATGTATGTTATATATTTGTCACATATGAGTATGTTACAAGTTATGTTGCCATTACATGGCTATAACTTTTTTTGTGGCTGAAATTTTAAGGTCCATGTACCTTACATTTACCATACATCCAATATCCTTGGATATAACATGTTGAATAGATTACGTAAGAGAAACATACCAGGTATGTATCCGTGTTCACTGGGTTGGGTCGAAAGTGTTGATCTGATTTGGATGATGCACCTCCGCTTTCTGTGTCGCTTCTTTCCAATTTACTTAGAAATCCAATGAAAAGTTGTTCTGGACTTCAGTCAAAATTTCCAGGGTTGGAATTCGCCTGGAGCTCATATGGGATTCCATCTATAATGCACGACACTGCATCAGTGCCAACAATTTTACACTTTGTTACAAGCATTTGCTTATAATAATAATAATGTTTCATTGTCTCTGTTTTTAATTTTTTATAACTGAGCATTTTCTTTAACGACTCTGCATAATTTTCAGATGCTGGAAATGCTTATAGTAGGGCCTCCTTCCACTTCATCTAGGTCATTTCGTAATCTGACAAATTTTCAAACCATATACGTGCAATTCCCCCGAGACGACATTGCATACCATAGGACATCATCTGGTCATTTCAGCCGTGTACTTTACCCATCTGCTCTATTTTATTTAACCAGTTTTTAGCAGAAAGGGCACTTTTCTCAGGATCAAAAATGGGAATAAGGTCAAGATTTGGAGTTAATTTTCGTTTAAATGAGCGATGTCCACGAGCTAAAACTTCTTTTACTTTTTGTGCAACCAGTTTGGTTAACCCATTTTTTTCTGAACTATCCTCATCGGACGATGACAATGGCCTACGCACACCACGACCCGGTATATGTTTTTCAAAACAGCTCACTGTACTGTCATCAGAATTACTTTGGGTACTGTCACTCATTTTGGAAGTATATATGGACGTATAATGGATTTCAAATTCCACTTTCTGAAATGTTAGTGTCTTAAAATAAAAAAAGTACCAGAGCAAGAAATAAAAACGTCTGCTTGCTTTAACTCATTTACTTTTAATAATCTTTGCAATTGGGTTGTTGACGAATTTTCGAAAATGGTGAAATATGGTAGTGGAGGACTTAATTTAGTTATATATTTAATTTGGAAGAAAAAATCTTAGCGCAACATATTTTAAAAAATTGTTAAACTTCGACTATTTGAGTGTGCCGCGAAAACGGTAGTGGCATCATAACGGCAGTTAGATGTGAACTTATAAGCAGAACACATGAAGACGAATAAGTTGACATTGCTGACAAGAAAGAAAATAACCTCATATGTCAAAAGTAAATTTGACGTTTAGCTAGCAGTGATTGATGTTTGCAGTTATTGTTAATATTTTTTTACAAAACGACTAAGGCAGTATATCTATAAAAGCTAATTCTGACATTCTACTTATAGATATATTTATGGTCAGCGAATTTTTAAAAAGAGACGATCGTTTTGACATTGCAATGGTTGGAAGTGCAAAAACTGTAAGGTACTTATGTTACAACTGCTATAGACAGTACAAACTATTGTAATTTCTGCAAGAACTTCCTTTATCTTATCTTATTAATATTACATAATATGTCTAATATGTATTTTATTATTTAATTTAGATGAATTTGTTAACTATACTTTGTATTTTATTAAATACCTATTTCCTTTTCATTGTTTTATTTCCTATTAACTATATATATGCGTATCTAACCGAAAACAACAAAATAAGTTTATCTACTAAAGAAATTATTTATTATCCATTGATACTCACTTCTAAGAAGAGTCAGAATGAGACTTACGAAGATATCAAGAAAGGTCTGTATTATAGTAAAAAATAATAAATAGGTAAGTACTTTATGCTAGTATCTATCTAAGCAATAAACAATGATATGTACCTATTTATAACACACATAATTCAAAGGGCATTTATAACTACAATCCAACGCATTCGTAGCCATTTCCGACTGATTGTGTTCACCGACTTTAGACGACTTTCACAGTTTGTTTCATATAGTTTTTCAACGGCGAGTTTTTAAATTTCCTTTCTTAATTTATTGATCATCCTAGTATTATGGGGCGTCTAGGGAGCTTCATAAATAATCAATAGCTAACAAAAACAACTGCACTTTATTCCAACATAAACTAGATAAAATACATAAGAGCAGATTAAAGCCATTTCCCTCCTTTTAGGAAGTCAAAGCATGAATAACATTTTAATCTAGAGCCGTTAAGAATACAGTAATACACCCTGTTTTATCCACCAGTTTGGCGGGTAATTTAAATTTGTAACAGTTAGAACGCCACACAAGTCTTGTAATGCGGCCGTTTTTCCTACAACATAAACCCATATTAAAAATCAAATTCCTACATTAAGATACAACTTACCACAAATAAAACGCTTAGAATATATTGTAATTTGTTACTTTACTTGACATTGAAATGGTCTCTACAATAAGAAGACTTGGTCCTTCTCTGGTGGCTTTGAATCATTCATTATTACGTTCAGCGTTTATTATTGGAACACAACAGTTTTTCTGGTGAATTGGTGGTATTATTTACACAGTACGACAGAAAACACTATGTGTACTTATATTTATCCATAACTAGATGCTGTTAAACCATACCGAATTGTAACCTATGAACGTCAGTTGAATTTGATTAAACTGTCGTGATTGTCTTTTTTCTCCGTCGCTATCAGCGAGTTTCTAAATTAGTACCCGTTTCTCGTCGTTTTATAACTAACTTCTCTACAGACTGCCGTTATTATGTCATCTCCGTTTTAAATGCATGTATTTTTGTAATTAATATTATAATATTATAAGACTTTCTTTTCAACTTCTACATGTTTCTAATGATTTTTTATGAATAATTGTTATTGTTTAACATAGATTCTCCTCAAATTTTAACTTAGTGCAACAACCCAATTGTTATATTCATCCAGCCGACATAGCAACTTTGATATAAACATTGATTAAAAATATTAAACACAGGTTAAACAACTCAGTCTGTGTTCCTTGAGTCAGCTGGCATCTTAACAAGATGTTAAAAACCGCTGCCCAAGGAATCACTACTTCCACATTCAGATTTTCCATCCAAGTATCTCACAACGAAAAAATTTTGTATGTGGAAATAATTGTTTATGGAACATTAATAATATAATATTTGAAATCCTCTACCCCAAAAACCCATAAAACGATATCCCACATCGGTAGCGGGGTGGGGGTGGTGATAGGGGGTGGTAGTGGGGGTGGATGAAGTAAAAAAACATTTTGAGGTTCCTGGTTCTTTTACACACACTAAATCACAATTTTTTTTCATCCCCTTTAATAATGAGGTGGGGGTGCTAATGCCAAAATTTTTTTTGAGACCTTAGCTTCTCTTGTATATACTAAATACCAATTTTATGGACTCTTACCTGCTTGATTTACCTATTTTCCCCAAATTTACCACAATTTACCCCCCAACCCTTCGACGGAACAAGATGAAAATATAATCTAGTTCTAGATCTCGTTAAAGTACATATGTGTACCAAATTTCAAGTCAATATCTCAAACGGTTCCAGAGTAAACGTGCGCACAAAAAAAGTTACAGACAGACAGACAGACCGCCAGACAGACCGAGTCACAGAAATTTTTTTCTCTCTCAAACTTAAAATCTCGACGTTTCGTGACATTCTAAGCCCATTTGAACAATAAAAATTTTTAAAAATTTTTTTGTCGTTACTATACTTCCACTGGATGTGGAAGTAAAAACACGATTTTTATAAGCAGTCAATTTCTCAAGTTTTTTAGAAATGAAAAATATCTGTACCACAAAGAAATAACGTAAATAGCTTTTTTGGATGTAGAATTGTTCATTTTATAAAAACTATAAGTGGGTGAAATTGTAATCACTAAATTTGACCTATACATACATACATAATATACATATAGATTTCTGAATAACCATGTACATTCACGTAGCGCGAGAGATCTGACAACACCGGCAGCCGTAAATTCGTCCGTCGATGGAGCATCCCAGCTCGGTTATTTCATTTCAGCCAGCTGGCACACGCGATGTAATTCTACTCCCCATGCCTAGCCCGCGACTACACACACGGTATAATAAAACCATTGAAAAAGGCAAAAAAAAAGGTCTTCTTGTACACCAGCACGGTAGCTCAGTCGATTAAAGCGTATTGAGTGGCGAATATGTAGACCGACTGTCTATCGTGCTCTGGGTGCGAGTCCCAGGGTATTGACAACACCGGTAAGTATGGATGTATGTCTGCGTTTTTTCCAAATGTAACTCCTATCCAAACAACCTCGGCTTTGGAGGTTGTCTACTATCTGTGGTGTGTTTATGTTTATGTTCTGACTTAACTTTTTTTAAGTACTTTGACGTGCTGAAACCAATTTTGGGCATAAAAAAAATTTAGGGGATGAAAGGGAGTTGTGGAGGGAAACTGGCATGATAAAAATATTTTTTTAGTCCAAAATTGATTTCAGTGCGTCAAAATACTTTTAAAAAGTTAGATTGGAACCTTATTAAACAAGACCTTTTTTGGCCCTTTTCAGGGAATAAAAGGGGGTGGTAGAGGAAAACTGACATGACAGAATTTTTTTTTGTAGACCTGTGTAATAATCATTAATCTTTTGTATTTAGCTTAAATAATTCTTTTATCATTATTATTATTATTATTATTATTATATATTGAAGAGGTTTGTATCTAGGCCTTGTATATTTTCCCCTTTTCGAAAAAAAAAAGGAAAAACATAACAATTCTAGCTTTTACGTGATCGTCTATTTTTGTTTAGTTAGGACCCAAATTTACGTTGTGATAGTAATTTTATTGAACAGATTCTTTTTAAAGTTTGATATTACTTGTTTCTGTTTACTGATTTAATTTATTTACCTTAATTTTGGAAACGTTAATTTAATAATTCTCTTTATTTTGGTACCTTTATTTGTTTGTATTTTGCTTAATAAAGATTTCACTGTGATTACAATTTTCTTTATAATTGATTTATTTGTCTAAAGAATTATAATTTTATTTAAGTTCTTATTCCTGAAAAATAACATATTGAAAGAAAAATACTGAAAGCGTGTTAATACATTTATTTTAAGACAAACGTCCTATTCATAGTATAGATTACACATTTGTTGGGCAACTGCCACATTTTACATGAAAATAATACAAATATAAGTTGGGACAATAGTCACAATAATTTACTATACATTTAAATTAAGTATTCGTTGGGGCAACAGCCACATAGAAAAATAATGGAAAGTATTCTTTGTGAATCATCACTATTACTTCCATAGAATAGTCAGGTCAGCTATGCAAACAATAAAATAAATTGTTTACAATGACAATAGTCATTACTCGTGAAATATTTATAGTTGGAGCCGGACATACGTAAAATCTGACACAAAACTCGGGAAATCTCCCAGTAGTGATATTGTGATAAAAAAGACAATCAACAAAATCCTGTTTAACTGTCACGCCAACTGACGTAGGTTTATTTCGGTGTTTCGAAGATTCGTAGTATGGCTAGTTACAATTGTACTTGGCCGAGATCAATGGATCTCAAATTTAACACCTGACATATTTTAGATGAGGCGACAACCAACAAAATCTTGTGATTGTCTTTCGAAAATATTCGAAAAGATAATTGATAACAAAGAGCTGTGTTCAGATCTTATCATATGTAAATAACAGATATGTTCCAGTTATAACCACAGAGATGACAATTGAGAACTCTGTAAAGCAGAATCCTGCGAAAGTAGATAATTGTCAAGTCTAAAGCTAATAGAACATCGCGGATGTGCAAATAGCGTTTGTATAGCTAAGCTGAATATTGCCTGGACTATAACAATAATCGTTGTAATCAGATTTTAAAAACCAAAGAAAACTTCCCATTTATAAATCAAATAAAATAGTAAGTTAATTCTGAATATAATTAACTTTACGGTAAAATAAACCAATGTAGTATAATTCCAAATAAATTAGCTAATCAAAAGGTACCACAGTATTGTCGCAATCGCGAAGCCGAAGATATAAAGCCGTTTACTTTACTGATATTTAAATAAATATTATTTGATACATTGTTATACTACCAGTATTTCTTCTCCCCCAGTATCCAGACTAAGTCTTGGTGTATTCGAGAAAAATAGGTCCATGAAGACGCCGAAGCGTGCTCCTAGACTAAGTTTCTATTTTCTAGCGCTCAACAGAAAAATAGGTCTATAAAGACTAAGTTTCTTGTTGGGTGCAAAATGTCTGACAGTTAGGACCAGGTTAAGCATAAGTAGATGGTTCTAGCTTAGTTGCTTGGTTTGATCTAACTGACCAAGAGACCAATTTGTGGTCCCTATTTATACGAAATTTCCTCAGCGTTGTTTAAGAGAACATATCTATTTGATATGAAAGAGTAAGTGAGTTAGGTAATATCTCCGCGGATGCTGATATGGCCCGTTCTTTGTTCTCGTTGCCCTGACGCAAACGTGGCTAGTCCATTACTTTAATATGTTTATTTTAACACCATAAAATCTGTGAGTTTCGAGGGACGAAACTGCGTTTAAAAGAAATATTCAAAACGATTTCTATATAGGAATAAAATTATTTTAAATATTATGGAACTGTAATTAGCATATTTAATAGAACTAAAGTTTTATATCGAAAAATGATAAAGCGAAATTGTTTCTAATTATTAGGCGGCAATTTAGTTTTATTTAATATCCAAAAATAAGTAAAATTTAATTAATAACTTAGAGAATTCTTTCACAAATAGATGACCTAGATACGGGGCGTCTCAATATTACTGGTCTAAGTATCCTTATATTGAAAGTTAAACATGATTTTTGGCTGTTTTCAGCTTCAACAAAATATTAAAAATAAAAGTTTATATCAATTCTTCAATATACCTAAAAATGGCAACTACCTATTTGATAAATTTTAATATACGCAAATAAAACACCATTTTTGTTTTAGATAATCAAACAAAATTTTAATAGCTTTAATTAAATAGTTTAATTTTATTCAGGGCACTGTAACTTAACATCTCCAAAGGGTATTCATGAGTGTGAGCTTATCTTAATGTTGTTAACATAAACATCTCTCTCTGGAATGCTGCAAAACCAACACCAACATAGGCCATAAACCCAATGTTTATAAAATATTTTAACTATTTTATAGACATTGGGACTTTTGATGGTATTAGAAAATATAAGAGTTTAGTTCCTAGAGACCTTTCTTTAGTTGTTGACGTATTGTTATTGTTGGAAGATCTGCAATAAAAGTGGTAGTTTCTTTAAATTTAAGAAGTGTCCAATACTACAAGTAGGTATTATTATTGTAGCTAATTACTTCCACATCCAGTGGAAGTATTAGTAATGACAAAAAAATTTTTAAAAATTGTTTTTGTTCAAATAGGCTTAGAATGTCATGAAACGTTGAGATTTTAAGATTGAGTGAAAAAAAATTTTCTGTCTGTAGGTCTGTAACGCACGTTTACTCTGGAACCGTTTGAGATATTGACTTGAAATTTGGTACACATATGTACTTTAATGAGATCTAGAACTAGATTATATTTTCATCTTTTTCCATCGAAGGGTTGGGGGGTAAATTGAGGTAAATTTGGGGTAAATAGGTAAATCAAGTAGGTAAGAGTCCATAAAATTGGTATTTAGTATATACAAGAGAAGCTAAGGTCTCAAAAAAAATGTTGGCATTAGCCACCCCCATTACCACCCCCACCCTATTATTAAAGGGGATGAAAAAAAAATAGTGATTTAGTGTGTGTACAAGAACCAGAAACCTCAAAATATTTTTTTACTTCATCCACCCCCACTACAACCCCCACCCCACTACCGATGTGGGGTATCGTTTTATGGGTTTTTGGGGTAGAGGATTTCAAATATTATATTATTAAAGTTCCATAAACAATTATTTTCACATACAAAATTTTTTCGTTGTGAGTGACGCATAGAAAATCTGGATGTGGGAGTAGTGATTCCTTGGGCAGCGGTTTTTATTGTTACCTGAGAAGCACATTAGTGCCAGTTGATGAAGAAGTACTTGCCAGAGAAGGAAATGTTTCCTTCTTCAATTATTTTATGCCACTCGGCTTTATTATAAAATCGCTTAGTATAAAGTGATCTGAGCATATAGAGATGTTAGTGATATCAATATTTTCCTTTCCCAAAAATAGAACACCACAATTCTCTCACACTAGCATTCTTTGGGAACCTACAAAGTAATGTTAAGTTGAGTACCGTTAAGCTAAACTTTTCCTAAATATTAGGAATAATCATTGTAAAATTTTATTCCCAATAAAGCAGTTTTATCATTACTATGTGGATATAATTGCTTATGGAACTTTAATAATATAATATTTGAAATCGTCTACCCTTAAAACCCATAAAATGATACACCACATCGGTGGGGGTGGATGAAGTAAAAAAAAATGTTGAGGCTTTTGGTTCTTATACACACACTAAATCACAATTTCATTTATTTCATCCCATTTAATAATGGAGTGGGAGTGGTAACGGGGGTGGCCAATGCCAAAATTTCTTTTGAGGCCTTAGCTTCTATTGATTTACCTACTTACCCTCATTTACCCATCAGTCTTTCAACAGAATAAGATCAGACGATAATCGAGGTAGATCCCATTCAGGGTTTATAGCAATTTTTGAAACTTAAATTCCCTGACTTATCCAGGTTTGGATACTGCTGCGTCACGAAATAATCGGCACGAAACTCATTTTTCTTATGAACCGGGGTGGGATGAAAAATTATTTTCAAATTCCCTAACTTTTCCCTGACGAATTTCAAATTCCCTCACTTTTCCAGGTTTTCCAGGTCACTATGAACCTTGTCGTTACAATACATACATGTAGGTACCAAATTTCAAGTCAATATCTTAAACGATTTCAGAGTAATCGTGCGTACAAAGAAAAGTACAGTCATAACGACAGATAGTCCGACAGAAATTATTAAAATCTCGACGTTTCATGACACTCTAAACTCATTGGAACAATAAAAATTTAAAAAAAAATTCCACTAGATGTGGAAGTAATAGCAATGAAATTAACACGCACATAATGTGTTGTGTGATAATCACATTTTTGTTTTTGTCTAATTTCCATACATTGAAGTTTGTCCAAGAAAATAAATATTTATTTATTAAAATAAAGACAATATTGTACCTATTTTATATAATAATTATTGTTGGTTAAATTTTTATAACTTCTAGAGACATAAACGCGGATTTAAAAAATATAATAGGTAGAGATGTTTTATTCAAGGGAAATATGTATTGAAAGGATATTAATTATTATAATATTATTGTTAAAACTGTAAACCCCATCATATTACGACTATGTACTACTTACTTATGAAACGATCGATTTTCATTTTTTCTAAACTGCTTTCTGCAAACGGCAAACAGCATAACACTTCACCATTTTACAATAAATATATTGTCCCTAAACTGTGTAAATATGAATACAGAATATTATTTAGGTATTAAGCAAATCACAACTTAAAATAAAATGACTTTTTCACCACTTTTTGGTCGGAGAACACAAAAAACGTTTATCGACATTAATGGCGGACACCTTCAAACTAAGATTATGATAATAGACCGTGGGATAGTGACAGATTTTTTTAAACGTTTGTTTCCTATCTGGCCTTTTGTGCCTGATTTGTACTAACCATTTTCGTGTTTATCAAACGGTTATCCAGGGCCCCTCAGCGGAAAACAGAAAAGAAAATTTCATGAAAATGAGCAATTTCAAACGTTTTGTTCCTATCTGGCGTCAAGTTAGACTTACGTTTTAAAGAAAAACATCCGACGGAAGCTTATCGCCAGACAAATTCCGTGGGCTGGAAGGCCCGAAATTTCAATCCAAAGTTGTAAGAAAAATGGTCCAAATCAAACGATTTGGTTTTTATCTGGGACTTGTATATATAGGTAAATAGATATAATTATAGCGATATAACAAACGCCAGACAAATTCCGAGGGCCCAACAGTGAAAAAATTATTGTTCAAGTTGTCAACTATTCCGCGAAAATGAAACGATTGGTTCTCATGTGAAATGATTTTTTTTGTAAAAATTAACTAAAACGAAAATGTATTGTATCATTCACAGGCATTTTTAGTGGGCCAAACATATTCTAAATCTTAAAAGAACTGCACGAAAAATAGCCATTTTTTCAAACGATTTATTCCTGTCTGGCATTTGGATTTTAAAAAGATATGGTAATAAATAAACCATATTTCAAGTCCCAGACAAAAACCGTGGGCCAAACATATTTTAAATCTTAAAAGAAGTGCACGAAAAAAAAACCATTTTTTCAAACGATTTATTCCTGTCTGGCATTTGGATTTTAAAAAGATATGGTAATAAATAAACCATATTTCAAGTCCCAGACAAAAACCGTGGGCCAAACATATTTTAAATCTTAAAAGAAGTGCACAAAAAAAAACCATTTTTTCAAACGATTTATTCCTGTCTGGCATTTGGATTTTAAAAAAATATGGTAATAAATAAACCATATTTCAAGTCCCAGACAAAAGGCGAGGGCCAAACATATTTTAAATCTTAAAAGAAGTGCACGAAAAAAAGCCATTTTTTCAAACGATTTATTCCTGTCTGGCATTTAGATTTTAATAAATAAACCACATTTCAAGTCCCAGACAAAAAGCTTGGGCCCAGCCGTAGATATGTTGAGTGAAAGTATCGAAAAATAAAAAAACAGTCGTGTAAAAATCGATGCATTTTCAAACGATTTACACTCGTCTGACATTTCATTAGCTTGTCATTGTAAAAGAGTATTATACACAAAAATGCCGCAAGCGTGGATTTATGGGGGATAACGGTGTAATTACCCCCCCAAGATTCCGTAAACAATCAACTTTCATTTTAAAATTTCATAATTTTTATAATTCTATTTTATATTTTTACTTCCACATCCAGTGGAAGTATAGTAACGACAAAAAAATTTTTAAAAATTTTTATTGTTCAAATAGGCTTAGAATGTCATGAAACGTCGAGATTTCAAGTTTGAGCGAAAAAAAATTTTGTCTGTCTGTCGGTCTGTAACTTTTTTTGTGCGCACGTTTACTCTAGAACCGTTTGAGATATTAACTTGAAATTTGGTACACATATGTACTTTAACGAGATCTAGAACTAGATTATATTTTCATCTTGTTCCGTCGAAGGGTTGGGGGGTAAATTGGGGTAAATCAAGCAGGTAAGAGTTCATAAAATTGATATTTAGTATAGACAAGAGAAGGTAAGGCCTCGAAAAAAATTTTGGCATTAGCCACCCCCATTACCACCCCCACCCCATTATTAAAGGGGATGAAAAAAAAATGTGATTTAGTGTGTGTACAAGAACCATAAACCTCAAAATATTTTTTTACGGTAGAGGATTTCAAATATTATATTATTAAAGTTCAACAATTATTTCCAGATACAAAATTTTTTCGTTGTGTGACTTGGATAGAAAAAAAAATATATATCCGGATGTGGAAGTAGTGATTCCTTGGGCAGCGTTTTTGAATATATATTCTATTTAGTTGCGTTTATGAGATTTTCTCCCCCCGCTCATCAATTTTAATTTTCGATGAAAAACATTTTTGTTATTTTCAACAGACGACTATGTTACCCCCTCCCCCCCCCAAGCTCAAGGTCCAGATCCATCCTTGAAATGCCGTTATTTTCTTACTTGAAACTCAATTTGGAATTTGATTTTCTTTATCACTGGAATCAATATAACTGTCACTTTCACATTCATAATCCCTCGATCGAATAATATTTACAATAAATAAGTTACATACTAGCAAAAAAGACAAATATAAATTATTACATATTAATATATAATTTACAACTGTGCACTACACCATATCTGAAACTGAGAGTCCTCGTAAGTCCGTACCTGTTTCATTCTCCCTTGTCGTAGGTAGTCAACCACACAAAAGTGATTTCTTCTGTCATTTTAATGCACGCAACATAAGACACGTAAGATGTGATGTGGTAAAAACATATGTGGTATGCATTGCTTGCGAGCGACGCTGCTTTTTATACTCCCCGCTCGTCCCGGAGTGGTTTTTATTTATATCGTTTGCTAATGAGGAACTTGCCCATTTTTTTTTATTTCATTAAAGTTGTGTGTTTATGTATGAAAACACGCCACACCGAATATCAGCTAAATCGCAGTACTTACTTTGCAATAAATAATTAAAGTTGAAATCCTCGCTACTCCTCACGAAAAGCAGTGTGACGTCAGATCGAGAAACTAGTCTCGCGTGGGGTCCCTCAGATGGTGTACTTTAGCCGTGCGGTGCGTCTTCACCTTAATTAATAGACTGGGTGGCGGTTGGCTTTGAGACGTTCGCATATTTGGTCTTTTGCTCTTTATGTTAGAAAAAAAATAAAAAAAAGTGTCGGAAAGCTCAATCAATTCTCTTTACATAAGCTATCTACAATTTTTTCGAAAAAAACAATAATTATCGAGATATTCGAGGAAATGTAGGAAAGTACACGTTTTCCTATAGTGTATGTAAATCTAAAAAAAATAATTTTTCTCAGAAACCTTTGTTTCGAAGGACCGAGATTAACGGAGCGTCAAAGTAGTACATGATATTAAGTGAACATCGTAGGAAGGGAATTACCTGAGAAAAAAATATGGCTTTTTGTAGCAAGGGTCAAAGATCAGGTGACAGAAGAAATGGTAGGGAAATATATACAAAAGAAGACTAAAGCCGAAGACACTTCGAACATTTATGTCAAGGAAATAGATACTTTTAACAAAATAAAGGATAACAGATGTTTCAAGGTGGAACTTAGGTATAACCTTTTGGAAACAGCCTATACTAACACTTTCTGGCCAAAAGGAGTGGTAGTTTACAGATTTAATTTTAAAAAAGAGGAAAAGTATTTAGATCGTTTGAGAAATAAAAATCATGAAAAAACAAATTTTCCCACAGACCTTCAGGATCAGAACTTCACATAAAGACAATTAAAAAAAAGAGTAAAATCACATTTCATAATATCGAATCAAAAAGAAACATAAACACAAATGAAATAATACATGATAAAATAACTGTGTTACATCAAAATATACAATGCCTGAGAAATAAAACTGAGGAAATAGAGCTTTTCATTAACACGCTGGAAAATCAGCCTAACATTATCTGCATAACGGAACACTGGCTAAAAAAGGAGGAAGAAGAAATTACTAAATTAAATGGTTATGCTATGGCAGCATCTTTTTCAAGGGACAGTATGGAACATGGAGGAGTTTGTATCTATGGAAAAAAAGGTTTTAACTGTGAAGAAATACATGGAATAAAGGAGAAAAGTATTGAAGGGCAGATAGAATGTGTTGGTGTAAGAAATAAAGAACTGAAAATTATTGCGCTATGTGTATATAGGACAGGGTTGGGAGAGTTTAATTTGTTTATTGAGAAGATGGATGAAATTATAGGAATAATTGAGGTAAATTTTAAACAATATAAAATAATACTGTGCGGAGATTTTAATGTAGATTTATTGAAAAATAATAGAGAAAGCAAAGTTCTGTTAGATCTCATAAATACTCACAATCTAATTCAAACAATTACTGAACCAACTAGGGTAACTAAGAGAAATGCATCTCTTTTGGATAATATCTTTGTCAATTTTAACGAGTTTAGTGATAATAATACAGTGGCTTCGGCTCTATCTGATCATCATGCGCAAACACTGTGTCTAAACATAGGGTAACTAAAGTAGAAAAGAGGAATGATTGGACAAGGAAAAGAATTTTCTCGGCCGGTAAAATGAGAATGTTTCGGCAAGAATTAAAGAAAGTGTCATGGGAAAGAGTTATGACTTCCTCTGACTCTAATATTGCATAAGAGATATTTATTAATGAGTTCAAAAACATAATGAATCAAATTTTCGTCAAGAAAAAAATTAGTTTTAAAACCAATGGACAAAAATCATGGATCACTGCGGGGATAAAAATATTGAGTAAACAGAAAAGGTATTTATATGAGGAACAAAAAGCTGGACGTATAAACAAAGAAGTATATAACCAGTATGCAGGTGTGTTTAAAAGGGTAGTCATTCAAGCAAAAAAACTGACGAACTTGCACTATATAAGGGATTCAGAAAATAAAACTAAAGCAACATGGTCTTAAATAAATGAATATTTTTTAAATGCCTGCCCAGACACCAATAAAAACATAGAAGGAAACTTCGGGAAAATATCAAGCTGTATGTCTAGTCTATTTTTAACACCTACAAATATGGAGGAAGTCTGCAAACATATTAAATTACTAAAAAATAAAAAATCTGTTGGCCAAGACGAAATTCCGATTCAGTTATTGAAAGAAGTATCAGATATAATAGCACAACCGTTAACACATGTTATTAATTTAATATTCAACACTGGTGTTTTCCCTGATGAATTAAAAATTGCGTTAATAAAGGCAATACACAAAAAAGGAGAAGTGGACGATTTTAAGAACTATAGGCCGGTATCACTTTTATCGAATATCAGTAAAATCATAGAAAAAATTTTATATGAAAGGCTGAGTAATTTCCTGGATAAGAATAAATTTCTACACGACAGTCAAAATGGTTTTAGAAAAGGAAGAGGTACGACACGTGCAATTTATCAAGCATTAGTAAAAATACTAAATTCTCTAAATAACAACAAAGAAACCGTGACAATGGGTCTTGACTTGTCTAAAGCATTTGATAGCGTGGATCATCAGATATTGCGCGAAAAATTAGCATTGTATGGAATTAGAAGTGTGCCGCTGAAGCTCATAGAATCGTATTTAACAAATCGCAAACAGTGTGTAGCTGAGGTAGGAAAAAATGGAGAAATTATAAAATCGGAAATGGCTGTCTTGCGAAAGGGAGTCCCTCAAGGCTCAATTTTGGGCCCTTTACTATACATACTATATACAAATGAACTACCGAAAGTTGTAGAAAAAACTATGATTCTATATGCAGATGACACATGACTGATATTTAGCAAGGAAAGGAGTGAAGACTGTACCCCAAATAGCATTTTTCCGTCTTCCGACCAAATTTGTACTAATTGCGACGTCGGATTAAGTTAAATCAAGGTCGGCCACTAACTTCTAACCCAAAGTTGTATCATGACGTCTAAGCGATGGTAACTTGACGTCGGAAACTTTCCATTTGCCGCCATGTGCCGTAGTTTGAATATCACACCACAACCGACGTTTGTAGTACGTCATATTATGTGTAGGTATTGTAGTGCAACGTTGGTCCGACGTCGGTAACTTCTCACTAATCATAGTTGCGCTACCCGACCACATCCAACGTTGGTTCGCGGTAACAACCGTTTAATTTTATGGTGATCGCAAGGTCAGCTGAACGTTGCTAATACTGACCACAAATTAGACACAAGAAATCCTACTACCCATACGTCAAATAAATTGAGGTTATTAATTGAGAGCTCAACTTCAACTATACCAAGAAAATATAAATTGAACGAAAAAACAATATAACTGCCACAAAAACTGTGAAACAACAAACGCGGGAAACACGCATCGTTATGTTAGGTTAGGTAAAAACCAGCGTTGCCACATTTTTCGTGTGAATCTACTAATTTTTTTGTTTGAATCTACTAAAAATCTACTAAGCAACTTTTAAGAAGTTGTTAAATTTTTTATGTAATTATTTAGTCTAATTTAATTTTAAATAGATAAAAAAAAACATAAGAAATTAAGGGGGGAAAACGACAGGAAGGGAAAGTACACTTCGCGCGTATCCGGAACAAAATCAGAAAACTGAGTTATTCATGTCAAAACTTAACATATTATGTCACAAAACATAATTATTGCCTCTTAAAACTAGCACAGAAAAAAAAACAGAACCGATTCTGATATTGAAAACCATGAAGTTGGGTAGCATGGCTAGTCAAACGTTTGGTAAACATTGCGTTCTGCATCTGGGGCGAGGTAATTCCGATGTTGTGACGTCGTACTACCGTGTTATAAATCCTTGTGAACATATTTAGGAGAGAAATCGCCACTAAAGGTCGGGAAAAGGTGTTATATTTTGAACTACCGTTACGTAAAGCCAATATTTTTAGCGTGGTAGTGCTAAAGTGTGGTTATCTACTCACAATTGGGTTGATTGTATGGAAATTTCCCGACGACTCCATGTTCTAGAGAAAGATGCAAATAATTTCGTAGACTCATGTTTGATGAAATTTAGACATATCACTATTTTTTTGTAATTTTAGCCTAAAGTAGGTATATTATTTAAATATCGACTATATAATACGTTTTTATATTGAAATTTATATTCCTCAGAGAATTATGCATTTTAAAAATTTTAAACAAAATATAAATATTAAATAATTAAATATTAAATATGCTAAAATTTTGTGAGGATCGAATATTTTTCGAACTACCTCAGTCCTATTTATCAGTAAAGTTTAATGCGTTTGTCATTTTTAAGCATCTTTCGCTAGCTACGTGAATTTATTTTATATTTGTAAAACACAACAAAATAAAACGCCATGAATCATTTCGTTGTTTTTATTGCCGTCAGGAAACTAAAAGTATAAGTTTGTCCATAAGTCACAAAGAGGGAGCCAGTTTAGAAGTATTTATGAAAGTAATATTAAAAATACTACAACCGACTTCCTCGTCGCATAAAGTCAGTAACGATACACTACAGGCGACGTCCCGCTTAGTAGAAAAATGTTTACAACTAGGAAGTCAGTGACCAACGTCTGTCCGACTCGAATTTTTATTCCCCATTTTGGTGTAAAAACGGGTCGGAAAGTAGTCGGGTGGACTGTACTATAAATTGTTTAAATAAACAAATATTTTATTAATAATTTTCTTTTTTATTTAATTTTCCTTAATTTTCTTCTTTTCCCCGATTACTGTCTCTATATAAATAGATACGTTAACTTAATTTCGTTATAAATAATATTCTACACCCTAATATGTATTATACTATTTGAATTGTTGCAATTATCAATTTTTTTTATTCAAATCAAGATCACAATTTTTTAATAGGTAAACTTTTTTATATACATTATTAGCTAAACATTCCATTTTGAATTTTTAAATTTCACTCACTGTAACTGAAATCCGAGGTTTTCATGTTTTTAATGCTCCAGGCACTCCACTATTTTGGTTCTTGTACAAACACTAAATGACAATTTTTTTTTTTTTTACACCCTTTAATAATGGGGTGGGGGTTGGTATGAGGGTGGCTAATGCCAAAATTTTTTTTGAGACCTTAGCTTCTCTTATACATACCAAATACCAATTTTACGGAGTCTTACTTGCTTGATTTACCTATTTACCCCCATTTACCCTAATTTACCCCTCAGCCATTCAACGGAATAAGATCAAAATATAATCTAGTTCCAGATCTCGTTAAAATATACACGTGTATCAAATTTCAAGTCAATATCTTAAACGGTTCCAAAGTAATCGTGCACACAAAAAAGTTACAGACAGACCGACAGAGAGAAATTTATTTTGCTCAAACTTAAAATTTGGACATTTTGTGACATTCTAAGCCTATTTGAACAATAAATATTTTCAACATTTTTTTGTCCACTGGATGTGGAAGTAATAAAATGAATTGTCTTAAAAGCTTGTCGTATTTTTTTTTATACACGCTACAAGCTTTTAAGACAATTAATTTAATTTTTTTTTTCGTTTTAGTACACCAAATAATAAAAGCGTGTTTTTAAAAAGTTTATTTTATTTCTAAATTTTTAGTTACGTCTTAATTATTTTATTTTATATCAATACTTGATGACTTTTGACCAAAAATTCGTAATCCGCGTCTTTGAAAACATTTCGATTTTTCAATTTTGATTAAAAAAATAATAATCTGCGCTCCCGAAAACGCACAGATATCGATTTTCAGTCGTATCGGATCATTAATGAAAAAATGGTGCGCCATCTTGGCGTCGCCATTTTGACTTTTCAATTTTGATAAAAAAAATAATAATCTGCGTTCCCGAAAACGCACAGATATCGATTTTCAGTCGTATCAGATCATAAATGAAAAAATGGTCCGCCATCTTGGCGTCGCCATTTTGATTTTTCAATTTTGATAAAAAAATAATCTGCGTTCCCGAAAACGCACAGATATCGATTTTCAGTCGTATCGGATCATAAATGAAAAATGTTCCGCCATCTTGGCGTCGCCATTTTGATTTTTCAATTTTGATAAAAAAATAATAATCTGCGTTCCCGAAAACGCACAGATATCGATTTTCAGTCGTATCGGATCATTAATGAAAAAATGGTGCGCCATCTTGGCGTCGCCATTTTGATTTTTCAATTTTGATAAAAAAAATAATAATCTGCGTTCCCGAAAACGCACAGATATCGGTTTTCAGTCGTATCGGATCATTAATAAAAAAATGGTCCGCCATCTTGGCGTCGCCATTTTGACTTTTCAATTTTGATAAAAAAAATAATTATCTGCGTTCCCGAAAACGCACAGATATCGGTTTTCAGTCGTATCGAATCATAAATGAAAAAAATGGTCCGTCATCTTGGCGTCGCCATTTTAATTTTTCAATTTTTTTCAATAGCATTGTCAAAGAACTTATACAAGTGTGCAAAATTTCAGCTTGATGGAATAATAGAAAGTGCGATAAAATTCTATCACAAATTAACCGGAAAGACAGTTACAAACATTGCAAGTTAAATAAAAGCTTGTAAAATAGCGAACTTTCGGAGAATTACTTTTATCGCATTTCTAGGAAACTTTTGATTCCTTATTCCAAAAATAATTTTAATTATTATTTTACACGTGTATTATTATTGATACGTACATGAGAAAGCCGTCTCTGGAATTTATCGACCGAGTACAGCTAGGTAGTTGAGCAGACTACAGTTTCTAGGTTATCGGCGACAAAAGCGGCAACCAATGAGAAGGCCCCCAGCCTTCTCATTGGCGCGGGACTAGCTACGTCATGAGTAGCGCGGGAAAATTTTCGTCAAACGACGTAATATGAAAAAATAAAAAAATACGGGTGTATTATTTTTTAACGAACTATCATAATTTAAAATAAAAAAAATATGCGGGATGACCCCATTATCTATACTACTTTTTAAGTAAACGTGCAAAGGTGCTTTTTGACACGTTCCACACCCTTAATGGGTAATGTATATCGTTATGATTTATGGAACAAATAAAGAAATATCTATCTATCTATCTATCTATCTATCATATCTGAGATCGATTTCAATTAATTACCGATTAATTACGGTGACAAAATGAAGAAATTTTACCGAAAAAAAAAAGTCCCAAATCCCACCCCCCAAATCGTTTGATTTTGACAATTTTTCTTACAACTTCGGATTGAAATTTCGGGCCTTCCGGCCCACGGAATTTGTCTGGCGATAAGCTTCCGTCGGATGTTTTTCTTTAAAACGTAAGTCTAACTTGATGCCAGATAGGAACAAAACGTTTGAAATTGCTCATTTTCATGAAATTTTCTTTTCTGTTTTCCGTTGAGGGGCCCTGGATAACCGTTTGATAAACACGAAAATGGTTAGTACAAATCAGGCACAAAAGGCTCCCAAAAGGCCAGATAGGAACCAAACGTTAAAAAAAATCTGTCACTATCCCACGGTCTATAATTGAACTGAACCGATCGTGTCCGAAACAGCCGCGAATAAGCCGATGGACCAATCATGAACTTATGGGAAGAAGTGCCTTAGATTGTGACTATCTTAGCAGTATGAAATGCAATACCATTATGTATCTAGATATAAGTTCTTTAATCGAAGGGTAAAAGTCACAGGCGTAGAGGTTATTTTCCAGTAAAATACTGGATAATTGTATTATTTTGTAGATTTCACAGACATAAGACGTATATAAGAAAATATATGTGGCAGAGGGTTCCAATAACAAACAAAGAAAAAATAAGAAAATGCCACAACCAACAGTTTGACAATATTTACTTACATGAGTTTTCATTACTTGCAGAAATATTTCGCCTCAGACACTATTTCACGCTATAAGGTCTGGCACAAGTAACTGAAGTCATCAGAACAGCTGCGTGACCTGTGGGAGAACTCCACTAAAGTGGCACTAAACCCTGACAAACTCTACGTAGACTGTGAAGGGTCATATTCCCAGGCATACACCACTGAATTGTTATGGGTTCCTTGTTGATCTCGTGGTCAGGCAAGTCTACTCTTCAGTTTTTCCTACAAAATCAATAAAACGAATCAATTCGATGAATCTGCATGATGTCAATTTGCATGTTTCCTTTGCACATACTATGAAAGAGGCTCTCGCTGACTTTTTTGTAGATAATTCTCTAAAAGTTGTACAATTTTTTTCATATCTTAGACCACTTTCACAGTGTTTCAATTTAACGCTTAATCGGCCTGTTTGCTTCCCTCCATTGCGACTTTTCTCTTAAATGCTAGATGTGCTGGGATAATAACATCACATCACTGTATAGCCTAGAAACATCGGTTTATTACCTTACGTACTTTGGTTGTATATTATTGTGCGTATTTGACTAGTTTAATTATAAAATTTAATTTTCAACTATTTCTTTGAATATTGTTTTGAATTATTCTTGATATTGTTTTAAGTTTTATTTTTCGAACCTAATTATAATTTATATATTTAAAACACAAGGCAGTTATCTTATCTGGATTCACCAGTGGCTGCCACTGGACACAGATGTGTAATCACTAATTTTTATTTTCTTCAACTGTTACTTTCATATGTAATAACGAAATATGAATTCAAATCAATAAATCAATAACTGTGCTCGTGTTATAACATGTTCCATACTTAAGGCACCCTCTACATCAAACTCTGCATGTTCGCGAAGGACTAAATGTTGTGGGAATCGGCATAAAGTTTAAGACTTGGCTAATAAAAATACATGAGATAATATTTCATAACATTTTACCTTTACCTACCTTTAATTTATTACGCCTCGATGAAGGAAACGCATGGAGGTAAGTTGAAACATAAAAGAGAAAACAACGAGAGATATAATACATGAAAGATTGGCACTGTTATATCCAATAAATACAAATATCAATTGCACATCTTGTTAAGCACACGAGCTGGAAAAAGTCATTTTACAAACTTTTATTTAACTTGCTTTGCATGTATGTAAGTGAGTTAGCCCAATCAACGAATGCCCAAAAGGGGATTGTAGAATACTTGGAGGGAGGATAGAATACATTGGGGGTGAGAATTTTTGTCTGCAGGAATGTGTTGAGGCATTTAGAAGGTAAACATACTAAAAGTCCCCGCCCCTAGCCGTTCAGGGGGGAGGGGGTTGCAAAGGTCCTTTTTTCCGGTTTTTCGCTTATAACTCGGAAAAGGTGCATCGTACAGAATAAAGTATTCTCTACAAAATCAAAGATAGTTAAATTTCTCACAAAAATGTATATACTCATTTCCTTCTTATGTGTTATAAGGTGCTTTCCATTTGTAATTTTAATTGTATGATACTGCACCATTCTGTACTGTATGTTACTATACTTTGAACACGTCAAATGGAACACTCTTGAACGCAATTTACTCACGTGGGTTGTTTGGTTGTCAGTTGTCAATCCTCTTCAGTTACTTTTAACACGAATTTATCTTCTCCACAGTGAAGAAACAAATCCTTTGTAGAACCGAATTGAAATTTAGAATCATTTGCCATATTTATTCATATTAAATTACAAGAACAAAATAACAAAAGTGTAACATAACCACAAATTGGCACATCGAGAGTTGCCGGAAGGGAACGTATCAAAAATTAGGTAGGGACTTCAGGGGCAGAGGAATGTTATTTTAGAATGACCAGAGACGTTTCGTATTTCTCAAATGGAAAGCTTCATTCTAAATTGGTACAGGTCGATACCGTACAGTACAGTACTTTACGGCAGTAAATGGAAAGCATCTATAGTTTCCGAAATATTCGTCAGCAAAAATCGATAATTTTCGAAAAACTTTTTTTTGGCTCGCGTTTTTCGTCAAACTTTCCCTTCTAACTCCTCAGTTTTTTGTTTGACAAGAACGTCGTCATAGAGGAAGTTGTACTAAATGCCTAATATTATTTTTTATTTTTCTCTGCATATTTTGGTACCGTAGGTGGCTTTGCATTTGTAGGAGGTGAATATTTATCTGGTCATAAGTAGATCCTAATTTGTTCTATACTTGAGTAAAATTTGATTCAAATCGGAAACAAAATAAAAAAGTGTGTCTTAAGTCAGACACCACTGTATATTTAAGGAAATGTATAGAATTCGACAAAATATTGTGAATGTCATTTATAAACTGATAGAGAAATTTCAGATACCTAATTAATATATTTATTAATTACCGATTTTCGCTGGCGAATATCTTGAAAACTATAAACAGGAAGAAAATGAATATACACATTCTTGTAGGAAATTTAATTACCTTTAATTTTGTAGAGAAAACTTTTTCCGTACAACACATCGTTTCCGAGTTATAAGCGAAAAAACGAAAAAAGGGACCTTTCCAACTCCCTCCACCCATAAAGCGACAGGGCTAGGGCGGGGAATTTTAGAATGTTTACCTCCTAACTAACCTCAACACATTCCTGAAGAGAAAAATTCTCCCTCCCCTCCCATGTTTTCTACCTATGTTTAGTTCAAATCTTGCAAGTCAATTTTGAACACTTTTTTTTTGCTATAAATAATTTTACAAGCGTCATAAGTACCATTGAATCTTTCATTCATTTCCAGCGTGAATTTCATTGATAACAGGAATTTTTTCAGAAAATAAAAAAAATGTGACATTTCAAGATCTTTTTTGGGCAGAATTTTAAGAGAATTTTAATTTTTCATAATAACCGCCATTTTGTTAGCGTTCTTGAGTTACAACCAAGAAACCGTTTTGGACCACCTTTGCCACTCCCCCCACCGGGAGCACAGCCATCACGAGCCAGAAAATCTACATCTACAACTAACTACAGTATTATTCGGGACATCAAACTGAACTTCTCCATAAATTTTCAAACATCTCCCAGTTATTTCTGCTAACTTTCCTTATATGACTGGCCTAAATCATTATTTATAGACTATCTTATGAAATCTTCTTAAACTGCAAGGTATGGCTCGGTGGTGGTCACATATTAATTTCATCAAGCTATGTCTAGTATAAGGTGAGCAAAAATTGAAAACAAGATTTCTTTTAGTCGAGAATTAGGGGAAGTCGCCAGTCAAATTTAAATTCATACAATAGGGTTATTTTACACCCAAAAGTGTTTTTATCAGATAGTTTATGTTTGAAAATGTATAAATATATCAAGATATAAATTGTTTGCACATCCAATAATTAATAAATAATAATCAAATTATTTGAATCTTTACGAGGAACTGGCAAGAAGTTTTGAAGAGTTTATCCGACCCGCGTGTGATGTATGATCTCTTATTTATTTCATTTTGGGTGTCCATATTTACTAGTTGTTTTAAGCAAGTGTGAACTTTTGTGATTATTATAAGGTGTTTCAATGAATATATTCATTAAATAAAATAACAATTACTAATTTAGAAGTGTTTTTTAAACACTATAGAGATAGAAAATGATGTTGTGAAAGCACAAAGTGACATTTGATTATAATAGATTGGCGGTATATGACCAGTCAGGTGCAACATTTTTAAAATGCATGCCAATCATATACATGAATGTAATTACCATGAATATGCCAGAAACGCAAATTTTAGGCAGTCGCCTCCGATTAAAGAACTTATATCTAGATACATAACAGGCTATCTTTTCACTATATACCTTGTTTGCTCCTAACATAGTCACATTATATGTCCCATTAAAATGGATAGATGAACATCACATCCCATAGGCAACAGTGGCGTTGTGTGTGTAGAAAATGTGTAGAATGGTAAATATTTTCAATAATAATAATAATAATAAAAGTTCTTTATTGAGCATAAACCCAAAAGGCCATCGACCGAAGTCCTTCAGCCTGTTTACAAAAATATTACAGTTAAAATAAGTACTTGTACATTGTGTATTTCATGTGTGGTATTTATATAAAAAAAAAAAAAAAAATGTATATGTATTGAAAAACGTTGTTTATGGTTCTCTTAAGTCCTTAATGTGTTCCCACAAGGTTCGTTCTGGATATTTCCTGCGTCTTGGTGTCAGATGGTTTCTTGTTTTGCATAAGAGTTGAATTTTATCTATATTGTCTTCATTTTTGGCAAACTTGGTTGACAATTTTGAAAGTCTTTGTGAAATTGGTTCAATATTGGTGATTTGGTACAGGAGGTCATTAGGCGGGTTATGGAGTGGATTGTCAGGGTGTCGGCATTTGGTGATCGTTCTGAGTGTTGATGTCTCCGCTACATTGATATTTTTCAGTGCCGGATTTTTTGCATTAAGGTAGAGGGGATGGCTGTATTCTAGTAGCGGCCTACATATGGATTTGTAGATATGTACTGCTGTCTTCATACTGATACCTTTGTTTTTAAAGGTCAAACTACGGAAGTGTTTGCCTCTTTTTTATGATTTTGGTGTGATTATTAAAATTCAACTTGTGGTCAAGGCTTACACCTAGATATTTGACTGTTGTACTGGGTGGGAGAGAGTGATTGTTGATGGTTATTTTTGGGGAGTTGATGTTGGGGGCATGGTTGAAGATTATGTATTGGGATTTTGTCGGGTTTGGTTTCAATCTCCATTTGTTGAACCATATCGTCGTGTTCATTAATCTTTGTAGTTCATCCACAGTTTTTTTCATAGTGCAGTTATGACTAATTAATACAGTATCATCAGCATATTGTAGTATATATGGATTGGGGTTGAAGTGCGCTGGGTCATTTTCGAAGTTGTAAATATCAAAACAGTAGGTGTTGTATAGTAGTGGCGATAGCGGCGAGCCTTGTGGTAGTCCTTGTTGCATTTTAAATGTTTTAGAGTAGCTTGTGTCTATTTTGATTTGTAATGTTCTCTCTTTTAAATATGTGCTTATCATGTGTACTAAGTATCTCGGACAGTTCAGGTATGCTAGCTTGTACAGTAGGCCCATGTGCCAAACACTGTCAAATGCTTTATTTATGTCCAAAAATATTGCCGCACTATGTTGACCTTCGAGCTTTGTCGTTTGGATATTTGAAGTGATTATCATCAGCGGGTGGGTGGTGGATGATTTTTCCCGGAATCCAAATTGGTAGTTGGGTATGTTGTGCCCGATTGCATCTGAAATGAGTCTTTTAATAATCTGTTCCAAGTTTTTTGCTAGTACCGGAAGTAGTGTGATAGGACGATAGTTATTTGTTCTGTGTGGGTTGGTGTTGGGTTTGGGGATGGTGATGACAACACCGTGTTTCCATTCCTTAGGGAAGTACTGGTTGCTCAAACAGTATTCGTATAATTTTATTATGTATAGGTGTACTTTGTGGCCAAGTTTACGGATGATATTTTTAGATATGCTGTCTTTTCCGGGGGCTGTGCTTTTACCTTTATTCAGTATGTCATAATAGGTTTCCTCGCTTATTGAAATGTTTTGGTTTGGTAATTCTTCAGAAATGAAATCGTCATGCCAATTTTTTACGTCTTCGTGATGCGCTTCGTCGAATTGGTTATCATTTTTAATTGTGTATACATTTTCATAATGTTCGGCAAACAGATCTGCTTTTTCGGGGTTGCTATTATAAAGTGTATTATTTTCTTCTAGTGTGGCTATGGATGTCGACTGTTTATATCTGGATAATTTTTTTATTTGTTGCCAGTAATTTCTGCCTTGTTGTTGATTGATTTCATTACATACTGTTAACCATTTATGTTCCTTATAATCTTTAATTAGCCTTTGGATATTTTTGTTGTAATCGTTAATATGTCTTTTATATTGTGCATCTTTATTTGTTAGGTATTCTCTATACATTTTCCTTTTATGTTTTATTAATCTGATGATGAATGGTGGTAGTTCATATGAGTAATATCTAATCCTTCGAGTGGGTGAGTTATGTATTATCGTCGCCGTTAGTTTTTCGTTGAATCTGGTTATTGCCTGTTCGTCAATTGGAAGGTGTTGTTGTTCTTCTACATAATTTTCTATTGTAGTGTTGACTTCATCCGTGTTGCACTTATGTAGGTTAATTCTTTTTTCTTCCACTTCCTCTTCTGTTGTTTTGTCTAGCTCTATGTTAATCTCTATCGCCAGGTGGTCGGATCCTATGTCTGAGAGAGTTTCTATTTTACATATATTGTTATGAATATTTTCGGTGTAGAGTATTATATCTGGTGTCGAGTCCGGGTTGTTTTCCATTAAGAATGTCGGAGGGGTGTCTGCCTTCCTAAATGTTGTGTTATTTATGAATGTTTGTATTTGCTTGTTTTTTGTTCTATTTACATTAAAGTCCCCTATTATTAAGCAAAATTTGTATTGTGCTGCTTTGTTGAAGATGGTTTCTTCAATGTTAGATGTTGGGTGTATATATATCAGAATTATATGCAATCTGTCTCCTTGGAATGGTATTGAAATGTGTGTGGCTTCGTTGAGTGGATTATTTACCCTTGGCGGATTTTCTTTTCTCATTTTCAAAAGGGGATTTACTTGTATTAGGTTTCCTCCTCTTGTGTTATTATTTACGATGTTTCCATTGTATTGTAGCACGTCCCAGTTTTGGTACCGAGTGTTGCTGTTTTCTTTGGTTTTGGTCTCCACGAAAAGTGAGCAATTGATATTATTTTTTTCCATTGTGTTGTTAATTAACTGTTTTTTAGGTGTATAGCTGTTTACATTGGCGTATAGTATCCTAAGCATCGACGTGAACTTGGACATTGGTCTTTCCAGGTATAGGTTCCGTTGGTGATACAGTTAGAGGTTCGTCTAGATCGAACATTAAGATATATACTCTGTTACCAGAGAACGTTGCCACTGTGTCAATGTTGTATAGTGTTGTAAATCTCTTTCTAAGTTTCCTTAATAGTTCTTCCCTATCTCTGTTCTTTTCTTTGTTTAGTTTTGTTATATATGTGTTGATTATCATGTCATGTACTGTAACTGGTGAGTGTATTTTGGAGTTTTTTGTTATTCTATTGTCGATTTCGTGGCTTTGCTTGTTGAGTGATTTTATCTGTGCATTTGGAAGCCCCTGTATTGGTTGAGTCGGTCTTTTTGGGCATTTAAGTGACCATGCGGCATGGTCTTCTGATCCACACCCTGTGCATTTCATTGGTAGTGTAGAATTACATGTTGAGAAGTGGTGAGGTCCATTACATTTCGTACATTTTGGTGGAGTTGTACATTGTTCTTTAGTGTGCGTGAATTGTAAACATTTTGCACATGGTTGTGAAATTGGTGCTGGCGGAAGGCTCGGAAAGATGGGGTAGTGCTTGTGTTGGTAGAATATTCCCTCGTTTAGTAATTGTTCGCTAGCTTTTAGACAGTCCGTTATTATCCTAATCATGAGTGTGGGTTTGTTATTTGCTTTTGCGATTATTCTTTTAATCGTATAATGTCGTATACTAATTCCATTAAGGTGTTCGCTTATTTCTAGATCCGAAATTTCATGTTCAACTGATCCTATTATAACCGAGTATGAGCTTGACGTTGTTGTCCTGTTCTGACTAAGGGTGTGCGATTCTGAGGTTTCTTGATAATTTTTAATTTTTTTATCAGATACTAGTTTATTTAAGGTTTCGGTTACGATTTTCTTTTCCCTATTTGTTTTTATGAGGAATCCTTTTTTTGTTTGTATTATGGTTTCGTCTAATTGAGGATGCATTTTTTCCCATAACTCAGACATATCCCTTCTAGTCATATCCTGTAATGGAGTGATGTAAAATAAGTATTTATATTTCTTATTTGTTAGTTCATACATTTTTGCTGAATGGTTTTTGTGTACCGGTATTGTTGTGTTTTTGTTTGGTGGGTTTTTTGTGGATGTATTTATCTGTGAGTTTTTTGTGTTATAAGAAGTTGTTCCTATTATTTCATTGATGTCTTTTTGTGTTAGTTTATTCTTTTTATTTGTATTCCCTGATGCAGTTTCCCCTGATTTCCTTTTGTGTTTCACTTTTTTCCATTGTCCTATGTCATCTATTTCCATTTCACTGTAGCTACCATCACTTTCTGAAGTCATTTTGGATTAAATTATCACTTTTAACTGTGCAGTACTAGGAGTAAATATCAACAGGTGTTCACTCTATCACTGTCAGTTAAGGACTCAAATATTTTCATTAAAATGAATTATTGCAATTCCTGCATTACCGGTGCTTTATATAACGTGATGTAGGCATACGATATTACAGTAAGATAAAACAGTAAGATAAATATGTATTGTAAGGATATTAAAATTTAATTGCTATTTATAACTGTAAACTGAACTTCATCATGTTACGACTATGGAACGATCGATTTTCTTCTTTTCTAAGCTGCTTTCTGCAAACGGCAGAGCACTTCACTATTTATTTGCACAAAATATATTGTCACTAAACTGTGTAAATATGAATAGAGAATATTATTTAGGTATTAAGCAAATCACAACTTAAAATAAAATTACTTTTTCACCAGTTTTTGGTCGGAGAACACGAAAAAAATTTATTGACATTAATGGCCGAACTGTTAACTGAGATTATGATAATCGAACTGAAGCCGATCGTGCACGAGCGGCCGCGAATGCGCCGATGGGCCAATCAGCAACTTATGGGAAGAAGTGCCTTAGATTGTGAGTCTTTCAGCGACAAATAAATCAATGCCATTATGTATCTAGATATAAGTTCTTTAATCGGAGGCAGTCGCGCATGCAGAAGGGTGTGTAAATCGATGCTTGTTTTTTTTTTTGTTTTTTTTTTAATTTTAAAATGGATGCCAATAGTGCCAAACGAAAAGCCGTGAAAAAAAATCCAGCAGAAATTCATTGGCATGCAGTTTCCACGCGGAAAACAAATTGTGATGCGGACATTAAATCGTAAAATTTTTTGGTATTTTTGATTTTAGATGATTTTGATTTTGGATTTTTTTTCACGGCTTTTCGTTTGGCACTATTATTTTAATTTCAAATTACATTCACATTTTAAAATCAAAAAAAAAAAAAACAAAAAAAAATCGATTTGCACACCTTTCTGCATGTGACGACTGCCTAAAATTTGTGTTTCTGGCATATTCATGGTAATTACATTCATATATATGATTGGCATGTATTTTAAAAACGTTGCACCTGACTGGTCATGTACCACTGGTCTATTATGCTGAGTTCATTCACTCAAATGATAGCTTTAATGCCGAAGAAATTCGAGGGAAAGTAAGTTATTTCATTACAGATTTATCCATCTTAAAAATCAAAAGATACACATAGACCACGAGCCCATGCTAAATGTTTAGGGGGTCACATGATACCGCTTGAAAAGGTATAATTTTTGTAGTCCTACAGAAATAAATCATTTTGAGCCTTATGCCGTACATTTTAGGTGGGACATGGGAAAGCCGTGGAAAAGTGAAAATCGTAACCCACAGGTTGCATTTTTTCAAACGATCCTGTACGGCTTACGTTTATTTGGACTGTATTTATATCTGTGACTCTTAAAAAGAGAGTGTCGTACAAAAATAATGGGACAGAAGTACATGAATAATATTCGTTTTCCGAAAAGTGACCTCTATGTACTAAGGTGATACGATACCGTACGGCTTTTATGAAATTCAATTTTTATATTAACAAGGATGAGTTTCTTTGCTAGGCCGTACAAATCAGTTGGACCATGGGGTGGCATAAGCGAGATCAACCCCGTTCCTAGACCTTTATTAAGGGTGGTGATTTGATCCTGTACGGCATCAATTCCAAAATATTATACATTTAAAATCTTTAAAAAAAAAAAAATTATCGTCTAAAAAGAATAGGTATTATCAATGTAAATAAAAAAAATCACCCCCGAGAAAGGGAAAAACTCACATTTTCTAGGGCAAGTTTATTTGATAATGTACTAGCCGTACCTCGCGTTTGCCACCCCATGGTCCAACTGATTTGTACGGCATAGCAAAAAAGTTCATCCTTGTTAATATAAAAATGGAATTTCATAAAAGCCGTATGGTATCGTGTCACCTTAGTACATAGAGGTCACTTTTCGGAAAACGAACATTATTCCTGTACTTCTGTCCCATTATTTTTGTACGGCATTCTCTTTTTAAGAGTCACAGATATAAATACAGTCCAAATAAACGTAAGCCGTACAGGATCGTTTGAAAAAATGCAACCCCCGTGGGTTACGATTTGCACTTTTCCGCGGCTTTCCCATGTCCCACCTAAAATGTACGGCATAGAGCTCAAAGTGATTTATTTCTGTAGGACTATAAAAATTATACCTTTTCAAGCGGTATCATATGACCCCCTAAAAATTTAGCATGGGCTTGTGGTCTAACACATTTATGACCGAATAAACATTAAAAATGATTTACTTTATCACGACATTCATGCAAACTTGTGGGGTCTGACCCACCCAATTTACTCAATTCCGGACTATCAAATGAAAACCCTCGAGGGATAAGACTTATAACAAGTCATTTAATCAATAAAATCGTTCAAGTAACACCATTTATTGATTAAGTTAAAAATAAATACAATTAAAATTATGCAATATCCTATATAATAAATTATATAATTCGAATAGATTCGCCTTCCCCAAGTAGGCCAAGGTCGACTACCTCTTCTAGAGAGCTTTTGATGCCACCATACAATGGATGGCAATCGATTTGGTAGAAAAGATTCACACAATTTCCCAGAAATTGATGAAAGCATTTTTGGGTCTCTTGGGTTTGACTTGAAATAATATTAAAATATTTTACTTTTTACTTAGAACTTTGGGACGCTTGTGATTAGCTTTAAGGTTCTTTAAGTAAGTAAGTAAGTTTATTGGTGCTCATGGGCGCAGCCAGGGGGGGAGCCATGCCCCCCCCCCCCCAAGCCGTCTTCCATGAGCCAAAAAATAAAGAAGCAGTACAAACCAGTATCTAAATTATCCCCTGAAATAAATATTTTGTAATTAATGCCAATATTATCTAATACACATCCGTTTTTAACTATTTTCTGAAAAATTTTCCTCATCCTCTGGGGAGGCCGGTTCTATTGACCCCCCCCCCCCCACCCCAGATGAATTTTCTGGCTGCGTTAGTGTTGGTGCTATTACCATTGGTTTACACAAGTCAATACAGGACAGATTAAAAAAACATTATAATTTTTATACAATATAAATTAAAAACATAAGTTTATATACATATATTACTAAAATTGTTATTAAAATAATCATCAATAGAATAAAAACACATCAATTAAATAATTTTTCATCACAGTTTTAAATTTTATTTGTGACAATTCCTTCATGGTAGGAGGCAAAAGATTAAACATCTTATGACCATAATAAGTTATTCCCGCTTTTGATCTTGTTAACCTGTGATATATATATATATATTGTATCGCATTGTGATACAGAAATACAAGGCAGGTTAAACATTTATTCAGATTTATTTGGGCTGATGGAAATTATTATAAAATTTGTTATGCAAAATATATTAGCAAAAAAAAAAATTAAATGTATACAAACTAAACAACTGAAAGAAAAAATGAATTTAAAGTAGTGTCTAACATCTTATTTAGGGAGGTTTATCTTGCTGTTTTGCAAAAAAATAATTCTTAACTTTAACGTTTCTAAAAACACGTCTTAATGATATATTTGAAGAAATGTCGGAAGAAAAATTAGATTATTATAGCAGCGGAAATATAAGAAAGAGATTAGAAAAACATATATATATATATATATATATATATATATATATATATATATATATATATAGAGCCCGTCGGGCAGAGCGCGAAAAGCCTTCTCTTTCTTGACCCATCCAATACTGAAGTATAACCAGATGGGACCTTCACTACTTATTAAAGCATGTTATTTTACATAGGAAATCAAAATTGACGACACTCTCCATTGGTCGAGACCGAAGATATAAGAAAAAAACTAAAAAAAAAAAGAAATTTAGAAATTTAATTTTCAATCAAATATAACTTTAAAACTAAAGCACATAAAAATAAAATTGTTGTTTGGTTTTGACAAGTAAACCTTGCTTTTTAATTTGAAGTATAATTTATTGCAATAATAAAAAAATGAACATTAAAA
The DNA here is from genome assembly GCA_936432065.2 of Rutpela maculata. Classification (NCBI taxonomy): domain Eukaryota; kingdom Metazoa; phylum Arthropoda; class Insecta; order Coleoptera; family Cerambycidae; genus Rutpela; species Rutpela maculata. The sequence continues at coordinate 111,007,103 of OW386286.2, forward strand.
AAACTGGCAAAATTCAAAAGGATACACAAATCAGCAGCATTTTTCTAATTCTTAACTCGTCATAACTCGCCTATATAATGAGCTATTCAATTTTTTCTTTCACCAAAAACAGCCAAATTTAATAGGCTTCATTTTGTCTCGATTAATGCTAAATCTAATTTTTTAACTAAAAGCGCTACAGCCCTTTAAACACAACGAAGCACACTACGGCGACGAAGATGGGAGGCTTCCTCTCTCGCTCCCGCTACTCTCTCGGCCCATCAAGAAACGTATCGACTGCTCTCCTCATTATTGTATCTGAATAAGTATTAATAAGTGTATATATTATTTTATTTACATTTAGGCTATTACAGTTTATGTATAGGGTAGATTCATTTTTATCAGTGGAGAAAAACTACATGTTTGTTTTGCGAAACTGCTGAAAACAGCGAAAAAATCTAATAATAAAAAACCAACTGTTACTGGCATCAAGTCTATTATAAATTGTGCAAATGAAAGAAAATATGCTATTTCATTAAAAACATTTTTTTATTTATTTTTATTTGCACACCCTTCGATACCGATTTCATTATTCTTGTAGGACATCTTTTTGTAATAATAATAATATTAGCAGAGGCAATATGTATTGTCTGTAATATTTGTAAAATGTAAAATGTCATTGTCTGATTGGTGGAAAATCTAGAAAAATTAAGAACAAATTAAGAACAAATTAAGAACATTTTTAAGTAGCAATTTGTACAGGAACGGAAACTAGAAAGCTGCAGTATCGCATTGTGATACAGAAATACAAGGCAGGTTAAACATTTATTCAGATTTATTTGGGCTGATGGAAATTATTATAAAATTTGTTATGCAAAATATATTAGCAAAAAAAAAAATTAAATGTATACAAACTAAACAACTGAAAGAAAAAATGAATTTAAAGTAGTGTCTAACATCTTATTTAGGGAGGTTTATCTTGCTGTTTTGCAAAAAAATAATTCTTAACTTTAACGTTTCTAAAAACACGTCTTAATGATATATTTGAAGAAATGTCGGAAGAAAAATTAGATTATTATAGCAGCGGAAATATAAGAAAGAGATTAGAAAAACATCTAAGCAAACGAAGTGTTTTGAGAACACAAAGAAAATACAACAGTTCATTCAAGTGATAATAAAGCTAAAAGGATTTTTGTTGTCAGTCACAGCTGAATCAGGCGAAGAAAAGTTGATTCATGAGAATGAATTGACAATTCTTGATAAAACTGCCGGTATCTTAAGTGAAGCTGCAGCTGGATACTTTAAACCTATAACAAGTAAAATTGAAAATTTTTAGAAACCCCCGATCAATGTGCAATGTATCTAATCGTACCAGTTTCATATGACCGAATCAAAATGAGGCCTAAATCATGTTCGGCTACCATAATTGTCTGCACATTTTCAATTTTACTGCAATCGGACAATTTCTAGAGAAGTTCAACATGGCGAATTCAAGATGGCGACCAAACATCTAATATGACCTATAACCATCTCGACAAAATTCTCTTTTAAATAAAAAAAACGACATCAAAATCGGATCACCCGTTGAAGAGATATGAAGCCACAGACAGACAGACAGACAGACAGACAGACAAACATACAAATATATGCGTCAAACTTATAACACCTCTTTTGAGGTCGGGGTTAAAAAAAACGAGACTACTAATCTCAATGAACATAACTGTAAATTAATCGTGTACACGAAATTATTTTTTACGACATTTTTTGATGGTCGAGAACTTTTTTATTTCGGAAAAACTCAAAAAAATAGATTTTTAATGAAATATGTTTTTTAACGTCTCCACCGCTATATCTCTGAAAATATTTGTGCTATCAAGCTATTTTTTTTTTTTAGATTAAAGTAGATACAATAGCGCTTCGAGCAACGTCCCACATGAACTCGATTTATTTTTTTTTGACTTGGTAAAATAATAGGAAACTCAAACTTGTTATTTTCAGTAGCGTAATTTTAGGCAATCGAGAAAAAAATTTATTAATGAAAATTTGTATATACATGCTGCGTACAAATTGAAGCCAATAGTTGAAAAAAGTTTTTAGGATAAAAATTTTTCATACCCCGTTCATATTATTGAGTCAGCGATTTTTTTTTAACGGGCCAAAGTCATATTCTTGCGCGCTCGGCTGTAGCAAGCCTGCCGACTGCAACGATTTGACGGTCCCGGTCGGGGTGTATGTAGTAATTTAACTTATATCTATAGGTACAGAACCAGTAGTGATCAAAAGCATCTAGGGGATCAATATTATTGTTCAATATTTCATATATTGTACAGTAGTATTGATCATGTTGTTAATATTAAGAAATTGTACAATAAATATTAAATAGTCTCCTTTTAATAATAAAAAGACAGGTAGGTGTAAATGCTTCATAGAAAAGTTTCTATAATGTGCGGGGGCTTGCTAATTTATAGAGGGTGGATGCCACCCCCTCGCAGGGGGTGGCACTTTATATATATATATATATATATATATATATATATATATATATATATATATATATATATACGCGTAAAATCACCAAGTGGCACCGAAAACTAAATTGACGTTTTCGCACCCAATATTTTCCGCATTTAATGTGAGCAAGTGGCTCCCTATATATTCCCGATATGTATATGCGTTCTGGCACCGTATATATGGAGAAGACACTTTTTCTTTAGATACTCACTGTGTTGTTAATACATTTAGGATTGCTAACGCACTCTGTAAAAATAGGCCATTGTGTTGCTTGTCTTTTTGAAACGTATCACATACGTGCGATATCCGTGGTGTAATTGCAGAAATAGAGGAAATAAGATGAGAAATAATTCTCAGAGTGAACTAAAAATTGTTATTGATGTTGACTCATCATATTCTATATTTAGTTTCAATTGAGGTCTAGAAAATTATTTGAAAAAAAAAGACAAGTAGATGAGGTTGATTAAAAAAGAAACAAATTAATTATTTATTATTCAGTGGTGATAAATCACTTATGAAAACATGTAATTAGAATATCAATTTTAGTTACTGTAAAATACAGTGTGAATTTGTGTATATGACATACCAATAGTAACTGACATTTATTATTGACAGTTCGGCTAATTTCAAAGCATGTCGTACAAAATTAGTATATTACGTAATGAGTGTTGTAAGAAGCATATTACGCACGAATGGAAAAGTTATTTTCATGAGTGCGCAATTGCTTTACAACTCGAATTATGTACTATACTTTACCTACGATCACTACTGTAAATAGTAAAAAACACACTACCTGCCATTCATGTAAGTTGAATTTTACGTATTGTAAACAGAACGCACTGTAAACAAATCGCACGGTAATCAAAACGCACGGGACACCCAATTATAGGTGGCTTATATCGCTGACGCGGGGTTTAAAAAAAACAAATGGGCCTAATTATTTTCAAACGCTGTCAAAACTGACATAATATTTGTTGAATGACATTGTTGACTAGTAAACTAAATCCAGATTTTACTAAATAAATAAATAAATATGATCGTAGGTAAAGTATAGTACATAATTCGAGTTGTAATGCAATTACGCACTCATGGAAATACGCACTCGCCGCTACGCGGCATCGTGCGTAACTTTTCCATTCGTGCGTAATATGCTTCTTACAATTCTCATTACGTAGTATACTATTACCTACGATCATATTCATTTATTTATTTAGTAAAATCCTGATTTAGTTGTCAACAATATTATTCAACAAATATTATGTCAGTTTTGACAGCGTTTAAAAATTACGTAGGCGCATTTGTTTTTTTAAACCCCGCGTCAGCGATATAAGCCACCGATAATTGCGTGTCCCGTGCGTTTTGTTTACCGTGCGGTTTGTTTACAGTGCGATTTGTTTACAATATGTAAAGTTCAACTTACATAGATGTCAGGTAGTGTGTTTTTGACTAGTTACAGTAGTGATCGTAGGTAAATAATATAATAATCGTTTCCCTCAAAAATTCTTAAAATCACAAAAATGTATATTACAAAACAATAAGCGAGTTTAGAGAATATTATTTAGGTATTATGCAAATCACAACTTACACACTTTTTTATTTATTATTAAAGTATTTACCTAACTAGTATATTAGCGTGCCCAGATTAGGGCAACAATATACAGAAAGTAGGTATTTTCATAATAAATAAAAAAGTGTGTAAGTTGTGATTTGCATAATACCTAAATAATATTCTCTAAACATGATAAAAGCAAATAAATAAAAAATAATTAATTGTAAAAAATAAGCGAGTAAAATATTAATTTCATCTAATAAAAATGTCAATTTATTTACAATCTTTTAATTCTAAATATTATATTATGAAATAGTGTAATAGGTAGTATGATTTAAAAATATAATTTATTACCTTATTTTGTATGAACTGTTACATACGGTAACGTTGGATCTCAACGTTAATATATTTTGTTGGATTTGTACAATTGCTTTAAGGGTGGCAGTGTGGCTTAAAAGAATGATTTCGTAATTCGACAAGTTCTCCTATGAACCGATTGAGAAAATACTTTGCCAGGCTTTTAGAAAATACTTGATAGAATGATACTGGGATATTGAAGTCAACAAAAAATATATATTTTTTTTGTTTTTCACACAAGAAAAAAATGTTTTTCTTTCTTTAGTTTTCAATAGGCTAGTACCATTCTATAAAGTTGCCTATAAAAGCCTATCAAAAAAATATTTTAATCGGTTTAGGAATGTAGGAGAAATTGTCGAATTACGTTCGCGGCTTAATTGCAATAAAAGATTAAACTGCGGTTGATTTCGATACTCTTGATTTTATTTATGCCTTTTCAGAATATTATACATATATAATATGCTCTTAGATTTAGTTTGGGTGAAAGTTATAAAGTATATGGAGCTTTAGCTCTTAAATTTGTTAACGCTGCTAAATAGGTTGTTTTCAGAGTTATCCCATTCTCTTGTCTATAAAAGGGACAAGTGCCGTAATAAATAAATGTTTATATATGTTTATATATTATCTTAGTTACGGTTCAAATGGTCGGTGCATCAAAGTTTTGTCAGGCACTCACATCAAATCATGGGCCCCGGCCCCTTTCATTATAACTACACTACCTGTACCCAAATTTTAATTAGTTTAATATTTTTGCATTGCGTTTCCTAGTTTATTCGGACCTCTAAGTGGTCGGGCCCTGGTACCACGGTACTTACTGGACCTACTCCCCCTCCCCGTTTGGGGCCCTGATTATAAAGTATAGTTTAAAGTGAGAAATAATGTAAACAACAATTTGTAGATAGGCCCGACTCCTCCTTCCTGAAAGAACATAATACAGACAGATACTACAATTTTATTACATTATCAGATGAAGCTAGTTCAGGGATGAACAATGACTATGCATTGTCATTATAATATACGTATGACGATGCGGCAATATAGGTAGAGTAATTGTAGGAATACAGGAAATAGTCAAGTAAAATTCTGAAAAAGTAAGCTAAATAATTGTATGTGATATTGACACTCATTGTATATATCACGTATCAGTTGAAAAACTCTGAAAAAAAATGTAATTAACAAAGATTAGACACTTCTCAGTAGGGAGCTATTCATAACAAACAGGTTATGTTAACGAAAGTAGTTATGAAAGTATAGGCAACGTTTAGATTACGTTAATTATTTTTCAAAAATGATCAATCAATTGGCCTCAAGTTTTCACCTTTTTTTTATATTTTACATATTTACAATCGATTATTTTTATTTATTTGCTTTTATCATGATTAGAGAATATTATTTAGGTATTATGCAAATCACAACTTACACACTTTCTTATTTATTATGAAAATACCTACTTTCTGTATATTGTTGCCCTAATCTGGGCACGCTAATATACTAGTAATTCAATACTTCCTCAGTATTAGCTAGAAGATAGTTGTTTTGATTGGTTCTCCAATAATGAGTGTTTTAAACTATTTACCTAACTAGTATATTAGCATATTTACATATTTGTTAACAATAACTGTTAATATGAAGGTCAAATTTTAATAAGTGTAGAAAATATGGATTTTTATTACCATGTCGATAGTGAAAAATTGCATTCATTAATACAGCGAGAAACTTTTATCTTTCTAGATAAAGGATGGGGACAAGTTTTTACCGTGAAACTTCTATGGGCGCGATAGGCATTTTTCAGTAGGAAGTAAAGTACTATAAAATGTTTTTGGTTACTTGAAGTCACCGGCACACAATTTTTTTTGGGTTACTTCCAATTTAGCCGAAGTTTGCAACTTTTTTATTTTTAATAGTAACTTTCTTTCGTAATCCGAAGTTCAATTTTCTTTATACTCCTTTTTTCGAATTTAAGAATGGCTGAGTAAAAATAAAATTTAACATCTCAGTAGAAAGAATGCCATGGAAAAAATATATAAGCTGCAAAATTTTAACAAGCTTACCATGGAGTATACAAAAAACATAAAACCACCTTCCTTAATTCAATATGTCAATTTTAAACTTGTATAAGAATTAAAATTTTCAAAAATTATTGAAAATAAATCTTTTTAAACATTTTTTTTTTAATAGTCCCATTTTCTTTTCTATTATTTGTTTGTAATATGTGTTTTCCATTTAATTTTATTTAAGTAACAGAGAATTATATAAAATTAATGAAAACTGAATAGTTTCTTAGAAAAAGTGCCTGCAACATAAATGTTTAAAATGAATAAGATTCCAGAAAGGTTCAATGTAATGTTGAAAAGGGACAGAGAGGTAACAAACACGTGTTAATAATAAGACACAAAAGAAGATACTAGAACTTACTTTGACTGAATTTTAAAGTAAATGGACCACTGCTCATTTTAAGGAATATATGACACATTTTAAAGTAATTAGTTGGCGGGAATTATGGAGAAAAGAATCATTGTGTACCGTGGACCACACGGTAGAAAGAAAATTTCTAATTCAAGCACATTACGGTAAAAACATTTTGTAGCACATCAAAAAGTTGCCTCTAACCTACCCTTCATTACATAATTGTTTTACATATTTCGGTACATATTTAAATACCGGTTAACCGGTTATGTTCATTTTACTTCCACGTCCAGTGGAAGTATAGTAACAAAAAAATTTTAAAAAATTTTTATTGTCCAAATAGGCTTAAAATGTCATGAAACGTCGAGATTTTAAGTTTGAGCGAAAAAAAAAATTGCTGTCTGTCTGTCTGTCGGTCTGTCTGTCGGTCTGTCTGTCTGTAACTTCTTTTTGTGCGCACGTTTACTCTGGAACCGTTTAAGATATTGACTTGAAATTTGGTACACATATGTACTTTAACGAGATCTAGGACTGGATTATATTTTCATCTTGTTCCGTCGAAGGGTTGGGGTGAAAATTGGGGTACATGGATAAATCGAGCAGGTAAGAGTCCACGAAATTGGTATTTAGTATATACAAGGTCTCAAAAAAAATTTGGCATTAGCCATCCCCATTACCACCCCCACCCCCTATTAAAGGGGATGAAAAAAAATGTGATTTAGTGTATGTACAGGAACCAGAAACCTCAAAATATTTTTTTACTTCATCCACCCCCCCCCATTACCACCCCCCTATCACCACCCCCACCCCACTACCGATGTGGGGTATCGTTTTATGGGTTTTTGGGGTAGAGAATTTCAAATATTATATTATTAAAGTTCCATAAACAATTATTTTAACATACAAAGTTTTTTGGTGTGAGTGACTTGGATAGAGAGTCTGGATGTGGAAGTCGTGATTCCTTGGGCAGCGGTTTTTATTTACCGATTTACCGGTTATTAAAATTTCCTGTAAATTGCATTGTGCATGTTTACAACTTTATTACTTTCTCAAAGTTTTCTTTTAGTAAAACCTAAGTTTATATTTTCTGCAAAAAGGTAGATATTCGGAGATTCAAATAATAGAAAAATATGGAGACTTCCCCCATTCAAAAAATGTTTTAAAATGATTTATTTTCAACAATTATTAAACAAATTAAATAGTGGAAGCCATTACATTGTGATAATTAATCATAATGAAACAGATGAAAACACCTTTCTTTGTTTTTTATCATTAATTTATTATAACCAAACGTTACCGCAGTTTCGACAAGCGTGTAATTTTCAAACAGTTGATTCACAAATACAAAAATTATTTATAATTTAATTTTGTGTTTTAATGTTTAAAATTTACATATTAATTTAAAGAAAATGCAGTGATATCATATTCCAATTTTTTTTGCGCACTCTTCATTTAGAAAATATATTTTTAAGACACTTCTTTTCAATGGTTTTTTTTAAGATTTAGAATTTTTTATAAAAATTTAAAATTGGCATACTAATAAATAAAATGCAGAGGTGTTGAAAATTTTCTATGCGCTGTTCTACGAAGACTCCGTGGCCAGCTGAATTTTATTGATTGACAATTTTTCCTTTGACTTTCTTTCTGCTGAAATAAAAATGGTTTTCACTTAAAAATGTAAAAAATTGCAACTTCCGGCTTTACTCTAGAACCTTGTGAGTCGCTTCTTATTTCACCCCAATTCGATATATACATCCTCTAGATTTTGAGATGTGTTTACATAGACTTTTATAGACATATGACTTCAAATAATCCCACAAAAAATAATTAAAAGGTGTAATAGTAGAGGTACAGAATTCGAAAAAGTCGTCTAGAAACGTGTCCCGTGGAACTTTGAGACAAGTAAATATGTACTGATTGCGCTATTATTATGTAGTGTAATTTTAGAAATGAAGAAAATAAGATGAGAAATAATTCTCAAAGACTGAGCTAAATAAATTGTTATTGAGTTTAGTTTCAAATGAGGTCTAAAAAAATTATTGGAAAAAAAAATCAAGATGATGCAGATTGATTAAAAAAATAACAAATTCATTATTTATTATTCAGTGGTGATGAATCATTTACGAAAACATTTTATTAAAATATCAATTTTAGTTATTGTAAAATACACTGTGCATTTGTGTATATGACATACCGAGTGATATAAAGGGTTTGTAACATTTATAATAACCCATAAGTTTTGTGTTTTTAAAAATAAAAATATACAGGGTAGTCACTCTAAACAAATTTGAAAAAATATGGTGTGGTTACCAAAAAAAATTAAAAAATGTGACGCAGGACGATAATATTTCGCATGCAGCTAACATAACTGTCAAAGAAACATTTGAAAAAACATACAAGGTGGTCACCCTAAACACGGTGAACGATAATATTTGGCATGTAGTTAACACAACTGCCGTGGAGAAAAATATGAAAAATATGCAAAAAAAAATGCGATGGAGAAAAATTACACAAATCTTAGGAAAATAACCATAGTTTTTAGTTAATAATAATATACGGGGTCGTCATCTAACAGAGCAAGTAATTAATGACTAAAGTATGCAAACTGTGCATTTTGATAAGGCTGTGTGCTAGAGAGAAAAGTTAAGCGGAAATAAATTTGGGTTGGACTTAGCGCTTCGAAAACTTCACCTGCTTGGTCAGTTTTGTCCTGTTTAGTGACATCAGTCAATTCAATAAACTGAATATCTCCAACTCTCTTCCTGTTATGCAGGAGAAGTAACATTAATGTTACCTTGACAAGAATTCTTTATTGCAATATATTTGTTTCTTTTTTAAAATTTCTACAGTATTTACAGCTTTTTCTATACAAAATGTTCTTAGTGTCATAACGTCTTCGGTAAACGAAAGTAGTTCTTTTGAATGGTTTATCGATTTGTTTCTATTCAGCTCTTTGAGAGCAAGACTACCAACTAAACTTCCCAATTTCATTCATTTTTCGCAAAAGTTTTAATTCCTCCACTATATTTTTAAAGTTATCTAATGACTCGTCCTTTTTGCATATTAGATATGTAACAATATTAATTAAATCTTTAAATGTCTTTCCCTGGGCAAAGCGTACGATGCCACCCCATATGATCCTTCAGTTTCATAATAGTTGCTATGCGTTATTTACGACCTGAACAAGATAATCGATATTGATAGCGTATTTTTTAGTGCAAAGGATATAATGAATGTATAAACAAAGAATTAATAGATACGTTACGGTTACATTAATCCTTTTTCTGCATATCCCACTTTTACCCCCCCCATCTTGTTATAGAGTCCAATCATAGATACTTTTTTCTTGAAACAATAGTGTTAGGTACGTTATTTTATTTTCTTTAATTGTTCGAGGGTACCTCCTGAGTATTTTGAAAAGTTGGCAGGGGCGGCGGGGGTGTGCGTTAGCCGCAATATTTGAGCTTAAACGGTTAGTTCTACGAAAATAAGCATGTAAATCAATTTGTAGTGAGTTCTTACCATTTTTGTCATAGCAGCAACGGTTCGCGAGATATATACGTTGAACTTTGAAGAGATATAGCAGCTAACTCACACCCCCGCCACCCCCACCACTTGATAGAATACTCAGGATGTACCTATTGATTGGACTAATATTAGTTATACCATATATTATCAGATTTTAACTATTTGGGTGGATATAGTAACATTGATATTAAAAGAGTAATAAAAATTATGTGTTGCAATGATTTATGGTTTTATTAGGAAGCAGACAGATTATTCAGAGTAACCTTTAGCTCAGACGACACAGAACATTTTATAGTGAAACCCACAAAAATTTGCAAACTGAATAATTTTTTTTTAATGAGTTCGTGAAAGTGTATAGAATAATATCCTGAAAAGTTTACATTTCGCTCGGATGCAGAACATAAAAAAAAGTGAAAAAAAAAATTTTCATCCATTTTTTCAAAATTTTGAAATTAAGTCAGGGTAGGAAAAAATACAGGTGGATAGACCACGTGTTTCTGAACAAAAAATGTCCTAATAAAATTTATCGCTAAAGCCACGGTATTCCTGAAAAAAAATAGTGAAATAATTTTGTCACTCTGCGCGGCCAGTGCACGGTTAAATGTACACTATGGAACTTCTAAAAATTCTTAGCTGTTCTATCGAGTAAAATAAAGCTTTTTTTCTCTTTCTGATTACACGTTTTAGACATTTTTATTATTGAATGGGAGGATAAATAGTGAGTATAGAGTGAAAGTATGTAATTATGGACGCATATACAGACACCACACATAGCCGCTGAATCGCTCGCAAGAATTTTCACGTGCCTTTAATGTATTGTATTTATTACAGGTACACTTATCCACATTTCAGCTATATCCAATGGATTCCTTATACATCTGTTAATGTATTGGAAAAGTTCCAGAATTTATATTCTAAACAATCAAAGATATTTTCATAGTTATAAGGATAAGATCGTGAAAATCGCAATTTGTTATCATGATCTGATTGATCATATTTTCGAAAAAATGCATACAAATAAACGATTTTGTGTTTAAACATTCGAAAAGTATACATTTTTTTCCGAAATAACGATATTTTACTTTTTTCAATGGGTCAATTTCTTGACAAGTTACAGCCTCTAATATATATATATATATTTATCAAAAAAATTATCAAGCAATGAAATTAAAATTATTTGAGAGTACTTTTTTTAATCCTCGTTACTACAACTTAATAAACCATAATAATCATGGAGTGTACATACTTTTTAACAGTTCTCAATGAAGAAAGAATTTTTTTGAAGGGCTTCTATTTTTTTTCTATATTGTTTATTGCAAGTTTGGGCGTGAGAATATATATAAGTATATTTGTCCCATCCATCCTTTGCTTGTATTGTTTGAAACAAAAAAACATCAGAAAGCTACAACTTTCATCTTTTAAATGAGCCAACACTCATATAGATTGAACAAATTCTAATTTAGTGACATGTAATTCAGTGCGTCGGTGTCACAGTCATGCGTATTCAAGCGCGTGCACGCATGGATATCGCTCCGAGTTATAACGTTACACTTGACTATTTTTTCCGGGAAAACCGTGGCTTTAACGATAAATTTTGTTAGGACATGTTCATAAATATGTGATCTATCCGTCTGTATTTTTTATTTTTTTCTAGCTTGATTTTACTTAATTACTACTGAAAATGCAGAGGAAAGATATATGTAGTACGTCTTTTTCGGTTTTTAAATGGATCAACCAAACATTACATACTTTTTAATTCCAGATTTACTTGAGAAGCTTGACCATTTTTTTAAGGTATCGAAACCAAGATTGAGTTGTTTTTGGGATGCTAGTATTTTAAATATTGTGTATAAATCGAAAGGTATCTAATCGGTTTCTTAGAAATATTTTATTTTTCTGTTCCTTATCCAAAACTGCTAAAATTTACGGGGAGACATTTTAAAAAATGTGAATTGTAGTTATAAAAGAAATAAAAAAATTTGCAGGTGAACTACACCTTCTTACCAAATAGCGCAAAATATTTATTTAAACGACTAAAGATCTAAAAAGATTTTGAAATATCAGTCATTTATTATTTAAGTGCGTAGACTCGTAAGAAGGCAATTATTTTTTTTATATATACAATTTTACAAATATTTGATGATGGTAATAAGAAAAACTCTTTTCATCTTCATTTAAACGATTTTTTTGGAATTAGTTTAGAATTTTAGAAAGTGAGACCAAAACATTGAGGACTAACTTTAGAGAAGAAGAAATATGAATTTTTTTATTTATAAGACACCAAAACACAAAAATTAACGTATCTCGGGCCCAAATTCAAGTAAATCAATCCCAAATTTTCAGATGTTGGTTTATTCATCTACATTCATAATTCTTGACTGTTTTTGATTTCATAAAAATCCAGACTTATTAAAATTTGTTTATAATTACAACTGTGAAAATTATAAGCAAATTCCAAAAACAATGTTTAAATTAAAAAAAAACATGTTCTTAATTGTGCTGCAAAATACATTAAAATAACTTATATTTAAAAAAATGCGCTTCTATGAGTCGGTGCATTTAAACATTAATCAACTGAAATTTCGAAGTCTTTTTTATTTTCAGCTGTTTAAATAAATATTTTGCATTAAAATTAGACATCAATGTTTAGCTCGATAAAAGGGAATACTCCTATTAATGATTTGTGTATTATTATTACATCATATTCTTTATATTATTCAAAAAAGTAAATTTTAAAAAATATATATTTTTTGTAAATTAACAAATTATTAGAAAGTTTATTTAGAAGTTTTATTTATTTCAAATTTTATTGGGAACAATTTGGTATTTTTATTTTTGAGATGCAATTACTAGGATCGAGAGAGAAATATTTGAATTTCTGGTAGATTTTACTAGCAACACATGTTCATGGTTAACTTTATTTTTAAGAGCATCCCTCTACTTGGACACTGTTGTAATTGTAAAATATTATCTTTGCTAACCTTTTCTGTTGACAATTGAACAGCTTAAAGCATGGCGTAGAAAATGAATTTATGGCTTTATTGGCCCTAAAATTCTCATCTTATGAACTCGTTTATGAAATGAATTTTGCTATTAAATACCTATTCACATTACTTTATTATTATACCTATTTGATTTAATCAGATAGGTATATTTTAACCAAAAAAAAATTATAATAATCATAGTAGAAAAAAAAAATCGTACAGAAATCCGTTTCATATCGAATGTATGTGTGTGTAGATCGTTTCTTGTAAACACGATAACTTCTATTAGACTTAAAATAATTATTTCTTTGGCGCGTATGTAAAATAGTGTGGTAAAATACTCCCTGTTGAAATCGGGCCATATCCGCCATACAGGGCGATAGCCAGAGGCGTACAAATGATCAGGTTTTACATAAACTGTGTTTATTATAATTGTAGAGCAAAATATTACTATACAAAAATATCAAGATATATAGGATATCAAAACTATATAATATAGTGTGTCTATAAGGTTCGAAAGTACTTTTACGTAGATTGAAGGATCTATCAATTTAACTTCAAAATGCTATTGAGGTGTTTTTAATAATGAAAGTTGCATTCGTGTGCTACCGAATGCTAATACATATTAAACATGATGACTGTAGTTAGACTGAAAATTTTTATTTCAAATTTCGAACATTTGTAAGAAATTAGAGCATATCAGTCATACAGGGCAAGCATTTCCTCAAAGCAATACAAAAAAGAGACTATTATACGAATGTGAAATTATGCATACAAATTAAAATACATTCAAATAACTTTAAAAACTTAGTTAATTATTACAGTGTAATAAAAGGTTAAATTAAGGTCGATAACGATGCCATACAACCTAATTTTATTTAAGCGCCTTTTATCTACATAAAAACCTATGGATTTTATTTGGTGCAACAAAAAGTTTTTGATTCAATCTAAGTTCCGGACGGTATTTGAGTAAACAAAACAATGTTTAAAGTAGAGTATTTCGTCTTTTTTCTTAGCTACCTCTAGTTGTATAGGTCATATCACAATAAATAACAAACGAGAGTGTTTATTATGAAATTGCGATGAAAACCAGATGTGCCGAACCCTTCTCGTCGATTTGTCGAAAAAATTAAGACAATTAAAATCGATAGCCTTTAAACAATTGACGGTGACTTAAGTAATAATACATACATTTCAACGAAATTTTAGGAAATAACGCTTCTAGTTGAGCAAATCATCATGGCATAATATTAAGGCGAACGCCTAAAAAAAATAGCTGTCGAAAATTGAATAGTCGATTGTAAATGCATCAAGTCGTACATCTTTTTTTTTACAATAAAGGTTTTTTCATGTACTTTTTATTAGGTTTAATAACCTACATTGTTTTTTGAAATATTTAAAGTCATTTCTTGCTTTTCTTTAAATTATCTTTTTTGAACAAATCAAAACTCTATTCGAAAATTAAATTTATTATTATGCATCAAAAATATACAAAAAAGAAACAATTTAAAAAATCTGTTTTTTTTTCTATGCCCATTGGGAACAGAGATAAAAGATTTTGTTTGCGCGAAAATATGCATTTGTTTAAAATACAGTTTTTTCAATACCACTGAAAATTACATGAAAAAAATCTACATTCTGAAAGAAATATATGTTGTTTTTCTACGACTCGTCCACTTTAGTCTATGTAAAACGCGGAGTTTGACGCTCGGAATGTCCCCCTCATCGGGACTACTTTTACCCCATGTTTTTTGGGTCGCTGATCACAAAAATCGGGGTCCCGCGGCTCTAAAAATAGTGCGTCACCTCTAAAAATGTCAAAAACCACCCCTTTTGGGAATAATACTGTAAAATAATGTTATGAATGTGCTAATTGTAATGATATTTTGCCAGTTCAGTATGTTCATCTAAATTAAGGACAAATTTTATAGAGGGGGTGAAACTTCCCCTAAATTGACGTAAAATGGAAAAATGATTGAATTTTTTTTTTATTCACTTTTTGATTTAAATTTAGATGAATGGGGATTTTATAATGAAGAAAATTTTTTCCAACCCGTCAGGGGTGAAAACTACCCCCGTATCGCCTTTAAATTGAACTAACGCTTAGGGGTGAAAAAGTTTTGTGATATTTTTTTCGACGGAAGTTTATCAGAACTTACAAGCAAACTGAAAAGTATACATATCTACTTAATGTCTAAGCGTTAGTTCAATTTAAAGGCGATACAGGGGTAGTTTTCACCCCTGATGGGTTGGAAAAAATTTTCTTCATTATACAATCCCCATTCACCTAAATTTAAATCAAAAAGTGAATAAAAAGAATTCATTTTTTCATTTTCATCATTTTTCCAGTTTTCACCCCTGAAGGGTTGAAAAAAAATTTTCTTCATTACACAATCCCCATTTATCTAAATTTAGATAAAAAAGTGAATAAAAAAAATTCAATCATTTTTCCATTTTACGTCAATTTAGGGGTATTTTCTGGTTAGCCCTCAGCATAAAATTTCGATGAACTTACTGAACTGGCAAAATGTCATTACAGTTAGCACATTCATAACATTATTTTACAGTATTATTCCCAAAAGGGGTGGTTTTTGGCATTTTTAGGGGTAATGCACTATTTTTAGAGCCGCGGGACTGATTTTCGTGATCAGAGACCCAAAAAACATGAAATAAAAGTAGTCCCGATGATGGGGGCATTCCGAGCGTCAAACCCCGCGTTTTACATGGACTACTTGAACAATTGACGATTTAATTTACTACTTTATTATTCTTTTGTTCATTACACAGGCACACACAAAAAAAGTCGAATGCGAGAAGGCCTATGTATTCCCATGCATTTTGACCCGCTGAATACGAATCTGATGTCCGTTTTGCCCGATTGGCTCTTGCATTTTTGCTGACCTCAAAAAACACCTTAAAAATGCCCAAAACGAGTAAATAAAAAGCTTAAATGAGCTGATCACTATATCTATACGTAATTTGGGGCGCTGAAACTGAATATGAGGTCGGAATTAGCAGATCAGTTGGGAATTTTAACATAACCTCAAAAAATGCCTAAAAATCCAAAACAAATAAATTAAAAGCTTAAACCAAGATCTTTAAAACTAACATAACCTAAGGCAAGAGCTAAGAGCTTTAATCCAAGAACTTTAAACTAAGAATTGTTAACCCAACATAACCTGAGACAAGAACTTTAAACCAAAAACTTAAACCTATTATAAATTAAGACAAGACTGTTAAGT
Organism: Rutpela maculata; assembly: GCA_936432065.2. Classification (NCBI taxonomy): domain Eukaryota; kingdom Metazoa; phylum Arthropoda; class Insecta; order Coleoptera; family Cerambycidae; genus Rutpela; species Rutpela maculata. Next base: position 111,023,659 of record OW386286.2, read on the forward strand.
TCATAAGGCAAGAACTATTAAGATTTAGAGTTCTTGGTTCAGAGTTCTTTGTGTAAAGTTCCTGTCTCAGAATATGTTACATCTAGAGTTCTCGGTTTAAAGTTCTTTGTGTAAAATTCTTGCCTTGTTTTTAGTAAATTCGACGATAAAATAAAAAATATTTATCTAAAATGTTATAGTATGGAAATAGTGGATAAAGGTTTTCCATGATACCTTGCATCATATGTTATAAGATGTTGGACAAATGGAAAGAACGTTAAAAAGTAAAATATAAAAATCCAATGATATCGAAGGAGCCTGGAATCCGTGAAGAGTGTTATTTTTTAGCAATACAAATGTTTCCGGAATTAATGCTAAAAAAGGGTTAATGGAAACTGATTGTTCCGAAAGTCAAGAAGATGACAGTGAATATGAGTGTTCGATAAGAATTAAAACTCCCAATATTTGGTGAAATGATAAACTTAATAATGTTGTTAGAAATCTTGGTCTATCTAATGGTAGGGAAGAATATTTTGCGGCGATTATGAAAAAAGACAATTTAGTATCAAGTGATGTTCGTTCTAGCTCATACAGAAAAAGAGAAAAAGACTTTGGAAAATATTTTACACAAGCAAAAGAACACTTGATGAATATACTTAAACCTATCATATATAGATTTTAGATAAATATTTTTTATTTTATCGCTGATTTTTTTTCGATTTTTCGGACCCTCGATTTTACTACAAACAAAACAGAAGGAATTCACATTATTTACACAGTTGTGCAAAATTTTTTGTAGCCCTATACTCATAGGAAGGCAAGTTTCTTACTTCACTAGAGCTGCGGTTGCATGATGACGCCCGCAGTCCCGCTTCCTCAACCTGACCTGCCGCCGATACTGGGGTTTCCCTCCCCTGCATCGTAAACTGTGTCTCTACTTCTGCCATGAAGGCATTTTTTTACCTAGGAACTTAGTCGAAATAAATCTTTGCCCGCCGTCACCACGTGGAGGTGTCCTAGTCGCAAGAATAGAAAAAGAAACAAATGGCATATGACAAACAAACAGAATAAAGAAAACTATACATATGTTTAGAACAGCTCTAAGAAAAAAAAAGTAAAAAATCATCAAGGGAGGGTGTAGGTAAATGTTAAGTCCAAACGATATTCCTCTCTCAATAGAGCAAACTTTGAAAAATTTCATTGTTCAGTAATATTATCCTTAGGATACTTGAAAATTTAAAAGTTACCCATCTCCGCTCACTAGGGTTGATGAGAGTTTATGCTGAAGTGATATTTCTCTATGAAGTTTGCAGATTGCGCTTTAATTCTGACTTCTGTATTGTGTTCAGCACGTTGCAAATACGTCGGAAATTATATGTTCAGATATTATGTAGAGCAAAGTCAATTTCGGGCTATGATTCAGTCATTTTTGAATACGTTTTCATCCTAAATAAGGATTTTACAAGATATTCGATCGTCGCACATAAATTCTGACCGATTCGGTTTCAGTGCCCCAAATTACGTATAGATATAGTGATCAGTTTATGTAAGCTTTTTATTTACTTGTTTGGAATTTTTCGGGCATTTTTTAGGTGTTTTTTTGAGATTATGTTAAAATTTCTAACTGATCGGCCAACTCTGACCTCAGATTCGCTCTCAGTGCCCCATAATATGCATGGAAATGGTGGTCAGCTCATTTAAGCCTTTTATTTACTTGTTTGAGGTTTTTCGGGCATTTTTAAGGTTTTTTTGAGGTTAGGAAAATACAAGAGCCAATCGGGCAAAGCGGACATCGAATTCGTGTTCAGCAGGTTAAAATTCATGGGAATACATATTACATAGGGCCTGCCTTCTCGCACTCGACTTTTTTTGTGTGTGCCGGTGTTATTTTTTGGACTTAAATTTTGACAGGATGATTTATTTAGGTTAGAAATATATTGGAGTAGGAGAGAGTAAAAATATATGCATTATTACGTAAGTTATAATCAATTGTTAAAGAATTATCTTGTTTAAATTTTTTGCAACTTAACATATTGACAAAAAGTTCGGGCTCATCGAGTTTTCTTCGCAATTTCATAACGGACATTCTAGTTTTTATTTATTTTAGTTTATTATTCTATATAACTAGAGATGTTTAAAAACTGCGAAAAAACACGAATTTTATATACAGTATATATAAAAACACTACAAATAAAATATTTACTCATTCCATTATAGATACTCGGTTACAGTATGCAGTTATTTTGAAAAATAAAAAAGTTTATTCGATCACATTTTCCGCTGTAAACTACACAAAGTGATCGCTTCCATTAATATTAATTTATTATTCAGTCATATCTTCAAGACAAATATACTTTTTGCATACACCATGGGAAAAAGAAAGGTAATCCTAAAATAATATTAAATAGTAATACTAAAATATCAAGTTTTTACTATTATGAATGAAAGATATAGAGGAGTTTCAACATAAAAAATGCGAAAATTTGCCAATTCCCAATCAAAGCACGACCTCAAAAATATGTAATGTGGTGTGTGTGGGTGTGTGTGTGTGTGTGTTAATAAGAGTTAACTGTCTGTTTTTGTGTGTTTGAGAGTTACATAGCATGTGTCGAATTCAGTGGTCTCGTTGTTCGGCTATACAGGGTGTCCGGTAATACCGGTCTGGTGCCGATTCTACATGCAAAAATATGAAAGAAAATTTATATAAATATGTCAGCTAATGCTTCCTTATGGACTCAGAGCCCTTTGAAGATTGAAGCCAAAAACTGGTATTCTGCTATTTTCATTTTTTTTTTAAATTAAATAATGGCAATGAAAATTAATTAACAATGAGCTTATTGTTACTCTACTTGACTTAATTGTTACGTGAAAACTTGAAGCACATCGTGTTTTCTCATTTACACGATTTTTCTCACAAGCGGTTAGTTTTTCGATTAAAATGAAAGATGACCTTTTTTAATATTTTTAATTAGTGCTGTAGCTCAATTAGGAAGCATTTGCGGGCATTGCGGCACTTTTTTTCAAATTTTTTCGGATATAATTTGTACCAGAAGTTTGTTACCGATATTTTCTGACACCCTGTATAGAATATGAAGAAAGTACAGCTAAAGATTTTTAATTATATTAAAAACAATAAGTAAATAAATCAGCTAATATTAGATATAAATTAAGAGAAGTCATCACATATTTTTTACCTGCCCAGGAATTTGACCTCAATAGGCAGTTCACAGAGTTATAATACGATAAAGGGGTTTGTAGATTTCAAAACGAGGAATAATGTAAACTACGGTTACTTTGTCGACAAAGGCATTAAGAAAACGATGATTAGAGGGCATTGTCGCATGTACCATAAATGTAATGTACTGTGATTTCTTTACAATTTTTAATATTCTGTGTAATGTCTTATATAATATACCCACGGACAAAATGATCGCATCATTCAAAATTTGTCATGTTTTGAAGTTAATTTATTTCTTAACCGTTTTTCCGATTTTAATGATAGTTTTATTGTTTAAAAAAAAGTTGCAAAGTTGTAACGAAAACGTAACTTTTTTTATACTATATCTCCTGTCCTGGACATCAAATGCTTAGAACGACGTCGAGATGTAGTTCCGTAAGTAATTGAATGTTTTCTTAATTTCTTTCAAATTAGATTTAATTTAAACTACTTAGGTACCCGAAAAATTTATCGGATTTTCTTCCATCTATAATATGATTTAAAATTCACTAGCCGTAGAAACCCTGAGGTGCCAGAAAGTCATTTTAAATATCGGGAATCAAGCGCAAATGCATGGTGCCACTAAGTACGGTTAGACATCAGTGGTTGGCGCGCCCTCTGCAGATTATACGGTTGAACCAAAATCCAGTTTTTATAGAAAAATCGACCAAGTAGCTCCATCTTGAAATTTTGTGGGAAGGATATTATGATGTTTAGACGTTCAAATATGCGATAAAACGTTCTGGCACCTCGATCTGGTGCCAGAACGTATATATAGGTGCCACTCCGTCCATATATATGTGAATTTGGTGCCTGAACGTTCAGTTTTAAATATATATATATATATATATATATATATATATATATATATATATATATATATTTATTTATTGCATACACATATATATTGCAGGACAAACAGACATAAAAAAAAAATACAGAATAAATAATAAAATATAATTTAGACAGCATCATTATCGTCAACAAAGTCTTTTATACTATAATAACCTTTAATGGCTAGGTATGCCTTAAGTTTGTTTTTAAATTTAAGACTGTTTGTAATTTCACGAATTTCTTTGGGTAAAGCATTATGACTTTTGACTTTTGTGACTTTTTAAACGTGCTTGTACGATGAGCAGGTATACTCAAAAGATCGCCATGCCTCGTCAAGTAATTATGATAGTTTAGTCTTTTTTCAAACAGGCTTAGGTTATTTTTTGTGAACGATATACATTTAAGGATGTATATAGACGGTGTCGTGAGGATACGTTGTTTTTTTAAATACGTCTCTACAACTAACATTTACTTTTAAATCAAAGATTAGCCTGATAATTTTTTTTTGACAAATAAAGACTCTTTCACACTCGGAAGTCCTGCCCCATGCGAGAATATTGAAGGATATATGACTATAGGCCATAGCATAATAGATATTAATTAGACCTGTCTTATCTAGAGTTGTTTTTAATTGTAACAATGCAAAATATGCCTTATTTAATTGTTTGCATACATGATCAATGTGCCTATACCAGGATAATTTGGTGTCAAGATGTGTGCCAAGTAATTTCGCCGATTCCGATAACATAATATTATCATCAATCACGAAATTCTCTGGTAATGGTTTTTGAAGATAAAAGTTTAAACAAACGGTTTTTTTTTCATTTAATATAAGTTTGTTTCTTTGGCACCATCCACTTAAAGATTCAGTGATATTATTAATCATTCTGCGTAGTTCTTCAGGATTATCAGCAGACACGGTAATAGTTGTATCGTCCGCATACATTGTAATGTAGCTGGGTAAATCATTTACATACAACATAAACAGTAAAGGGCCCAGCACTGAGCCCCGAGGAACTCCAAGTGTAACATTAAACATGTTGGATGATTCACCTTTTAAACTAGCTCTTAAGGTCTTGTTATCCATATATGAGGTTAACCATGAAAGTATATTGTCCCTGATGCCGAGACTGTTTAATTTAGTATTTAAAATATCTTTGTTGACAGTGTCAAATGCTTGAGATAGGTCGAACATCAGTGAGACAACATACTTTCCCTCATCCAAGCTTTGATATACATAATTCAAGAGTTGACAAGAGGCTGTTTCAACTGATTTGTTTGATCTGAACCCATGTTGCGCGATTGTTAATAATTTATTATTTTCAATGTAATTCGATATTCTGTTGTACATAACTCTTTCCGGAATTTTAGACAGAATACTTAGCAGAGAGATTTGCCTATAATTTTCACTGTCAGTAGGATCACCTTTTTTAAATAAAGGAATAACAGTGGCTAACTTAAGCATATCTGGAGAAACTCCAGCATCAACAGACTTATTTATCAGATAGACAAATGGTATTAGGATGTTAATTTCTATATTTTTTATGATATTTGTTGTTAGCCCATCATAGCCAGATGAATTTTTATTTTTTAACGATAATAATATTGTGCACCTCTTCTGTTGTAACAGAATCAAAATACATGGAGTTTACAACATTGTAATTTTAGTGGCGTGTGTGAGTCGGACGAACATGTAAATATTTTGAGCCGGAACAAGATTACCTCCCCCCCCGTTTTCGAGGATGCTGAACACGATGGCGGTGTCAGAATTTCTCTTTGGGGTTGCGCAACCCTTCAAAACGGCCAAAAACCACCCCCGAGAGGGGTAAAACGCGCTTCACTCGATTTCCCTGCAGAAAATAACCTTCCCCCCGATTTCGAGGATGCTATCGCCTTCGACCCCAACCAACCCCTCCACCGGCCAATACTCGCCCCCGAAAGGGGTGAATTTTTTTTTTTCGTAATATCAGGCAAATTGCATTTCTATCCGTTTTCGAGGATGCTGAGCACGATGGTGGTGCTGGATATCGCGTTCGACCCTGACCAACCCCTCCACCGGCCAATACTCACCCCCTAGAGGGGTAAAACGCGCTTCACTCGAAATTATCGTTAGAGCAGCGATTTCGTAAGTCTATCGTGTCGTTTTTTTTTTTTTGGCGTAGAACCAGGTCAAACATGTTAGGTTCCTTTGAGTATGTCACCGGGCATATGAAATCATATTTTACGACATTTTTTTGTGGTCTCGAACTTTTTAAATCAATAAAAAGTGAAAAAAATGTATTTTTAAAGAAAATTGTTTTTTTTTTGTTTCCACCGCCATGCCATATCTTTAAAACTATTAAAGGTACCGAAATTTGTTTTGTGTCAAATTAAAGCACACACTGTAGCGCTTTTACCAATATAAACGGTTTGGGCACAATTCGCACTTTCATTTCTCTAAAAATTAGATAAACTAAAAATATATATTTTATGTATTGAAATCTTCACCAATCGATAAACTTTTTTATTTTTGAAAATATTTACATACATGCAGCGAAGAAAATAAAGCCTAATAATCAGAAAAGTTTTTGAAACAATATATTTTTTCCTAAAGTGTACCGTTTGGCAACAGCGATTTTTTTTATCAGAGCTAAATGCGACATTGGGACGCAATTAATACACCTCGCATGCAGGGTTTAGTACAGTAACTAGAGGTTTTAACTTCGGAATAATGTCATATTGGACGGATTTCGTTCATTTTTGGCAGTATAATAGTTAATGCTTCAGAGAAAAGTTTCTATATTGTGCGGGGGCTTGCTAATTTATAGGGGGTGGATGCCACCCCCTCTCAGGGGGTGACACTTAAAAAATATATTTATTTATTTGAACTGAAATAGAATCAAATTTTAAGAAGAAAAGGTTCTATGCAATTTTTCACATAAATTGATAGTTTTTTAGATATAACGACTTCAAAATTGCGGTTTTAGCTTAAAAAAAAAAGTTATTTCCAAATGGCTTTCGTCAAGTATCTCGGAAAGTATTACTTTATCGAAAAAATATTACAGACCAATTACAGAAAGTACAAACTGAGAATTAATTATATTTTTTTGTTTATTGATGCAGGATTAATAATTTCGGAGATATTTGAGTTTATATTTGGTATCCAAGTGTTTCGAAATTACCTTTAAAGTTTAAAATGCCTAAAGCAAGTGCTTTAAATGAGCAAAAAAATTTGAGCATCAAGGTAATGCTATATCTTAACGAAAAACTGTATTTGAGATAATTTTTTTAAATTACTGGTTAATTAGAGTAACAAAATGGCGACCGTTTATATATAAAAAAAATATAAATACGCACATTTTTCCTCAGAACTTCTTTATTTCTTATGCTACAGGAACGAGTAAAAAATAATTTGAAAGCGCAGTTAATTGTCTTTAATTTCATTTTTTAGCATGCGTGACGTAGGCGTCACAATTTCTGAGATATTTAACATTTAAACCGCATTTTTCGTCTTATAAACGTTCGGACGCCATTTGTAAACTTTCATATCTCCGAAACTATTAAATCTATGTAAATAAATAAACAAGCGAAATTTATTATCAGTTTATGAGCTTTATTTTTGGTCTCTACCCATTTTTCAATAAAACTAATATTTACTGAGATATTTGGAAAAGGAAAAAAAGAATACGTTTTATCGAAAATACCTTGATAGTTTAAACTCTATTTTTTTCTAAAGCAAACCAAACCAAAAAAATTGTGCATCTACGTCATGCTATATATTAATGAGAAATAGTGTTTGAAATTCCTTTTTTTTTTTTAATTACTGGCTAATTACAGTAACGAAATGGCGACGTTGTTATTAAAAAAATGTGTAGATGCACATTACTTCGGTCATAACTTCTTTGTTTTTTATGCTACAGAAACAAATAAAAAAACAGTTGAGAGCTTAATTAATAACCTATTATTCTACCTATTAGCATCCTTGACGTCACAGTTTCTGAGATATTTAACTCTAAATAATTATCTTATGAACACTTGGATGACAAATGTAAACTTAAATATCTCCGAAATTATTAATCCTACATCAATAAACAAAAAATATAATTGATTCCCAGTTTATACTTTCTGTAATTGGTCTGTAACATTTTGTCGATAAAGTAATACTTTTCGAGATACTTGAAAGCCGTTTGGAAATACCTTTTTTATTAAGCTAAAATTGCAATTTTGAAATCGTTATAACTTAAAAACCATCAATTTATGTGAAAAATTTGCATAGAACCTTTTCTTCTTAAAATTTAATTCTACTTCAGCTGCAATAAATATATATATATATATATATATATATATATATATATATATATATATATATATATATATATATATATATATATATATATATAGGTATAGACGGTATATTGATGAGCCCGATATATCGATAGGCCGCTCATAAGCCCGGCATTTCCCGAGTGTATAAATTAAGAAATTTATTAAATATGGCGATTGTTATGAATCTTTTCTAATAGGAAGCCACTAGAGGTAGCTAATTATTATTTTTCTTTCCATTATATAAACATGGCATATTTCAGAGCCCGGATATATTTACTGATCCTTTCAAAGCCCGCTGTATTTAAAAATATAGCTAGCGTTCGTTCTCCGTCCCAGCGATGTTGCCAATGTAATCGGGCCTCAGTAGGTTATATTTTTATAATATATATTTCTTTGATGTATGCATCGCCACGAAACACAATATTGTATGGTTCGAAGTACTTGCAATACTGAGCCACTATCATTACTGTTTGCAGTAGAGACGCTATTGGAGGGCCAGCTATTAAAGGAAATATATTCATTCTTTGAACGCCAAAAGAATATAACAGTTACGTTTTTTATTATTCATTGTTATGAATTTGAAGATATATTAGAAGAACCTAATAAAATATTAAGTTATTTTTTTATGCAAATAGACATTAATTATTAATAACTGATAATGTAATTACTCCGTGGTAGGCCTATAAGTATTTAAATATTTTGAATTTGTCCTCATTTTTCGTTTACTGCTTTTAAATTATTGCCTCATTCACATTAAAATAAAAAGATGCAAAGAGGTAGAAATTAAATTATGTTCATTTACCTAACAGAGATATATAAAACGAATTGTTTTAATAATACAGTATCATTAGGGACAATAGTAAAAGAATCCCTTGATGCAATTTTTCTTTTGAAACTCTACTTATTTTGAGACAGCAAGTGACCTTTGTGTTTCCGAGTATATGGGTCAAATATGAGCAAAAATTGATTGCCATCAAATAACAACAAAGCATGAAGTTTTCTTTGAAGTATTTATAAGTTTTTTTATTTAATTTTATTTCACTGTCACTATACTTATAGGCTTAATTTTGAAAAGGTTATTACAATAACCTCTACTACGTACCAGCTGTCCCAAGTTAACATAAATTGAAAGTTGCATTATATGAAATAAGTTTTCAGATTCAGTTTGTCCCACTGTGCAAAGAAGTATCTTTAAAAATTAAAAAATATATATTTTTTTAAATTGCGCAGAACTCTTAAGGTGTAGAGATAAATGTATAGGGACAAAAAGTATCTTCTTTACAAGAGCATAATCGAACCATTAGGAGCTGAGATACAAAAACATTTATTGTGGCTAATGGGAGCCATCTTTAATGGCTGCCATTTCGTGTGTTGCACGGATTTTAAAGTGGCTCCCTATCTGAAAAGTTACCTTTTGGCATCAACCAAAGATCAGAAAGTGGCACATCCCAATCAAAAAGTGCAGCTTTTTGGCTTATGTAGCCATGTACCCAACGTACTATAAGGCACAAAGTTCCCTTTTAAGTATGGTAAGCAAAAATGTAATATTTTCTTTTATTGATTATATTTCATACGCTTGCACTAATAAAAATAATAATTATTATTATAGTACAGTACCTAGAGGTAAAACATATGCAAAACTTCGGAATAATGTCATATTGAATGGATATCGTTCATTTTTGGAAGTATAAGCTTCACAGAAAAGTTTCTATATTGTGCGGGGGCTTGCTAATTTATAAGGGGGTGGATGCCACTCCCTCTCAGGTGGTGGCACTTAAAAATATATATATCGGGTGGCCCACGAAGTTTTGGCCAGTCGATATCTCGAAACCTATTTGAACTGCAACTTTGAAATTTGGTGATTTTAAACAGTGGAATGCGGTGTCCATTTTTGGTATGAAAGGACTTTGTTGCAACATCGCATTTCCGACCACGTGACATCAACTTCAAATTTTTAAATGGGACACCCTGTATATTACTCCATTTTTGTGAAGGCCTTTCTAATACAAATTCAACGATACCATAATTGTCAGGTTTTTGTGGGACGATGTGGTGGCAGCAGGATGGTGCACCTCCTCACTTTGCCCGGCATGCACTAGAAATCTTTTAACAAGATTTGAGCATTGCTTTACTGAAGATGGACATCAATTTGAGCATGAACTGCAAGGATTTTTTTACTTATTTTGTTTTGTTTTTTAATTATACTGGTGTTCTTTAATATATTTTTTTTAAAATCCGTCCATTCATTTTACAACTCATATTGTCGCCGTTTCACACAAATACGCTGACCAATATGGTATCGTTGAATTTGTATTAGAGAGGCTTTCACAAAAAAGGATTAATATACAGGGTGTCCCATTTAAAAATTTGAAGTTGATGTCACATGATCGGAAATGCGATGTTGCAACAAAGTTCTTTTATACCAAAAATGGACACCGCATTCCACTGTTTAAAATCACCAAATTTCAAAATTGTAATTCAAATAGTTGTCGAGATATCGACTGGCCAAAACTTCGTGGGCCACCCGGTATATATATATATTTATTGAAGCTGAAGTAGAATCAAATTTTAAGAAGAAAAGTTTCTATGTAACTTTTCACATAAATCGATAGTTTTTAAGTTATAACGACTTCAGAATTGCGATTCTAGCTTTAAAAAAAAAGGCTTCCAAGCGGCTTTTGTCAGGTATCTCGAAAAGTATTGCTTTATTGCTAAAAAATGTTGCAGACCAATTACAGAAAGTACAAACTGGGAATTAATTATATTTTTTGCTTATTGATGTAAGATTAATAATTTCGGAGATATTTAAGTTTACATTTGGCATCCAAATGTTCATAAGATAATTATTTAGAGTGAGAGTTAAATATCTCAGAAACTGTGACACATACGTCAAAGATGCTAATAGGTAGTATAGTAAGTTATTAATTAAGTTTTCAACTGTTTTTTTTATTTGTTTCTATAGCATAAAAAACAAAAAAGTTATGACCGAAGAAATGTGCGTCTACACATTTTTTAAAAACAACGTCGCTATTTTGTAACTGTAATTAGCCAGTAATTAAAAAAAGGAATTTCAAACACTGTCCCTCATTATATAGCATGACGTCAAATTTTTTGGTTTGTATACAACACTTGCTTTAGAAAAAAATACAGTTTAAACTATGCAGGCACTTTCGATAAAACGCAATTTTGTTTTCCTTTTCCAAATAGGTATCTCAATAAATATTAGTTTTATTTAAGAATGGGTAGAGACCAAAAATAAAGCTCATAAACTGATAATGAATTTCGCTTGTTTATTTATTTACAGAGATTTAATAGTTTCGGAAATATGAAAGTTTACAAATGGCGTCCGAACGTTTATAAGACGAAAAATGCAGTTTAAATGTTAAATATCTCAAAAATTGTGACACCTACGTCACGCATGCTAAGAAATGAAATTGAAGACAATCAATTGCGCTTTCAAACTATTTTTTACTCGTTCCTGTAGCATAAGAAATAAAGAAGTTATGATGAAAAAATGTGCGTATTTATATTTAGTAATTTAAAGAAATTATTTCAAATACAGTTTTTCGTTAAGATGTAGCATTACCTAGATGCTCATTTAAAGCACTTGCTTTAGAAGAAAATGCATTTTAAACTTTAAAGGTAATTTCGAAACACTTGGATACCAAATATAAACTTAAATATCTCCGAAATTATTAATCCTACATCAATAAACAAAAAACATAATTAATTCCCAGTTTGTACTTTCTGTAATTGGTCTGTAACATTTACTCGATAAAGTAATTCTTTTCGAGATACTTGACGAAAGCCGTTTGGAAATACCTTTTTTAAAAGCTTTTATTTAACTTGCAATATTTATTTGTATGTTAGTTTGTTTGTTTAGGTCAAATCTTGCGATCAGTGGATCCTTATGTAATTTGATCTGCTGAATCCGAATTCGAAGTCAGAGTTGTCAGATTTGCTCGTATTTCACACCTAACCCTAAAAAACACCCCCAAAACAAAAAAGTGGTCTGTTCGGCGGACCATACCAGTGTATCCTTATATATTTGGACCGCTGAAACCGAATCCGAAGTTATAATTGTGAGATTGACACATGTTCACCCCCAACCCCCAAAAAACACCCCCCCCCCACAAAATGGTCTGCCCGGCAGACCGTACCAGTGTATCCTTATGTATTTGGTAAGGATACACTGGTATAGTCTGCCGGACAGACCACTTTATTTTTGTTTTGGGAGTGTTTTTGGGGTTGGGGGTGAAAAACGAGCCAGTCTGACAATTCTGATATCGGATTCGGTTTCAGCAAGTCCAAATACATTAGAATACACTGGTCTGGTCCGTCGGACAAATCATTTTTTTGGGGGGTGTGTTTTTCGTTGTTGGGGGTAAAAAACGAGCCAATCCATCAATTCTGACTTCGAATCCGGATTCAGCAGGTCAAAATACATAAGGATACACTGGTATAGTCCGCCGGACAGACCACTTTGTTTTTGTTTTGGGGGTGTTTTTTGGGGTTGGGGGTGAAAAACGAGCCAATCTGACAATTTTGACTACGGATTGGGTTTCAGCAGGTCCAAATACATAAGAATATACTGGTTTGGTCCGCCGGATAGAGCATTTTTTGGGGAGGGGGGGGTGTTTTTTGGGGTTGAAGGGTGAAAAACGACTTAATCTGACAATTCCGACTTCGGATTCGGTTTCAGCGAGTCCAAATACATACGAATATATTGGTCTGGTCCGCCGGTCAGACCACTTTTTTTTGTGGGGCTGTGTTATTTATATAAAAATTTAGTTTAATAGTTTTCTCAATTTAATGTAATACTGCGTACGGTCATGATATGTTTTCCTAATATATATGGGGAAGCTAGTTTAGGCTGACCTCTTTTTTTTGTGTGTAAACTCTTTTGTGCACAATAAACGCTTATTTATTTATTTATGTTACTTTATTAAAGTACCGGTCGCCAAACTATCAAAAATGAGGTAACGAAACGCTTGTCTGTCGTCATTTTTTTAATTTTTTTGTCGGTCATTTAAAATGCAATTAAATATTTGAAAAAGCATACGTCATCTGTAGATTCCAGAAAACACTTTTCAAGACAGAGCGGATTTTTAAATTTATGTTGTTTCCATTTAAATAAAAATTGACTTCTTTGTATTGTCACCGCATTTTGCGATTTTCGGGTCTTAGATAATTTTATGATCTTATAGAAACATATTTTTAACCATCATCCATCAATTTCTAAATATAAAAACTTTTACTACGTAAAGGGTCATAAAATTATGAACAATCCAATCAAAATTCTGCGAATTTACTAGGTGAGAAATTTGTGCATTTGTCAATTAACAAATAGACCTTTTTACATGAAATCTGAATTGGTTGAATTTTTATTTACACATGAAAAATTTTTAAAATCATGTTAAAACAATGTTAGAATACTTTATATTTCGGCAAACGCGTGATCTCTTTCTCTCTCCCTCCCTCCTATGCTGTTGCATTGTGCTTCGTTCAGATAAGCTGGTACCTTTTTTCTTACATTCTTCTACCTACATTCAACTTAAATCTGGTGTTGCTTTCTTGCACAGAGCAATAAAACAATTAAAGCGTCTCAAATGCCAAAAGAACTGTTGCCAATGGTATACAAAGCAAGATAGAGTTATATTACAGTATTTAGCCATAAATCTAACTAAAAAATTATTAGTCCTATATTACTATAGCGAAAATAAAATGTATAAATAGAGCATAAAAAATTATTTTAGAATTCGTTAAAATTAAATAATCAAAACATTAGAATAAATTAACTGAGCAGTTGGAAATTTAAATAAAATGAAAATCATTGTTTGTAAGAAATGCTTTAGTACAGAAAAAATAATTTTCAATTCCGTAAAAATACATGGCTAAAACTGCAGTCCCAGAGGTAATGACGTATACTTCACGAAAAGAATTATTTGTAGATGGTACAAATTTTGTTCTTTATTTTTTGAATAGACACGTGATATTTTTAACTTCGTTATTTTATAAACAACTCGAAAAATAAAGCAATAAAAGATATAGTTTCACTCATTTTCGTTATAGATTTATGCGTTATTACACTATATTTCTTAAATTATACATAGGCAGTAATTAGTTCCACGTCCAGTGGAAGTACAGTAACGACAAAAAAATTTTTAAAAATTTGTATTGTCCAAATAGGCTTAAAATGTCATGAAACGTCGAGATTTTAAGTTTGAGCGAAAAAAAAAAATTCTGTCTGTATGTCGGTCTGTCTGTCTGTCGGTCTGTCTGTAACTTTTTTTTGTGCGCACGTTTACTCTGGAACCGTTTGAGATATTGACTTGAAATTTGGTACACATATGTACTTTAACGAGATCTAGAACTAGATTATATTTTCATCTTGTTCCGTCGAAGGGTTGGGGTGTAAATTGGGGTAAAATTGGGGTAAATGGGTAAATCAAGCAGGTAAGAGTCCACAAAATTGGTATTTAGTATATACAAGAGAAGCTAAGGTCTCAAAAAAAAATGTTGGCATTAGCCACCCCCATTACCACCCCCACCCCCGTATTAAAGGGGATGAAAAAAATGTGATTTAGTGCATGTACAGGAACCAGAAACCTCAAAATATTTTTTACTTCATCCACCCCCCGCACTACCACCCCCCTATCACCACCCCCACCCCACTACCGATGTGGGGTATCGTTTTATGGGTTTTTAGGGTAGAAAATTTCAAATATTATATCATTAAAGTTCCATAAACAATTATTTTCACATACAAAGTTTTTTCGTTGTGAGTGACTTGGATAGAGAATCTGGATGTGGAAGTAGTGATTCCTTGGACAGCGGTTTTTTTAATGGTTTTTACTTTCTTACAAGTTAACAAATTATCAGAAAGTTTTTTTGTCTATTTTTATTCAAAATTTGTCTTTTTATTTTTTGCGATTACTAAGACCGGAGATAATAAGAAAAATAGCAGAAAATTCTAATATTGACACATACATGTTTACATTTTTTGAAGCAATGATTTAGTTCGGGACTTCTTATTGCACTTGTTACCACACCAAAAACAAATTAAAATAATAAAATCGCGGCAGAAAGAATTCCTTAACCACCTTTTTTGATGCTGTCATCATAAAGTTGTTTAGGGCAAACGCTTTGCTCTTTTCCCACTAATATTTGCGTTAGTGTTTTCTAACTGTGATTAAAATATACCTTGTTTATCTAAATATGTAGGTATATTATTTGCCTACATATAATAAAACAAGAATAGCAGTAGGCTATATTTTGATTCTAATATGTGTTAAATAAAATGGACATTTCGGACAGAACGCTTTGATTATGCGGACAAAATTAATGTTTTGAATCTAGTTTTTGTCAATTTCCACGGCATACTTGATACGAGTATTTTCTCGATTTTTAAATTATTATTCACAAAAGAATTTTCATGTTTATGTATACGGTTGTTTTTGTTATTTTTTTTCTATCTAAAAAAAATATAAACACATTCGGCGATTATTAATAACGAATTGTTTATTAAATAAACAAACAAATTCACGATAAAAAAATCGTTTTTCCACCTTGTGGAGAATTGCAAATAATAAATTTAAGAATAAAATTTTTTCTTAATAAAATGTTTAAATAATGAAAAAATAAAAAAGTGATTATAAATAATTAAAAACAATTTTTAAGAAATTTTTTTAATCATAATATTTTATAACAAATAAAATGGCAAAAAAATATTTTTCAAAAATAAGTAATTTATCTATTTGTTTATAAAATTTGTTTAAACAAATAGCAATAAAAATTTAAAGTTTATGTAATCTTATAGTATTTTTGAATATGAAAACAGTAAGAATAATTAAAATTAATAAAAAAAGATTTCTGACCTCTCAATCAGTTTTTATTTTTTTGTTAGGTTAAATAATTAATAACTAATAGACTATAACAATTAAAAACATCGCAATATTATAATCCCATAAAGTATAGTTGACATAAGGTCGCCACGAAGCAAAATAATTTTAGTGGCTTTTGTTTAATAATTATCCGACTTGAAATATAAACGCAAACTCTAAAAAAATTTGTTGATTAACAAAAGGCTCATTTTATGAAAAATCGGTGAAAAATTTTTTTCCTTTGTTTAAAAAATAACATAATTTTTATGAATTTTTAAATTAATATTTAATAATATAAAAAAATATTTTTACTTATTCCGGACGGTTTCAGAGCATCGTAACGGCTTAGTGTTTGCTGCGCGGACCTCTATTTTCAACATTAAATTAAAATTATTAATAATCTCGTTAATAATCGATGTAGATTTTCGGGAGTTGGGACTTTTTTATTTGAAATTTCTTCCTCTTTAAGAATCTTTCTTTAAAATTTCTTAAATATTAATAGTTTTTGAGTTATTTGCAAGAAACGGAACTCGTTATATTTTCAATTTTCATTAGTTTATAACTTTTGCAATTGTTTATGTGCGGGTTTGAAACTTTTGCATATTTTTATAGACGTCATTCCGAATCCAATGCAATCAAGATAGGTGCATGATGTCAGATGCACAATGCAGGGAGACCGACTACAAACATAAATTCAAATAACTATCATAAAAATATATGTGTTCATTAATTAAAAAAACCGCTGCCTAAAAAATCACTACTTCCACATCTAAATTTTCCTATCCAAGCCTTTTACAGCAAAAAAATGTCGATACTATATTTGCAATCCACTGTGTAGGAATAATTGTTCACAGAACTTTGATAATATAATATTTGAAATCGTCTATCCCAAAAAGCCATAAAACGATGTGCTACATGGTAGTGGGGGTAGTAGAGGGGGAAGCTGTTGGCAAAAAAATTTAGAGGCTCTTGTACACATAAATCACAATTTTGTTTTTTTATTCCCTTTAATAATGTGGTAGAGGTGGAATAGGGGTGGTAGAGAGGGTGGCTAGTGCCAAAAAAGTATTCAGAAAAAAGGTTGATACTGTATGTGCAGTCCATTATGTGGAAATAACTGATCATAGAACTTTAATAATATAATATTTGCAATCGTCTACTATAAAAGTCCATAAAACAATATGCCATACCGACAGTGGGGGTGGGGATGGTAGTGTGGGTTATAGCTGATGCCAAAAAAATGAGGCCTTTGGTAGTTATACACACAAAATCACAATTTTATTTTTTTTCGCCCTTTAATAATGGGGTGAGGATGTTAATGGTGGTGATAGTGGAAGTGGCTGATGTCAAAAATATTTTGAGTAGGTACTTAGCTTCTCGTACATACACTAAATCCCAATTTTATCAACTCTCACTTGCTTGCTTTGCCTATTTACCATTTACCTCCCATCCCAAGCTTCAACGGAATAAGATCAAAACATAATCTATTTCCAGATCTCATTATAATATACAGGTGTCCCAAATAAATAATATAATAGTTACATTTTTTTATTATTTATTGTTATGAATTTGAAATTACTTAAAGATAACCTAATAAAATATTGGGTTTTTTTGTATGCAAATACACATTAAATATTAATAATTGATAATGTAATTAGTCCGTGGTGGGCCTGGGCCTATAAGTATTTGAATATTTTGAATTTGTCAGCATTTATGACATTTTGTTTTTTCTTCAAAATTTGACTTCATTTTTTTCAAACTTTTAAAGTATTGTCTTATTCGCATTGAAATAAGAAGATGCAAAGCATCAGAAAGTAAATTACGTGTACTTACCTAATAGAGAAACATAAAACGAATTGTAATAATAGTACAGTAAAATTAGGTATCAATAATAAAACAATCCCTTACAGCAATTTTTCTTTGGAAATTGTACTTATTTTCGTTGAGCCTACAACAAGTCACATTTGTGTTTCTGAGTATATGGATCAAATATGACCGAAAATTGATTGATTTCAAATGACAACAAAGCATGAAGTTCCTTTTTAAGTATGGCAAGCAAAAATTTAATTTTTTCTTTTATGATACTTTCAGTTGAATTGATTATATTTTATATGCTTGCACTAATAATAACAATTATCATTATTAGTACAAGCATAAAAAATATTTGTGGCTGACATTAATTGGTGTTCACAGGTTGCACTCATAAATTGGAATTGTGTGGTATTCTTTTCGGGTTCAAAAGTTACTAACAAAATATGCTTTTTCCTCAATGTTTTGAAAATTAAGCAACCTTTTTAGCAGAGCATAAAATTTTCTAATTATAATTAAAAAAACAGCACATTTGCTAGTTAAATTATTATTATTATAAGTAATACGATATAAATAATATACATAAAAATTTGATTTTATAGGTTTTCTCAGTTTAATGTAATACTACGTACAGTAATAATATTTTTTCCTAATGTATATGGGAGGTGGAAAATACCTCTTCCTTTTACGTGTAAATTCTTTTGTGCACAATACACGTTTATTTATTTATTTATTATATTTAAAGTACCGGCCGCCAAAGTATCAAAAATGAGGTACCGAGATGCTTGTCTCGTCATTTTTTTATTAGCCCAGACAACAGTGAAACCCACAAAAACTTGCAAACTGAATATATATTTTTTTAATGAGTTCATGAAAGTGTATAGAATAATATCCTGAAAAGTTTACATTCCGCTCGGATGCAGAACATAAAAAAAAGTGAAAAAAATTTTTTCTTCCATCCATTTTTTCAAAATTTTTAAATTAAGTCGGGGTAGAAAAAAACGAAAAATACAGGTGGATAGACTACGTGTTTCTGAACAAAAAATATTCTAATAAAATTTATCGCTAAAGCTACGGTATTCCTGGAAAAAACTTTGTCACTCTGCGCGGCCAAGCGCACGATTAAATGCATACTACGGAACCTCTAAAAATTCTTAGCAGTTCTAACGAGTAAAACAAATCTTTCTCTCTTTCTGATTCATTTTTCTTAGTGAATAGGAGGATAAATAGTGAGTCTGGAGGGAAAATATATGATTATAAACGCATACACAGACACCATACATAACCGCTGAATCGCTACCCTGAATTTTTACGTGCCTTTACTATATTGTATTATACAGGTACACCTATCCACATTTCAGCTATATCCAATGAATTCCTTATACATTTGTTAATATATTGGAAAGTTCCAGAAGTTATATTCAAAACAATCAAAGATATTCTCATAGTTATATGGATAAGATCGTGAAAATCGCAATTTCTCATCATGATCTGATTAATCATATTTTCGAAAAAATGCATACAAGTAAACGAATTTGTGTTTGAACATTCGAAATGTATACATTTTTTCGAAATAGTGATATTTTATTTTTTCCAATCGGTCAATTTCTCGGCAAGTTACACCCTCCAATATAAATATTTTTCTAGAAAATGATCAAGCAAGGAAATTAAAATTATGTGACATGTACTTTTTTGTGAATCCACGTTACTACAATTTAATAAACCATAATAATCATGAAGTGTACATAATTTTTAACAGTTCTCAGTGAAAAAAGAATTTTTTTGAAGGGCTTTTATTTTTTTCTATATTTTTTATTGCGACGATTGAGTTCGGGCGTGTTAATATATATAATAAGTATATTTTTCCCATCCATTCTTTGCTTGTATTATTTAAGACAAAAAAGCATCAGAAAGCTACAATTTCCATCTTTTAAATGAACCATCACTCATATAGATTGAACTAATTTTGATTTAGACATGTAATTCAGTGCGTCGGTGTCACAGTCATTCGTATTCAAGCGCGCACGCATGGATCTCGCTCCGAGTTATAACGTTACACTTGACTATTTTTTCCGGAAAAAACGTGGCTTTAGCGATAAATTTTGTTAGGACATTTTTTGTTCAGAAATACGTGATCTATCCATCTGCATTTTTTATTTTTTCCTAGCTGGACTTGATTTCAAAATTTTGAAAAAAAATTTTGTTTTCACTTTTTTTTTACGTTCTCATCCGAGTGAAATGTAAACTTTTCAGGATATTATTCTATACACTTTCACGAACTTATTAAAAAACAATTATTTAGTTTGCAATTTTTTTAAAGTAAATTACCTTCATCGAGTGGGATATATACTTTCCTCGGTCGTTTAAAATGCAATTAAAAATCTGAAAAGGCACACGTCATCTGTAGATTCTAAAAAACACTCTTCAAGGCACAACGGACTTTTTAAAATGCATGTTGTTGCTAATTAAATAAACAAATTAATTTTCTCGTATTGTCATCGCATTTTGCGGTTTTTGGATATGATGATCTTATAGAAACATTTTTAACCGTAATCTATCAATTTATAAAAATAAAAACTTATACTAGGTAAATGGGTCATAAAATTATGAACAATCGCATCTTTCTACATTCAACTTAAATATATTTTTACAGTTTCGGTAACATGATGCTTTCTTGAATACAGTACAACAGTCCAATAAATCAATTAAAGCGTCTCAAATGTCAAAAGAATTGTTGGGTTATATAGTGCTCTAATGGCCATCAAAATAAGTGAATAAAGGATTCTCTGGCTGCGGCAGTTTTATTGTTTGAATTTGTTGTAAGTATAATAAAAAAACAAGTGCTATGAGAAATTTTGCTTCTTGTAACACTATAACGATTTATTTTTCAGAAGAGAAAATTTGTACTATTTTCCTTTTATCATCGGTCCTAGCAATTGTATCGCAATAATAAAAAGAGCGAATTGTTCACAATAAAATTTTAAAAAAATGCATTTTTTGGTTGTTTAAGAAATATAACGTAATAATGAATCAATTTTAACGCAAGTTGGTGGAACTATGCCCATTATCGAAGTAATCCTTCGTGCCAAATGTTAGCCCAAAATGTTTATTCAAACGGTTAGAAACCAATAATAATGTCGAAATTCCATCGCGTTTAATTGCATCAGCTCGTAGGAGGACAATTTATTTTTCAAAATGTATGTTTTTAAACGTATTTTACAATGGTATTAAGAAAAAAAATCTTCATTTAAACCATTTTTTTTTAAAATTTGTTTATAATTTTCAAAATTATAGTTATAAACAAATTCAAATAATTCTGTGGATTCTTTTATAGAACCAAAAACGCAAACGAATTATGAAAATAAATGAAATATCTAACATTTTTCTAAAAAAATAATGATCTACTTGCATTTGGGGCCGGGATACGTCAGTTTTTGCTTTTCAGTTGCTTATAAATCAAGAAATTGATATTTCTTCTTAAAATTTCGACCTGTTATTCTTCAATACCTATATTTTTGTGTCACCTAGTTGAAAACAATCCAGAAGCACAATAAGCGATGGGAAATTATTATTGATTTTTAGCCGCTGAAGAAATATTTTGGGTTAAAATTTGGCACGAAAGTTAGTTCAATAAAGGACATAGTTTCACCAACTTTCGGTAAAATTGATTCATTAATAAGCTATGCATCTTAAATAGCCAAAAAAGCAATTTTTGGTGTTTTTTTTTTTTAAATTAACAAATTATCAGAAAGATTTTTCATATACCTAGTCCTATTCAAAACTCTATTGCCAACAATTCGCTATTTTTATTTTTGCGATACGATTACGAAGACCGGAGATAAGCAAAATAGCAGAAAATTTCAATGTTGAAAAATAAATTGTTAAAATTTTACAAGAAGCAATGAACCGATTTAATGAAAAATTGCGTATAGCACTTATACATAAAACAAATTAAAACAATAAAATCACTGCAGCCAAACAATTCAATTCAAAATTTATTTTGACTCCACTATAAAGGTTAAATATTAAGGACTAATATTTGGTAAAACTGTAAGCGACACTGTGGCAATCAAAATTTAAAAAAAAATAAACAATTATTATACTGGATTACTAACAATAATACTTAAAGGTAAAATGCAAAAGTGAAGTAAGACAAAGGAAAACTATACCATAACATAACCATAATCATAGACCATTACAATAGAAATATATTGACAAATACAGAGATTAGGATTTTAAGAAAAAACAATATTCGTTAAAACTTATAGATGAGGTCTTAAAGTATTACGAAATTTACATAAAGTAAAATGTTTCATGTTGCTGTCTATATTACCAGTATTTAAGATTATGACTTGAAGAAACGCTGTCTAAGTAATCACTATTTCCACGTCCAGATTTCTTATAAAAGCCTCTTACAATGAAAAAAAAAATGATACTATATTTGTACACCACTATGTGGAAAAAAATTGAGACCCTTTTATGATTTCGAACTCGCTTGCTTTATCTGTTTACCCCATTTACTCTCCAACATTTCAACGAGATAAGATCAAAATACAATTTAGTTCCATATCTCGCTATAATACATAGGTGTAATAAATTTCAAGTCAACATCTCAAACTGTTCCTGAGTAATCGTACGCGCAAAAAAAGGGACAGACAGACAGAAATTTTTTAGGCTCAAAAAAATCTTAACCTCATGACATTCTAAAGCTATTTGAAAAAAAATGTTTAATTTTTTTACGATTATTATACTTCCACTCCACTACGTGGATGTGTAAGTAATAAGTATTCAGCAATTATAACGTTGTTCTCTTATACACGTCCAAATAAAATAAAACAATTCAAGTTAGCCCATCAAAATTGTGTTTTTGTAGAGACCATATACGCTTAACAGGCAACCATGACAGATCACGTCATGTTGTTATGTGCGCCATACAACAAAGAGAACATTACTAAAAACCGCTGCTTAACGAATTACTACTTCCACATCCAACGAAAAAAAAAAAGGTTGATACTGCATTTGCAGTCCATTATGTGGAAATAACTGATCATAGAACTTTAATAATATAATATTTGCAAACGTCTTCCCTAAGAGCCCATAAAATGTTATGCCACATCGGTAGTGAGAGTGGGGATTGTAGTGGGAGTGTTTCTGATGCAAAAAAAATGAGGCCTTTGGTTCTTGTACACACATTAATTCACAATTCTATTTTTTTAATCCCTTTTAATAATGGGGTGAGGATGGTAATGGGGGTGATAGTGGAAGTGGCTGATGTCAAATTTTTTTTGAGAACTTGACTTTTCGTACATACACTAAATCCCAATTTTATCGACTGTTACTAGCTTGTTTACCTATTTACCCCTATTTACCTTTCAACGGAATAAGATCAAAACATAATATATTTCCCGAACTCGTGGTAATACAAATTTTGAGTCAACATCATGAATGGTTTTAAAAAATATTTTTTTTTAACATTACTATACACCAACTCCACTACGTGGATGTGGAAATAATACCAACTTATAGTCGTATCTATCTATCCTTATAATACGTAAAACACCATCCTGCATAATTATTGTTTAATGTCCCGATATTTCTCCATGAAAATTATAGCACCAAAATTAATAAAAATTAAGTACCTATATTATTATTGAATTCTGAATGCAAAAAATCACAAACCTAATTTAGGGATATGGAAACATCAATTTAGTACAACAAATGGACAAATCCATGTATTTTATATTTTGTTCTTATTCTAATGCCTCTCTTACGATATAAATGCTACCTTTATATCTTTTATCGCTCTATTTGAAATTACGTATTACAATTTAAAACACATTTTACGATGTTTAAAATGCTAACAACTATTCTTCTTTCATATCACTGTACATAATTTATAATTCTTAGTAGATATATATTAAATGAATTCTTGAATTTACCAAAAAATGTTAGACTATGAAACAATACTTGTGAGGTTAAAAAATTGATTCAAATAAAGAGCTTTCATTCATCGATTGTGACTTCATAAAGAAAGTATTTAAGAGGAAATAAGAATCGAATGTTATTGAGTCATTGCGACGGTGCCAAATATCGGGCTATATAACGTGCGATGGATATCAGCTGTATATGAGTCCTGGATATACAGGAACAGCGCCGCCTCACTCGGAAGTGCTGAACTAAAAGTGTATCTCGGAACATGAAAATATAACTTTTTGAAGCCCACCTCAAAATTTTGTAGGAAGGAAGCTAACGTGCTTTGTGGCCATTTAGTGATGATATACACAGGGGTACGTTGATGAGCCCGACCCCGGGCTTCACTACGTCAAATCGGGCTGCACTACAACCGCTCAGTGTATGAAACGGGCCTGTATATGACCATGCATATCTCTATATATATATTTATTGCAGCTGAAGTAGAATTAAATTTTAAGAAGAAAAGGTTCTATGCAAATTTTTCACATAAATTGATGGTTTTTAAGTTATAACGATTTCAAAATTGCAATTTTAGCTTAATAAAAAAGGTATTTCCAAACGGCTTTCAAGTATCTCGAAAAGTATTACTTTATCGACAAAATGTTACAGACCAATTACAGAAAGTATAAACTGGGAATCAATTATATTTTTTGTTTATTGATGTAGGATTAATAATTTCGGAGATATTTAAGTTTACATTTGTCATCCAAGTGTTCATAAGATAATTATTTAGAGTTAAATATCTCAGAAACTGTGACGTCAAGGATGCTAATAGGTAGAATAATAGGTTATTAATTAAGCTCTCAACTGTTTTTTTATTTGTTTCTGTAGCATAAAAAACAAAGAAGTTATGACCAAAGTAATGTGCATCTACACATTTTTTTAATAACAACGTCGCCATTTCGTTACTGTAATTAGCCAGTAATTAAAAAAAAAAAAGGAATTTCAAACACTATTTCTCATTAATATATAGCATGACGTAGATGCACAATTTTTTTGGTTTGGTTTGCTTTAGAAAAAAATAGAGTTTAAACTATCAAGGTATTTTCGATAAAACGTATTCTTTTTTTCCTTTTCCAAATATCTCAGTAAATATTAGTTTTATTGAAAAATGGGTAGAGACCAAAAATAAAGCTCATAAACTGATAATAAATTTCACTTGTTTATTTATTTACATAGATTTAATAGTTTCGGAGATATGAAAGTTTACAAATGGCGTCCGAACGTTTATAAGACGAAAAATGCGGTTTAAATGTTAAATATCTCAGAAATTGTGACGCCTACGTCACGCATGCTAAAAAATGAAATTAAAGACAATTAACTGCGCTTTCAAATTATTTTTTACTCGTTCCTGTAGCATAAGAAATAAAGAAGTTCTGAGGAAAAATGTGCGTATTTATATTTTTTTTATATATAAACGGTCGCCATTTTGTTACTCTAATTAACCAGTAATTTAAAAAAATTATCTCAAATACAGTTTTTCGTTAAGATATAGCATTACCTTGATGCTCAAATTTTTTTGCTCATTTAAAGCACTTGCTTTAGGCATTTTAAACTTTAAAGGTAATTTCGAAACACTTGGATACCAAATATAAACTCAAATATCTCCGAAATTATTAATCCTGCATCAATAAACAAAAAAATATAATTAATTCTCAGTTTGTACTTTCTGTAATTGGTCTGTAATATTTTTTCGATAAAGTAATACTTTCCGAGATACTTGACGAAAGCCATTTGGAAATAACTTTTTTTTTTAAGCTAAAACCGCAATTTTGAAGTCGTTATATCTAAAAAACTATCAATTTATGTGAAAAATTGCATAGAACCTTTTCTTCTTAAAATTTGATTCTATTTCAGTTCAAATAAATAAATATATTTTTTAAGTGTCACCCCCTGAGAGGGGGTGGCATCCACCCCCTATAAATTAGCAAGCCCCCGCACAATATAGAAACTTTTCTCTGAAGCATTAACTATTATACTGCCAAAAATGAACGAAATCCGTCCAATATGACATTATTCCGAAGTTAAAACCTCTAGTTACTGTACTAAACCCTGCATGCGAGGTGTATTAATTGCGTCCCAATGTCGCATTTAGCTCTGATAAAAAAAATCGCTGTTGCCAAACGGTACACTTTAGGAAAAAATATATTGTTTCAAAAACTTTTCTGATTATTAGGCTTTATTTTCTTCGCTGCATGTATGTAAATATTTTCAAAAATAAAAAAGTTTATCGATTGGTGAAGATTTCAATACATAAAATATATATTTTTAGTTTATCTAATTTTTAGAGAAATGAAAGTGCGAATTGTGCCCAAACCGTTTATATTGGTAAAAGCGCTACAGTGTGTGCTTTAATTTGACACAAAACAAATTTCGGTACCTTTAATAGTTTTAAAGATATGGCATGGCGGTGGAAACAAAAAAAAAACAATTTTCTTTAAAAATACATTTTTTTCACTTTTTATTGATTTAAAAAGTTCGAGACCACAAAAAAATGTCGTAAAATATGATTTCATATGCCCGGTGACATACTCAAAGGAACCTAACATGTTTGACCTGGTTCTACGCCAAAAAAAAAAAAACGACACGATAGACTTACGAAATCGCTGCTCTAACGATAATTTCGAGTGAAGCGCGTTTTACCCCTCTAGGGGGTGAGTATTGGCCGGTGGAGGGGTTGGTCAGGGTCGAACGCGATATCCAGCACCACCATCGTGCTCAGCATCCTCGAAAACGGATAGAAATGCAATTTGCCTGATATTACGAAAAAAAAAAATTCACCCCTTTCGGGGGCGAGTATTGGCCGGTGGAGGGGTTGGTTGGGGTCGAAGGCGATAGCATCCTCGAAATCGGGGGGAAGGTTATTTTCTGCAGGGAAATCGAGTGAAGCGCGTTTTACCCCTCTCGGGGGTGGTTTTTGGCCGTTTTGAAGGGTTGCGCAACCCCAAAGAGAAATTCTGACACCGCCATCGTGTTCAGCATCCTCGAAAACGGGGGGGGAGGTAATCTTGTTCCGGCTCAAAATATTTACATGTTCGTCCGACTCACACACGCCACTAAAATTACAATGTTGTAAACTCCATGTATTTTGATTCTGTTACAACAGAAGAGGTGCACAATATTATTATCGTTAAAAAATAAAAATTCATCTGGCTATGATGGGCTAACAACAAATATCATAAAAAATATAGAAATTAACATCCTAATACCATTTGTCTATCTGATAAATAAGTCTGTTGATGCTGGAGTTTCTCCAGATATGCTTAAGTTAGCCACTGTTATTCCTTTATTTAAAAAAGGTGATCCTACTGACAGTGAAAATTATAGGCAAATCTCTCTGCTAAGTATTCTGTCTAAAATTCCGGAAAGAGTTATGTACAACAGAATATCGAATTACATTGAAAATAATAAATTATTAACAATCGCGCAACATGGGTTCAGATCAAACAAATCAGTTGAAACAGCCTCTTGTCAACTCTTGAATTATGTATATCAAAGCTTGGATGAGGGAAAGTATGTTGTCTCACTGATGTTCGACCTATCTCAAGCATTTGACACTGTCAACAAAGATATTTTAAATACTAAATTAAACAGTCTCGGCATCAGGGACAATATACTTTCATGGTTAACCTCATATATGGATAACAAGACCTTAAGAGCTAGTTTAAAAGGTGAATCATCCAACATGTTTAATGTTACACTTGGAGTTCCTCAGGGCTCAGTGCTGGGCCCTTTACTGTTTATGTTGTATGTAAATGATTTACCCAGCTACATTACAATGTATGCGGACGATACAACTATTACCGTGTCTGCTGATAATCCTGAAGAACTACGCAGAATGATTAATAATATCACTGAATCTTTAAGTGGATGGTGCCAAAGAAACAAACTTATATTAAATGAAAAAAAAACCGTTTGTTTAAACTTTTATCTTCAAAAACCATTACCAGAGAATTTCGTGATTGATGATAATATTATGTTATCGGAATCGGCGAAATTACTTGGCACACATCTTGACACCAAATTATCTTGGTATAGGCACATTGACCATGTATGCCAACAATTAAATAAGGCATATTTTGCATTGTTACAATTAAAAACAACTCTAGATAAGACAGGTCTAATTAATATCTATTATGCTATGGCCTATAGTCATATATCCTTCAATATTCTCGCATGGGGCAGGACTTCCGAGTGTGAAAGAGTCTTTATTTGTCAAAAAAAATTATCAGGCTAATCTTTGATTTAAAAGTAAATGTTAGTTGTAGAGACGTATTTAAAAAACAACGTATCCTCACGACAACGTCTATATACATCCTTAAATGTATAACGTTCACAAAAAATAACCTAAGCCTGTTTGAAAAAAGACTAAACTATCATAATTACTTGACGGGGCATGGCGATCTTTTGAGTATACCTGCTCATCGTACAAGCACCTTTAAAAAGTCACCCCTCTACAATTGGGTTGTTGACGAATTTTCAAAAATGGTGAAATATGGTAGTGGAGGACTTAATTTAGTTATATATTTAATTTGGAAGAAAAATTCTTAGCGCAACATATTTAAAAAAATTGTTAAACTTCGACTATTTGAATGTGCCGGGAAAACGGTAGTGACATCATAACGGCAGTTAGATGTGAACTTATAAGCAGAACAGATGAAGACGAATAAGTTGACATTGCTGACAAGAAAGAAAATAACCTCATATATCAAAAGTAAATTTGACGTTTAGCTAGCAGTGATTGATGTTTGCAGTTATTGTTAATATTTTTTTACAAAACGACTAAGGCAGTAAGTATATCTGTAAAAGCTAATTCTGACATTCTACTTGCGGTAGATATATTTATGGTCAGCGAATTTTTAAAAAGAGACGATCGTTTTGACATTGCAATGGTTGGAAGTGCAAAAGCTGCAAGGCACTTACGTTACAGCTGCTATAGACAGTACAAACTATTGTAATTTCTGCAAAAACTTCCTTTATCTTATCTTATTAATATTACATAATATGTTTAATATGTATTTTATTATTTAATTTAGTTGTTAATTTGTTAACTATACTTTGTATTTTAGTAAATATTTCCTTTTCATTGTTTTATTTCCTATTAACTATATACATGCGTATCTAACTGAAAACAACAAAATAAGTTTATCTACTAAAGAAATTATTTATTATCCATTGATACTCACTTCTAAGAAGAGTCAGAATGAGACTTACGAAGATATCACGAAAGGTCTGTATTATAACAAAAAATAATAAATAGGTAAGTACTTTATGCTAGTATCTATCTAAGCAATAAACAATGATATGTATTTATAACACACATAATTCAAAGGGCATTTATAACTACAATCCAACGCATTCGTAGCTATTTCCGACTGATTGTGTTCACCGACTTTAGACGACTTTCACAGTTTGTTTCATATAGTTTTTCAACGGCGAGTTTTTAAATTTCCTTTCTTAATTTATTGATCATCCTAGTATTATGGGGTGTCTAGGGAGCTTCATAAATAATCAGTAGCTAACAAAAACAACTGCACTTTATTCCAACATAAACTAGATAAAATACATAAAAGCAGATTAAAGTCATTTCCCTCCTTTTAGGAAGTCAAAGCATGAATAACATTCTAATCTAGAGCCGTTAATATAGTAATACACCCTGTTTTATCCACCAGTTTGGCGGGTAATTTAAATTTGTAACAGCTAGAACGCCACACAAGTCTTGTAATGCGGCCGTTTTTCCTACAACATAAACCCATATTAAAAATCAAATTCCTACATTAAGATACAACTTACCACAAATAAAACGCTTAGAATACATTGTAATTTATTACTTTACTTAACATTGAAATGGTCTCCACAATAAGAATACTTGGTCCTTCTCTGGTGGCTTTGAATCATTCATTATTACGTTCAGCGTTTATTACTGGAATAGGTACAACAGTTTTTCTGGTGAATTGGTGGTATTATTTACACAGTACGGCAGAAAACACTATCTGTACTTATATTTATCCATAACTAGATGCTGTTAAACTATACTGAATTGTAACCTATGAATGTCAGTTGAATTTGACGTTAAATATAATGTCAGATTAAACTGTCGTGATTGTCTTTTTTCTCCGTCGCTATCAACGAGTTTCTAAATTAGTACCCGTTTCTCGGTCGTTTTATATCTAACTTCTCTACAGACTGCCGTTATTATGTCATCTCCGTTTTAAATGCATGTATTTTTGTAATTAATATTATAATATTATAAGACTTTCTTTTCAACTTCTACATGTTTCTAATGATTTTTTATGAATAATTGTTATTGTTTAACATAGATTCTCCTCAAATTTTAACTTAGTGCAACAACCCAATTGTGTCATTTTATATAATGCTTTACCCAAAGAAATTCGTGAAATTACAAACAGTCTTAAATTTAAAAACAAACTTAAGGCATACCTAGCCATTAAAGGTTATTATAGTATAAAAGACTTTGTTGACGATAATGATGCTGTCTAAATTATATTTTATTATTTATTCTGTATTTTTTTATGTCTGTTTGTCATGCAATATATATGTGTATGTATGTATATGTGTATATATACATTGTTCTTATATATTTTATACATATGTAATTATATAGGTGTCTTTAATATTATTTCTATATATTTATGACAATTTTATTTCTTTGACCTGTCCTATGTCATTTATTGTGATCAAAGGGATCAATAAATTATTATTATTATTACATGATTATACCTTTGATCTAAATAAATTCCAAGAAATTTTACACTTTGGAGATTATTTATGGAAGATGTGTGACGTAAAGAAAAGTACATTGTTTTCGTTTTAGAATGGTTGAGACATAATTGACTGACATGGAACCAATTTGTGACTTTCGATTGTGTATCTGCTAGTGATATTTTTAATGTGTTTACATTTTTATATTCATTGATCATAGAAGTATCATCAGCAAACATGATTTAGTCAGTGCTGGGGTCGCTAGTAAATATATCATTAATACAGATTAAGAATAACAAAAGACCCAGCACTGAACCTTGAGGTACTCCATAATAACGGATCTAAGATCTGAGTTTCTTCCTTTGAAGGACACAAGTTGTTGTCGGTCTTCTAGATAGGATTCGATAAGCTGAATACTGTTCCTAGAGAAATTATAATATTTTAGTTTACTAATCAATATAGTAGCCGACACACAATCGAAGGCTTTGGTTAGATCGCAAAAGAGCGCAGCAGTGTGGCTGCCTTCTTCGTATACCCTTCATTTATGAGTGAAATTAATTTATTAATAGCAGCTGTAGTTGATAATGAGTTTCTAAATCCAAATAGCTGCCTATTGAAAAGATTATTACTCTCAAAATTTTCATAAATTCTTGTTTTTAATAGTTTTTCAAATAACTTTGCTAATATGGGTAGGTATCAAGGATATTGGCCTAAAATTTGACACGTCATTAACATTGCCTTTTTTATAAATGGGAATAACTCGAGATGCTTTTAGAACTAGAGGAAATATGCCCTCTGCAATACATAAGATAAAAACCGCTGCCCAAGGAATCACTACTTCCACATCCAGATTCTCTACCAAGTCACTCACAACTAAAAAACTTTGTATGTGAAAATAATTGTTTATGGAACTTTAATAATATAATATTTGAAATCCTCTACCCCAAAAACCCATAAAACGATACCCCACATCGGTAGTGGGGTGGGGGTGGTGATAGGGGGGTGGTAGTGGGGGGTGGATGAAGTAAAAAAATATTTTAAGGTTTCTGGTTCCTGTACATCCACTAAATCACATTTTTTTTCATCCCCTTTAATAAGGAGGTGGGGGTGGTAATGGGGGTGGCTAATGCCAAAAATTTTTTTGAGACCTCAGCTTCTCTTGTATATTATAATAATAATAATAATAATAATAATAATAATAATAAATATGTTTATTGTGTATACATGGACAAACATACAAAGATAAAAGATAAAAGAACTAGTGTGAGAATATAGGCAAAATACAAAAAGTTCGTTAACTGCTTAATAAATAAATACACTCACACACATATTTATAATAATATACATCCATATACAACAAAAGGACAAGGTATTGCGTAGCATTTTTCAACCTTGACCTGTAGTAAAGAAACTAACAATAAATAATTAAATGTTACCAAAATGAGTATAAATAAATAGGTACAGCAGAACGAGAAAAAGGCCCCCAGCAATAAAGAGACCGCGCCCGCCACTGTAACGAATGACTACATTCACCACAATGACGGGCAAAACCTCTCCCAGACCGGAAACCTCCCTGTCCTTCCAGCTGTACGATAAAAACAATACTACAAAAAAAAGAAATATATATAAGAATAACATATATGTTTAAATATATAATATAATGTTTAAATTAGCTTTTGTTCATTTAAGAATCGATTCTTACAATTTAAACGAAACTGACTAAGAGTTGGTACTTTGAATACATCTATTAATTTGTTAAAAAGTGTACATGCGTGGTATTCAAAACAGTTTTCAAATTTAGAGGTCCGGTGTTGAGGTATTGAATATAACTCGGCATTTCGTACATTAACAGAATGGGCACTAGATCTTTTAATTAATAAAGAGTACAGATAAGTAGGAGTTTTAAAAGTTATAATTTTGTACAGTAAACATGCATAATATAGTTCGAATCTCGTTTTTATCTTCAGTATATTCATTTCATTAAAGAAAGGAGTTATATGGTCCCGTCTGTTAATGTACGTATACGAGTATCTTAAACATGAGTTTTGAAGCTTTTGAATTTTGTTTTTGAATGTTTCGTTTAAATAATTATAATACACAGAGCTTCCGTAATCCATATAACTTAAAATCACCGCATTCACAAGCCGCCATTTGGTATCTTCAGGTAACACATACTTATACTTCCACAACGATTTAAACTTGAAGTAGCATACACTTAACTTTTTTGTAACATGGTTTTCGAAGGAAAGGTTCTGATCAAAGATAACACCCAAATTGTTTACTTCACTGCTTAGATTTATAACACTGTTATTTAAGACAATGTCGGTTGTTTGGTAATTTCTTGCCCTATCAGTTAATATGTTGGAACCAATACATACTGCAACAGTTTTAGATGCATTCAATTGTAATCCATTATTATTCGACCATTCACTTATTAACTGCAGATTTACATTCAATTCACTTATGAGTTGGTTAACGTTTTCAGGATGACATGACTTATATAGCTGGCTGTCGTCTGCATAAAGGTGAAAGCTCCAATTATATCCTAAAGTTTGAGGTAAGTCTGAAGTAAATATAGTAAAGAGTATTGGCCCTAGTATACTCCCTTGTGGTACACCTGAGTGAGCACTTATTTCTTCTGACATGTTGTTGTTTATTTTAACAAACTGACCTCTGCCATTGAGATAGCTAGTAAACCAATTTAGGAGAGTGGACCTTATACCATAATAACTCAATTTAGCTAACAGAAGTGGGTGGTTTATGGTATCAAATGCTTTACTAAAATCTAATAAAATAAGGTATGTTATGTACGAGTTATCAATGCCTCTAGTTATGTCATTTGATATTCTCATTAATGCCGTGCTAGTACTATGATGTTTTTTAAACCCTGATTGAATTTCTGGTAGTATTTGATTTGATTCTAAGTGGTTAATAAGTTCTTGAGATATTATTTTCTCTAGCAGTTTTGCCATTGTAGGAAGAATGTTGATTGGTCGAAGATCTTTAAGGTTAGTAGCTTTTGGTACTTTAGGTAAGGGTAGAATAATAGCTTTTTTCCATAATGTTGGAACAATACCAGTTGTTAGAGAGCTGTTTATAATATGTGCTAAAGCCTGCTTGCAGTGAGGAATTGTATATTTCAACATTTTAACATTGATGTTGTCCACACCACTGGCATTTGACTGGATAGTGTCAAGCATATTTTCCACTTTATCACCTGTTACGGGACTTATTGTATTGAAACAGTTAACATTATCTTGTAGATAAGAGGAATAGTAATTCAGGGTATCTTGGTTTACATTCTTATTCCCAGCAGATTCAACGAAATATCTATTCATGGCGTTAACGTCACGAAGCAGGGCAGAATCAATTTCGTACGAAGGCTTCACATGAACATTCCATGACGAGAAATTTCTCCACAATTTTGCCGGATTATATTTATTTATTTTAATTTGATTCTGGATATAAGCCTTTTTTTCTGATCTGATTGCAAGAGATAGATAATTTCGAATGTCTTTGTAAAAGTCTAAGTGAGCAGTGGATTTAGTTCTTCTGTACTTTTTATAAGCTTTCTTTTTAAGTTTAATAATCTCTTTAATTGTTTGAGTTATATAAGGGCGATACTTTTTCCTGACGGTAATTGTTTTATAGGGAGCATGTATATCAAACAAACATATTATAGCACTATTTACAAACTCAACTTTGTCATCAATTGATTCTAAGTGTTCCACATGACTCCAATTAATTAGATTAGCGTCCCTAGAAAACTCGGTTATATTGAAAAAAGAATAATCTCTAAAAGTGAATGTCTTAGGTGGTATTCTTTCAGTAAAATAATTTAACTCACAGTATGTCAGTCGATGGTCTGTCATATTCAGCATATCTAACGTTCCCACTTCATTAAGAGTTACATCATTACTTATGCATATAATATCTATTGTTGTTGAAGAGGTGTTGCCTATTCTTGTTGGTTCATCTATTATTTGGGTTAAGTTGAAACAGCTAATAATATTGTTAATTTGTCGGTAGTGGTTGGTGTTAGCTGTAGAGAAATCAATATTCACATCCCCCAAAAGTATTATATCTTGACTATCTAAACAGACATTGGTTAAGACTTCTTCAAGTTCATTAAGGCAGGAAATAGGGGATTGTGGTGGCCGGTATATCACACCGACAGATAATTTAGTTTTATTAACAGTTAATGATATCCATAATTGCTCAAGTTGATCTTTACTTACATAATCTGTGTTAATTATTTTACACTTAAGGCTACAGTGTACATAAAGGCATACTCCTCCTCCTCTATTTTGACGGTCAAAACGTAGTAACTCGTAGCCATTAAGTTGTACTAAATTAGAGGGAAAGTCGGGGGAGAGCCAGGTCTCTGAAAGAGCAATTATGTGGTAATTATTTGAAAGCATTAAATCGCTGAACATGTCAAAGCTAGAGATGAGAGATCTAATATTGACATGACATACTTTTAAAAGTTTTTTGGACCATCAGTAGGAGCGGAAAATGTAGAGGACATAGACTGAGAGTTTGTGTCCTTATTATTTGATGAATTAGATCCTCCAGTGATATCTATTGGCTGTATAGAATGAGTACTATCAATATTCAAAACGCTATTTTTTATTATTTTCGGAATTCCCTTTATGTATTTAATAGTGATGTCAGTTTCACCCTCTAAAATTCTTGTGTTAAATTCTTTTCTTATGTTTTTTAAATATTCTCTCTGGTTTGGCGTTTTGTCTTCTT
The DNA here is from genome assembly GCA_936432065.2 of Rutpela maculata. NCBI lineage: Eukaryota > Metazoa > Arthropoda > Insecta > Coleoptera > Cerambycidae > Rutpela > Rutpela maculata. The sequence goes on from OW386286.2 coordinate 111,059,137, forward strand.
CAAAATATAAATTTTTGTACTGTTCGGTGGACCTGAAAGTTGTTTTCTTTCTTAATAAGAACTTAGGCATAAGACTGTCGTGGAAACATATCTTTATTGGTCTCTGCTTTCCGTTGGTGGGCTCATTTTTTCCAAGTCTATGTATATGTATAATTTGATAATTTGGGACTTCAGAAGGGTGTTTATCACTAACGAGGTCTATGATCCCATTTATAAACTGAATATCTGCGTTAGTTTCAGCTTCAGGTACTCCTTTAATTATAATATTTTTCTCCCTATTGACTGAGTCTTTTATTTCCTTTAGACTGGGCGAGTGACTAGTCAAATGTGTATCAAAATTCGATATCTCGGCCCTAAGTGTATTTAGAGCACTTTGCACATTGTCATTTTGAAGACTTAAGTTTTCAATTTTTGAATGATTTTCAAATACTTTATTTTCAAGAAGGCCTATTTTTTTCTTCATGACTGTGTAATGTTTCGTTGCATTTTTTAAACTGTTCATTCAAATTTTCTTGACATGCTCTTATTTTAGAGACATCATCTGCGAGGTCTTTTTGTGATGCTGCTAATCCTAGTTGAACCTGGGATACTTTAGCCAGTTCGGACATAATTTGATTAAAATGCTTTATGGAGAGAGGTTCGTCTTCGATTTCAGTTCTTTGAGTTTTTGAGATTTTTTCCTGCCGGCCCTTAGGAGATTCATCTTGTGTACTTCTAGAACGCTTAGCGCAACCATAGCATTTAGAACAATTCCATTTTTGTACACTTTCAGAGTAATAAGTAATTTCGGTAGGAGTTAAATTAACGCAAGATCCATGATACTTCTTACTGCATATAGAACAGGCAATTTTGGGTTGCTGGGTATTAATTTTAAGCGTACAGTGCTGACATATATCAGACATAATTTAATTATTACTCACTCAGTTTGTGCAGTTGGGCCACACCCGAGGAATTTGCTGATAAGAACTTGATAGCGATTATAAACAGATTATTTACTCACTATTTGAATGATTCGCCAAAGTCAAATGATTGCTAATTTAGGGCTACACAACGCTCACACGGGGTGAGGTGAATACTACGTCACTTCTAGTTCACTTTCGTAATTTAAAATAGACGGAAAACTGCCGTTTTCGCGATATTGTCACAGGAGCTTGAGAAACTAGTGCATCTCAACTGAACTACGTATCAACTTGATAAATACCAATTTCATGGACTCTTACCTGCTTGATATACCCATTTACCCCAAATTTACCCCAATTTACCCTCAAACCCTTCGACAGAACAAGATGAAAATATAATCTAGTTCTAGATCTTGTTAAAGTACATATGTGTACCAAATTTCAAGTCAATATCTCAAACGGTTCCAGAGTAAACGTGCGCACAAAAAAAAGTTACAGACAGACAGACCGACAGACAGAAATTTTTTTTTCGCTCAAACTCAAAATCTCAACGTTTCATGACATTTTAAGCCTATTTGGACAATAAAAATTTTTTTGTCGTTACTATACTTCCACTGGACGTGGAAGTAAAAGTTTGGTCAATGGCACTGCTATTAAATTATTATCAATGCACTTTAAAATTTTTGTGTTAAGTCCATATACTTCCTTACTATTTTAGTTGTTTAATTTAAATATTTCATCTCTCACCTCATTTACAGTAACCTCCCGAATTTCAAAGAGAGGAATATTTTTAATTTTTATGTCTGTAAGAAATTCATTACTGCTCAGGTCAGTACTGGGGAGATCATTGAGAATGGTCTGCACCACATTCACAGAAAAGACATTAAAGTCCTCACTAGCTAAAGGCAGCTACTCACACGCCTGCCGCAGGGGCAATCTAGGGCGTAGAAGTGGGGTTGACCCTTAACTACCTCCTTGTTTGTGACGTGTGTAGGCAAGCAGTGGCAATTTGCTAGATTGTCTCCTTTACTGGGCGGCAGACCGCGCCAAACCTTCCTAGCTTCCTAGATCAGCTCCAGCCACCCTGCCACAACCCAGTTCTCTAGTGAAAGACGTGCTTTTTTTTATTCTATATCCATTCATAAAAAGTTTTTAAAATCATTAACTTTCAATTCTTGCATAACGTTCATGTGACACAATTCTTTTCGTTTTTGTAACCACTTCTTCACCCAGTACTTCCTTTTTCTTTTTTTTTTGCGTTACCACCACGGAAACAGCCAAGGCAATGCCGATCTTTTGATTTTTTGAAAGTGTTGGAGCCATCTTCACGGATTCAAGCGACACGTCTGACATTCACTGTAACACTGAATGTTCACTACAGAATGTATCATTTTAATTTTGGCGCATTTATTGCATTTGAGGGATTTTTGTGGAAATAAGAATTATTGGGTTGGCAATTGCCCCAGCATATTGGGAATTTTGGTGCCATATAGTGGCAGTTTCTTTTTGGATTTGTTGGCGGCGATTTCGGCTGCAGGAACAACCCGTGCTAAAAACAAGTATTTTGTATTTTTGAGTTTGAATTGGGGATTCCATGTCTTTGGATATCACACCGCTAAATATATCAATTGAAAGTACTCTGGCCAGAGGGGAGACAGGCAACAGGCAATCCAGGAAAGGCGGGTAAGTTGTCATTCCTGCCATAGCTGCCCTTTTGCAATTGAATGCCTATTTTTTTGTAAAATTGAAAAGTTACAGTCCAAACATAGAAAACACTGAATGGAAGTTACGTATGTAGAGAAGCCTCCTAGAGTCCCCCGTCCGCCCTGTAACCTAGAATGCCCCTGCGGCAGGCGTGTGAGTAGCTGCCTTAACTCTTTTGCATGTTCACTTTTTGTATGATTCCTATTGTTATTAATGATTTGCCACATTGATTTTTGGGCATTATTTGAATTTTTTATAAAATTGTCATGAGCTACAATTTTAGCTTGATCTATTGCCTGTCGATACCTCTGCCTGTACTCTTTTATCTGTTGCTTTAACTCTGTAGAATTTGACATATTTGCAGCCTCATGCATAAAGATGAGAGTCTCGCGCATTTCATGAAGATTATCGTTAAACCAATTTATTTTAGTTTTTGTGTTGTTTGTGAAAATTGTTTTTTCTGGGAATGCTACTTCGGATGCATTTTTTATTTCCTCATTGAATAAGGTGAATTTCGTATTAACATCAAGGCTTTCATCATTAATAAAATCCCAGTTTAAATTTTGAACTAAGCTATGAAATGTGAATAAACCTATTTCTGTAATAGGTCTAATAATAAGCAGAAATTTTCTTTTCTTTGTGGGAATATAATTAAAAATGCAATGACACACTGCGGAATGATCAGAAAGGCCTGTGTTTAAGACAGTTGATTTATAATTATTTCTAGTTAAATTAGTTATAATATTATCAAGACATGAGTTTCCTCTTGTATTGTTTTTGTTTGTTATGTGAAGCCCATAAGTAGACAATAAATCAATTAAATACATCGTTTTTTTGTCTTTACATTGAAGTCACCATTTATTAAAATTGTCTTGTTCGATTGAGATATTAAGTCTAGGAGCCTGTATAACCCCACCGGGGATTATACTTAGCTAGGCGGCAGCTCTCTCGTCGGAGGCATTGGGTGTCAGTAAGGATCTTTGGAAAATTTAAATTTACGGTCTTCAATTACTTAAATAGGCGCCACTTAATCTTGTTTTAGTTAAGACCAAGAAAAAATGTCTATCCTAGCCTTTTGGGTTGGCGGGTGTTGCAAAAAAATAAAGTCAAGGTTGGGTCCTCAAATTAGATTTAATAATAAAAATTTATCACAATAAGGTATCCTTATGGGGTAAGTAAGAATGTGCTCTACGAGCGTCAAAATGCTTAGTAATTTATTTAATTTCACAAATGGTTCGCTTTTTTTGGCCCCCTCAAATAGTACTATTTGCGGTTCACAGTAACTGTGGAACTTATTAAAAATCGTAATATTAACGAAATTATCTGACTTAAGTTAGGTGTAAAATTGGCTTGGTAATTTAGCAACCAAATTCTTTGAAGAGATTGGTAAATTTTTATAATTTAACGCCGACGTCTCACACGACGTTTATTGTAGAATCAGAGGCTGGAATTTCACGTCGCCGTTTCTGAGTAAATAGAAAAAACAGTCTGACCTTATTTTTAATTTGTCGACACCTCACAGTACCATGGACATCCAGGGCAATTCCTTATTGCATAACGTGTTACAACCATGTGTTCTCATCAGGGTAAGCGACCCAGCGGCCGGGCGGCATGCTTCACGTGCGACCGTGGTTATCCAATAGCCGGTTGAATCGCAGCGCTTCCAACCATATAACCGTATTACAGCTCAAATTAACATAGATCCAGGATCATACAATCATAAAATATTAAACAGCAAGTCTACAGGGTAAGAGTTACTAAATGCGAAAATTCCAAAGTGTAAGTTGCAAAATGCAAGTTAGCCATGTGCAAATTAACCAAATTCAAGTTAACCAAATGCAAGTTAGGCCGGCATATCTACAAAACAAGAAATATTGTTATCGTTACTACAAATGAGGAACAATTAACAAACTGCCTACACGGCGAAACAAATTTAGACATACCTTCTCGCAGAATGGCCCTTCTTTTAAGTATAATTTAACAAAATTCTCTAACCCATGTGCTCGGTGCCCCAACAGCTTCTTAAATGGCCGTTACTTCCTTCCAAACCCTTTTTTCCGAAACCGAATCCATGTACGTTGGAAACCCGTAATGAAAAACAATTGGTATTTAAAATTCATACACCGCGCAATGACGCGCTCACCCTATACCGACAGTGCGCTTAGCCGATAACCTGATTCTAAACTAAACGTAAACAACTAACATGGCTGTTTCTGTCCGAAAATTAGCGTAAACAAGTGTTAACTGAGAAATTTATGACTTTCATGTAAATATATCCCAGACATAAAGTGATTGAAAACGCACACAACGTTACGCGGCACCTAACTGCCTACATTTTACAATACTGGGAAAAGGTTTCACTACTGCTTTGCCCTGTTTTAGACGCCCGCATACGCTGACAATTTATCAACAAATTAATTTAAGCACTATGAGCCATGCTAATTACCAAACAAACTCTGAAGGTTCCTAGTACCATGAGGGAGTCGAACATTCTTCCAATAGGTATAGTAATAATAAGGTAACATGCTACTTCCTTAAATTAACCGAATCAAACTTTATACCATAAAGATATAATTATAAATGCGTTGTGTCGCTCCTATGCGCTCAATGAAGAAATGTTCCTACCTCTTACGTACAGGACAAGGTAAGGTATACCAAAAAGAACCACGCATACAGGGTTCGCCCCGAAAAGTACTATTTACCCGTTACATCTGGTCATTATATCAATAAAAATTATAAAATCACCCAATGGTGATCTATAAATTGTTACTATAATATTAAGTTTGTCTGACTCGACGGCACAGATCTCGCATGAATCTCTTGAGATATGTCCTGTATATCATTTCTTGGACTACATGTATTCGCAATGTCATTTCTTACCAATACTGCCACCCCACCATGAATGTGTGTCACTCTACAAAATTTGCCTAAAAGTACATAATTTTATATTTTTAAGTGGTTAATTTCTAATTCTGTCATCCAGTGTTCACTAAAACATAAGAAATTATATGAAAAGATCTCTGCTTCAATTTCAGAGATTTTATTTCGTAGACACTGAATGTTTAAGTGGAGGATGTTTAAGTTAAAGTCATTAATAGAGTTTCTTCTGTTGTGATAGTCCCCTGGTACTGTGTTAGTTATCATATCCTCAGTTATTTCTTTATTGATGCTAAAGGGGTCTTATGAAAATTTCTCCTTCCTAGACTAGAGTCATAAGGTCTAATTATAGGTTTCTTTGGCCAAATATTACCAGAGAATACAGAGTCATAATCAGTTGGTTTGACTGCTATTTTGAATGCAGCGATTTCATTGGAAAATGTATTTATTTTATAACACTGTGAAACTTTTATATCATAATCGTCTAAATAACTTCTCACATCCTGTACTGTTGTTTCTGGTTCAAATCTCGATATAAATAACCAATTTAGTGGTCTACAGCTTTTATCTTCGTAGAATTTTCGTTTTGTCCTATTAGAGTTCTGTGTTTATAACCTCTTCTTTTTTCTGGGAAGATGAAGTTTTCTTTATCATTTTCTCATGATTATGTCATCCACAACAACTGAGTTCCATTTGAGTTGAATTATATATGAGTTATTACAACTTTCTGTCAAGATGTACCGGTCCTCATATAGGTTCAATACAGATTCAGAAAGTGTTTGTTTTGGTATTGCAGTAGTTTCAACGATTTAACCGACCGCCACAATAAAGATGTCTACCAGTACTCTAGCAGAGGTAAAGAGTGACACGCCCCATCAAGAGAATTTATACATGATTACTTGCTTCGTTCTCGCTCTTATTGCCATCCGAAAACTAACACTTTCCGATTCTGTATAAGGGATGCGACACGACTTCGCCTTCGAGCGACTTTTTGACAAAATGGCTTTCTGTCTTATTTATGGACAAAGCAGTTTTCTTTATAACCTTGTCATTTGGAAAGATATGCATTTGGTTTTCCTACCATCGCTTTCTACCGATTATCCAACGTGCTCGTCCAATTGACGAGCCGCTGGATGAATCCAAATTTGTTTTATTCAAGAAACCGGACTTGTCCATTTTTACTAATTTTTGCCAAATAATTGCTACGCGCCTTTGCCACATTTTTCGGTTTCGCCATTTCAGTATGTCACATCGTTAAAATTTCAACTTTGGCGCACTTTTCAAAAAGTATAATGTATTTTTGTTTGTGACCAAAATTATACTTTATTTTCAGTATACTTTCCCATGACCATAATATACGCTTTAATTCTTATGGCCCAGACATAACCTATTTTTCTAGGTGAAAAATTTCTGAGCGCCACGTGTTGTTCCTTTTTTTGTCTTTGTTTAGTTATCCTCCCACAGTCTTTTCAACAAATTATTCCTCAGTCGAAACTTTCATTTAGTCTTCATCTTAGGTCGATTCTGGGATGTTCTATAACACCCCCCTCCTTTTGGCGAATATTTTATGCCAATCGGTTGTACTTGTATGTATATTAAAAAAAAAAAAAATCGGCTATACTTTCAAAATGGCGTCCGTTTAAAAAAAATTGCAAATATTGTTTTTGTTATTTAACACAAAAAATAAAAAAGATGGAGAAAAACTATCTACACAAAAAACAAAGTGAATACAATTTTCTACAATTTTGTTCCTATACAATATTTGGATAGGAGTTACCATTTTCCAGATACCATTGTTACCGTTTTCTGCAAATTATGATATTATTATTTTTATTAATTTTTTTCAGTTTATTTTATTTTTGTTATGTTAATAATATAGTTATATTTTATGCCTTACAATAATTGTCACATTTATTTCCTGTACGTGATTTACCGATATATGAATTTCCATGATTTCTTAATTTCGGACTCATTTATGTGGAAAATTGTAACTCCTATCAAAATATTGTATAGGAACAAAATTGTAAAAAAAATTTATGCACGTTTTTTGTGAAAAAAGTATTTGTCCAACCTTTTTAGTTTTTGTGTTAAATGACAAAAACAACATTGACAACAGTTTTTTTTAACATATGGCCGCCATTTTGAAAGTACAGTCAGTTTTTTTTAAGAACATGTCTTAAATTATTCCTTAGGCTTTAATCTTTATGAAAAACATTGTCCCCAAGGATCGGGAGGGGCATGCACGTACAGCTATCCAGGTTGTCGCAAAAAAAAAACAAAAATACACATAATCTAATAGAGCATAGAGCACTTTTGTGCTAAAATGCATATTTTTCGAGATATTGCGAACTGAAAATTGCAACTTTCTCCCCCTAAAATCAGTATTTAATACAGTAACTAGAGGTTTTAACTTTGGAATAATGTCATATTGAACAGATTTCGTTCATTTTTGCAGTATAATAGTAAATGCTTCACAGAAAAGTTTCTATATTGTACGGGGCTTGCTAATTTATAGGGGGTGGATGCCATCCCCTCTCAGGGGGTGGCACTTACTAATATTTATTGAGATATTTGGAAAAGGAAAAAAAATTACGTTTTGTCGAAAATATCTTTATAGTTTAAACTGTATTACACTAACGTAGTACATTGCTTCGGTCATAACTTCTTTGTTTTTTATGCTACAGAAACAAATAAAAAACCAGTTGAAAGCTTAATTAACAACCTATTATTCTACCTAGTAACATCCTTGACGTAGGTGTCACAGTTTCTGAGATATTTAATTCTCACTCTAAATAATAATCTTATGAACAATTGGATGCCAAATGTAAACTTAAATATCTCCAAAATTGTTAATCCTACATCAATGAACAAAAAATATAATTAATTCCCAGCTTGTAGGTACATTCTGTAATTGGTCTGTAACATTTTTTCGATAAAGTAATACTTTTCGAGATACTTCACGAAAGCCGTTTGGAAATACCTTTTTTTTAAGCCAAAATCGCAATTTTGAAGTCGTTATAACTTAAAAACTATCAATTTATGTGAAAAATTGCATAGAACTTTTTCTTCTTAAAATTTGATTCTACTTCAGCTCCAATAAATATATATATATTTTTAAGTGCCACCCCCTGAGAGGGGGTGGCATCCACCCCCTATAAAATAGCAAGCCTTCGCACAATATAGAAATTTTTCTGTGAAGCGTTTACTATTATACTGCCAAAAATGAACGAAATCCGTTCAATATGACATTATTCCGAAGTTTTGCAAATTTTTTACCTCTAGGTACTGCACTAATTGTAAAACTGTTTAATTTAAATTACTCGAAAAATGTGGACTTCAATAAAAAAATGCATGGATACAAAATTAAAGCTTTTATGAGAACAAATCGAATGATTTTTCTCTTTTTCTTCTCCAATGTTTATAGTTTTGGATATATGGCATTCTCAAAATGGCGCCGAAACGTTCAAAAAAAATATACGACTGGAAAATATAAAATTACTCAAAATCTACAACTATGAGAAAAATTTTTTTGTTCTTGTAAAAATTAAAAGTATTAAAATCTTTTGATTGAGACATATTACGACCTTTCATAATGAAAACTAAAAAAGTTACAAACAAAAAAGTCGCGTGTTTAAAAATTTAGGCGTCATTTTTCTTTAGTCTTATTGCTCTAACTTCTTATTAATTTAATTTTTTTAAAAATCCTTCTAGATATTTTTCAAAAAAATTAAGAAAATTTTCATTATTGAAAGTGGGTACAGAATGAAAAATAATTATTTTAAAGATTCTAAAAAATTAGTAA